>JAJEJO010048109.1:0-13462 GCA_020662805.1 Glaucomys volans
TCCTTCAAAGGGTTATAAAATGGTGTCTGTTTAAACTTTATTCATCAGATGTGCACAAGTGCTTTCAGAAAGTTCTAGAAGGATGGAATGATGAGAATTAGCTTTCAGTTATTTTATTTTTAGATGAAATGGGGACACAGGTTAGAGTAGTAAGTTCTCTCAGTTTTCTAGTCAAATTTCAAGGAAAAATAAATTATTAACATGATTCCATTAAGTATATGCTGTTTAACCCTGAGCAACGAGGTCAAAGAGAATGCCCACCAAAAAGTTCACAAACATTTTTAAAAATTCACTGACAGGTAGTCAATGATAAGATATACACTTTGTTAGGAAAGTGACAAAAATGTTAAGGGACAAAATTGTAGATGTTAGATTATTAGAGGCCTTCTCCTAATAAGTTTCATGGTATTGATAAAGTTCAATACATTTCCATTTCAGATATAGAAAAGACAAAGACTTAGCTAAATAGCAACAAAAATATCCTTCATATTTAAATTCCTATGAACCTTAACAGTAAAGGATGAAAAGTATTATTGAACATGCCAAACTCCGTTTTAAAAGATGAAATAGCTGTGGAAGACTGGGGGGAAAGAGTTCATTTTAAGATGAATATTGAGTAAAATCAAGAAATTTTAAGTGCTTTGTTATAAAGAATAGCTACAGGGTGAGAAAGGGCAGCACAAAAGTAAGAATCAGGTTATTGCTTTGCATACACATTGAAAAATGTACAGCAGGACATCAAGTAATAAATGGACAATCAGGTCATACTAAGGATATTAAGTAGAATATTGTATTCTAAATACTGATGTCAGTTTAGATATTTGCAGGTCTCAGGTGAAGTGTATGGAACGGCATGATATCTAATTGTAGAGGTACTGGTCATATCAGTATCAGGAAAGAATCAAAGAGCTAAAGAATTACATCTGCAAGAAAGGTCTTGTAACTACATTCCAGGTTGAAAGGCAGTGGCACATAAACTAGCACAGCAGGAACATTAGTTTCAGTCCTCATGCCAGGGCTAATGCAGTGAATGGATGATGTTGCAGAAAGAAAAATTTGATATAAAATTGATAAGAAAAAAAATTTTAAATTAGGAATATTAGTTGGTTTTGTTAGCTGACTTGTCCTGATGTCCCCAGGCAATCTCTGTGGCCATGGCAACTAATCTCTAGGACCATTCTGAGTGCTGGTTTCAGAAATCTGTCATAAAAACTTTGACCGATGCACTGGTGTACTTCTTATCCGGACTTACACTCTGGGCTTTTAACTTTAAATCCATATATATATATATGGACTTTAAAAAATCTCTGCTCTGTTTATGAGATCTGAGTTCCTGATCTGTTGGGTCAGGAAGTTCTGGCCTAAACCTTCTAGTTTTATCTCCTAAAGCAGAACACTTGCTTCCTATGCCATTGTTCATAAGAATGCCTTTTATCATCTCCATTTATTTGTCTGCATTGATTCATTACTACTGGGAGCTTGATGTGATCTAGGGAGCTAGTGTCAACTTCAAGTACCTATCTTCCGTAGTTTGCTTTGCCTCATCACTCATGACATTTTTGTATTTATCTGTAAGTTAGATTCATGTGCTGCTGATCATTTCTAGAAAGAGGCTTAATGTTTAAGAAAAAGATAGCCTTTGAAATACACCAATTTTCTACCACAAGTTTTTACTAAATTTTGAGTTAAATATAAACAAAGATTTTGGTTTAGTCATAATACAGAAAGTCATGAAAATTAGAATAAATTTGGAGAGATTAAAAAAGTGTTTTTCCCCTTTATTGAGTTTTAGTTGTAAAATATGTAAATAATGGAAATAATTAAAAACTTTCTGAATAAAGATTGAAGAAAAAGGAAAGGAAGGTCGGAATATTCTCATTAATGAGGAATAAAAAAGAACTAAGTTGATATTTTAAAATGTATGTGCACTTGCAAAAACTGTGGAGGGAGAATTGTTACTCCTTTGTGGCTCACCATTTCTAACTGGTAATAGGTGGCACTGTCAGTGGTTTCTTTGGAAATGACACTTGCTGTGACAACCAGTGTTCCAGACATTGGTTTATAGTTTATGGTTATTGATTCCATCAGGGAGAAATTGAAGATTATTAATTTTGACAAGTGATTAGAGTCAGAGAAAGGAAATTCACCAACAGATAAGGTATTCATTGAAATTAAAACAGAAAGAGGGAATATTCTTTGGAAAGTTGATTAAATATTTAAGGACCTTTTATCTCAATAGCAACAGTATAAAAACAGATGAAAATAGTTAATTTCACTTTATGATATCCATGAAAATTTTAATTATAAAATTTGAATATAACAGAGAGTTCCAATAGCATCTAATTTTTCTGGCATATTTAATCAGACTATATCTGAATTATTTTACATACATATTTTGAATTCAATGAAAATTTTGAAAAGAAGGTATAAAATTTTTTTTTAATTTAAAGATATGAAAAATGTCAAATGAAATAGGAAAATGGTTAGATCATGGGGAAATGAGGTCACTAAAATTGAAGTATTTTCATCTCTTAATTTCCTGACGTGTCTGGCAATGGATCAAAAATTTATGTCATATTAGTTTATCCATATTAATGTTCCCTTTATAACCTAGCAGTTTCCATGGAAGAAGTACTTTGGGTTACTAGTTTTTTTAAACCACTATTTAGATAATATATTATTTAATTTATTAATAAAAGATGGAAAATTCCAATACCCAATTGAAATCCTAAAGCAAATACAAATTTAGCAATGTCTTTTTCCTTAAGATATTACATGTAAGAACTTTTTCTCCCTAATAAGGAAATTGATATTATTTTTTATTTTTATTTTCCCAGGCTTCCTATAAAAATGAATAAGTGAATGTCAAGAAAAGTTCCATATCTCATATCATTTTTTTTACTTAAGATTAATTGTAAAACCATTGTGAGGATTAAGCCACATTCTATAGCAGAGTCTTGGAACAAGTCAACTAGTGAAGTTCAGATCCACCCTTAATTTTGCATTTATCTATAGAATGCTATGTGCTTCCTACTGTCTCTCTCAGTCTCTCCATTATCATAAGCAATGTGTTGATAATCAATGAGTTAATGACATTGGTTATTAAAAATAATGTTATCCTTCAATATGTCTATGAATGCAACAAGGACCATATGGTCAGAGACATTTATAATTCATTACTGATTCCATTTTAAAATGTTTTTTAGTTGTAGCTGTACATAATACCTTTATTTTATTTATTTATTTTTGTGTGGTGCTGAGGATTGAATGCAGTGCCCCACATATGCTAGGTAAGCACTCTACCACTGAGTCACAGCCCCAGCCCTCATTATTGATTCTTATTTATATGGATATTGAATAACTTATAAGGAACAAAGCATGAAAAGACAATATATTCATTCTTTATGAAATCTACTGTAAATAATGTTTTTCTTGGTTAGTTTGTTACCTACCTAATAATTATTCTAATTGGGGTACAATTTTTACACCTTCTTAAATTTCTTACATTTCTGCTACTTGGTGGTGGGTGGGTGAGTGTGATGTTAGAAATGAAATCCCAGAGACATAATTACATCTATTCCTGCTTGACACCTCTCTGATGTTCCATGACCCAAGCTCAGAAAACTGTAATCCTTGTCTGTTACACTCTGTTCTGCAAACCTTGTACCTAAAACAGACTAAGGGCCTGATATTTGTTCTGTTTATTTGGTGAGTAAGCAAAAGTGTTTGTGGTTGTCAATTAACTTTTTTTGTGTCTTCAAGCTCAATATACACTTCTGTGAGTCCTGCTTCTAAACACATATACACAATTATAGGCTTGTTTTCAAGTTGGTCATCAACCCATTTGTCTTATAAACTACTCTAATTTTTTTCTTTTTAAAATAGTATTGTCATAGATTAGTTCTTCTTTTTCCAGAAACAAGACCCCTAATGACATCCTTTTACTTATGGCAAGTATAAGCATGTGAAATACTTTAAAGACCAGGCAAATAATGTGATAGTATAATGGTAAAGAGTTTTGGGAAATGAGAGAATTGGTGTATGACAGGGGCAGTCTCAGGTTAATAGCAGGTACCAGATTGCATAGGAGTAAGAAGTTCTCATGTGATATTACACATGACTGACTACAGATAACAATTAGGTATCATATATCTCAAAAAGCTAGAAGAAAAGATTTTAAATGTTCTCACCTTACAGTAATGATAAATGTTTGAGGAAATAGATATGTTCAACAAGTCTTAAATGTTATATAATGTATACAGGTATCACATCACATGGTATCCCATTAACATGTACAATTTTTCTTTTATATGTCTGTTAAAAATAATTTTGATTTAAATAAAAATTATAACTGTTGTTATTTTAAAAATAAAAAATAAATAGCATACAAATTCTCTGTCCAAAAAGAGCTGTTAATCACATTGTATATACCACCCAAATTTTCACTGCTAAAAATCATTTGTGACCTATGAGTCCATGTATTTTTAATAGTTCTATAAATTTTAGTGTATCGCTATTTGATTTAAAATATAGAGAAAACCACGATAAAGTATGAATTCCTTCAAATGTGTATCACCTTTATGACAGACACCTAAAATTCAAGGGGAGCCATAGAGCTGCTATCTAAAACCATTGCTTAAAGAACCATCTTTCCCAAAACCACATGGAACATTTTTTGTGAAACATGAAACCCATGTTTCCATGCCAATTTTTCATTGTTTTCAGCTAGACTTTCTAAAATGTCCCTGTTTTCATAGAGTATACCTTTATATGTAATATGAACAATTTGCTCATTTTCCCCCAAAACCAACTTTCAGTAAAACTGACATTTTCAGTAGTTACAATTTCATTTTTAAAAATTTTTTATTGTTCTTTTTAGTTATACATAGCAGTAAAATCTATTTTGATATATTTATACTAACATTCTAATTAGGGTACCAGTCTTGTGGATGGACATGATATTGAGATTCTCTGCGATGCATTCATATATGTACATAGAAAAGTTATGTCAGATTCATTCCACTGTCTTTGGACCTGGAGACTATCATGCTAAGTGAAATAAACCAATCCCAAGAAAACGAAAGGTGGTGTGTTCTCTCTGATATGTGGATGCTAACCCACAACAAAGGGGGTGAGGGAACAATAGAAGTTCTGTGAATTAGACAAAGGGGAATGAAGGGACGAAGAAAGAATAACAATTTATTTTTTTAGAAAAAAGTAAGCTCTTTTCAAAAGAATTTAGGACATCTTAAACATCACAACAAGTTTGAAATAATTATGCTTAACAATTCATTTCTTCCATATATAGGTATAAATAATAGGGGTTTTGAACACTTAAAAATTAACATTCATTGTAACCTAAATTACTTATCTTTGCAAGATGGTACATCTGAGATAGATAAGTTGTGCTTTGTTTCTACTTTTAAGCACTGTGTACAACACTTTTCCTGAAGAACACCAGTTCAGAAGAACAATTTAATACTTTAAAAAGTCAGCTATTTCACAAATTCAGATAGTGTCACCAAAATAACTAAGATACCTGGCACGATGTTCCAGAAGTGTCTCCTGAGAGTCATGTGCAATCTTCTTAATTGTTTTTCTAAAGTTCTTTAAAATTTGGTTCTGCCATTATTTGTTGCCTCAATCTCTCACCTAGTCAGATTCAAGGCAAAAAATATGATTCACCTCAATAAAATTTCTATCATTTATAAGCACAGACTTTGATTGTAGATTTTATATTATTTCAAATATGTTGGTAATTATTAATATAAAAAATCATGTGGATAACTCTCCCCATATTACTATAGTTTTAATTCTGTTATATTAATAATAGAAGATATAGAAATCATATGCATTGCTAATAAATTTATTAAGAACCTGTTTCCAGAAAAGGGAGATAACAAATCAATGCAGTAAACCAAATCAAGATATTGTCATTAAATGGTTCTTCCAGAAATCATTTTCTCATAAATAAAACAGTGGTAAAAATTGTAAAAGTAAATTTTTGACAATGTAGAAAAACAAATTAGATGTCATGAATAAATGGCATGAAAGTATTCACTGAAAAAAGTCAAAATAATTGTTTTTTCAGTACTCTGAATATTAATCGTAGACCTGTAACAAACTAAGGAGTGTTTATTCAAGAAAAGTGGTTGAATCTCATTAATGCCATGAACTACTAGATTCACACATCCAAGTAAGATAAAACCAAGGAGATACACAACTAGCCAACTCGTTGTCAAATTGTTGAAAGTCTGAAACCAAAAGAAACTTGAAAGCAGAAAGAGTAAAATAACTCATTACATGCAAGGGATACTCCTTATAACTGACAGGTAATTCCTCATCAGAAACCACAGAGGCCAAAGACAGTGCAATGACATTTAAAATATAATAATTATGTTATAAGCACATGTGCACTTTACAACATAGACCAAAAGAAAGAAAAAAATGACAGAAAGGAAGGACAAATGGGCAATTCAAAAACAACAAAAAATGGTAAATTGAAAATTCCATTGTGGGTGTGTGTGTGTGTATGTGTGTGTGTAGCAGGGATTAAACTCAGGGGCACTGGACCACTGCGGCACATGCCCAGACCTATTTTGTATTTTATTTAGAGACAGGGTCTCACTGAGTTGCTTAGTACCTCACCTTTGTGGGGCTAGTTTTGAAGTCACAGTCCTCCTGCCTTAGCTCCCTGAGCTGCTGGGATTACAGACATGCGCCACTGGGCCTGGCCTAAAATAACAAGTAGAACAACTAGGCAAAAGTTGAACTTGGAAAAAGTTGAACGAGGAAACTGAAGACTTGAGCAACCCTACCAACAAGTTGAACTTGAATACACAAACATAGAACACCCATCCAACACCACTACAAGTTAGTCCAGAGATATAGCCTTATATTCATGATCAGTTGATTTTTCAAAAGGGGGATAAGCCAATGGAGAAAAAAGTCATCATCTCAAAAAGATGGTACATGGTCAAAGGTACATCCACATGCCAAAAAATAAAGTTTGAATACTACCTCACACAATAAATAAAAATTAATCCAAATAGACCTAAGGGTAAAATTGAAACTATAAAACTCTTAGAAAAAATGGTAGTTATAACACAAAATGCACAAGCAAAGAAATAAAAATGGAAATTTGGACTTTGCAAACATTTAAAAACATTAGTACTTCAAAGAACCCAGGAAAAAAAGGAAAGAAAATCCATAGTTTGGGAGAAAATAATCTCAAATCATATACATACACAAAGTTCTTGCACAAAAATGAAAATACGAATAAACTAGTTGTAAAATGGATAAATTTTTGAATGAAATGTTCAATGAAGAAGATATTAAAATGACCAATAAGTACATAAAAATGCTCAACATTAGACATTGGAAATATGCAAATCAAAACCATTATGAGACCATTTTTTTTCCAATATGTGGTTAAGGAAAAAATAGACAAGAGTAAGAGTTGAGCAGAATGTAGAGTGATTAGACTCTAGTGTTCTGTGGATGGATGTGTAAAATGTTGCAGCCACTTTGAATATAGCTTGATAGTTGTTTAGATGTGTGCACACACACACTATAGTTAAGCACATGGCATACAATCCAGCAATTCATCTCATGGGTATGTATCCAAGAAAATTTAAAATGGGAATCCAAATAAAACTTTCGAATTTCATAGTTCATAGCAGACCTTTTGAACAACAGAGCCCAACTGTAGTAACAATACAAATGTCTATCAATAAATGACAGGATTAAAAAAAATACACTTGGTATTTTATACAATGGAATGCTATAGCATTGGTTGCTATATTAGCAACCAAAAAGAACAATGCACCATTACTTGCTACAACATGCTTGAAACTGGAAAATATGAAAAGACTATCAAATATTTTTTCTTTTATAAAATATGTTGAGGAAAATATAATTTTTTTTATTTTAGTTCATTGTGCACAAATGGACTACAACTATCATTTTCTGGTTGTACACAGAGTAGAATTTGCCTATTCATACATATACATAGGGTATAAATGTAGGTCTCATTCTCTTTCCTTCCCCACCTCCTACCCACCCCTCATTTTCCTCTATACTATCCATCCCTTCTCCATTCTTCCGGTACCTCCCCCTACCCCCGCTATGTGTCATCAACCACTTATAAGAGAAATCATTTGGCCTTTGGTTTTTTGGGATTGGCTTATTCACTTAATGTGATCTTCTCCAATTCCATCTGTTTACCTGCAAATGTCATAATTTTAATATTCTTTATGGCTGAATAAGATTCCATTGTGTATATATACTACAGTTTCTTCATCCATTCATCTATTGAAGGGCATCTAGGTTGGTTCCACAACCTAGCTATTGTGAATTGAGCACCTATGAACATTGATGTGGCTGCATCACTGTAGTAATCTGATTTTAAGTCCTTTGGGCCAGGAGTGTGATAGCTGGGTCAAATGGTGGATCCATTCCAAGTTTTCTGAGGAATCTCCACACCACTTTCCAGAGTGGCTGCACTAATTTGCAACCCCACGAGCAATTTGTGAGTGTACCTTTTTCCCCACATCCTCGCAAACACCTATTGTTGCTTGTATTCTTGATAATAGACATTCTAATTGGGGTGAGATGATATCTTAAGGTAGTTTTGATTTGCATTTCTCTTATTACTAGAGATGTTGAACATTTCTTCATATATCCGTTGATTGCTTGTAGATCCTCTTCTGTGACATGTCTGCTCATTTTCTTAGCCCATTTATTGATTGGGTTATTTGTATTCTTGGTGGAGAGTTTTTTGAGTTCTTTATATATTTTGGAGATTAGTGCTCTCTCTGATGTGTGTGGCAAAGATTTCCTCCCACTCTGTAGGCTCTCTCTTCACATTGCTGATTGTTTCCTTTGCTGAGAAAAAGCTTTTCAGTTTGAATCTGTCCCAATTATTGATTCCTGCTTTTATTTCTTGTGCTTTGGGAGTCATGTTAAGGAAGTCTGGTCCTAGGATGATATGATGAAGATTTGGACCTACTTTTTCTTCTATTAGGTGCAGGGTCTCTGGTCTAATTCCTAGGTCCTTGATCCATTTTGAGTTGAGTTTTGATCAAGGTGAGAGATAGGGGTTTAGTTTCATTTTGTTGCATATGGATTTCCAGTTTTCCCAGCACCATTTATTGAAAAGGCTATCTTTACTCCATTATATGTTTTTGGCTCCTTTGTCAAGTATGAGATCACTGTATTTAGGTGGGTTTGTCTCTGAGTCCCCTATTCTGTACCATTTGGTCTACCTGCCTATTTTGGTGCCAATACCAGGCTGTTTTTGTTACTATTGCTCTGTAGTATAGTTGAAGGTCTGGTATTGTGATGCCATCTGCTTTGCTCTTCCTGCTAAGGATTACTTTAGCTATTCTAGGTCTCTTATTCCTCCAAATGAATTTCATGTTTGCTTGCTCTATTTCTATGAGATTCATCATTAGTATTTTAATTGGAATTGCATTGAATTTGTATAGTGCTTTTAGTAGTATGGCCATTTTGATAATATTAATTCTGTCTATCCAAGAACATGGGAGATCTTTCCATCCTCTAAGGTTTTCTTTATTTCTTTCTTTAGTGTTCTGTGGTTCTCATTGTAGAGGTCTTTCACCTCTTTTGTTATATTGACTCCCAGATATTTTATTTTTGGGGGGACTATTGTGAATGGGGTAGTTTTCCTAATTTCTCTTTCAGAGAATTCCTCACTTATGAAAAAGAATGCATTAGATTGTTGATTTTATATCCTGCTACTTTACTGAATTCATTTATGAGTTCTAGAAGTTTTCTGGTGGAATTTTTTGGCTCCTCTAAATATAGATTCATATCATCTGCAAATAGTGATAGTTTAAGTTCTTCTTTTCCTATTCGAATCCCTTTTATCTCTTTAGTCTGTCTAATTGCTCTGGCTAGAATTTCAAGGACAATGTTGAATAGAAGTGGTGAATGAGGGCATCCCTGCCTTGTTCCAGTGTTTAGAGTCGGAATGCTTTCAGTTTTTCTCCATTTAGAATGATGTTGGCCATGGGCATAGCATAGAGAGCCTTTACAATGTTGAGGTATGTTCCTACTATCCCTATTTTTTCTAGTGTTTTCAGCATGAAAGGGTGCTATATTTTATCAAATGCTTTTTCTGCATTTATTGAAATAATCATGTGGTTCTTAACTATAAGCCTGTTGATGTGGTGAATTACATTTATAGATTTCCACATGTTGAACCAACCTTGCATCCCTGGGATGAAACCCACTTGATCATGGTGCACTATCTTTTTCATATGTTTTTGTATGTGATTTGCTAAAATTTTGATAAGGATTTTTGCACGTATGTTCATTAGGGATATTGGTCTGAAATTTTCTTTCCCTGATGTGTCTTTGTCTGGTTTTGGTATTAGGGTAATATTAGCTTCATAGAATGAGTTTGGAAGGGTTCCCTCTTCTTCTATCTCATGGAATACTTTGAGGAGTATTGGAATGAGCGCTTCTTTGAAGGTCTTGTAGAACTCAGCTGAGAATCCATCTTGCCCTGGACTTTTCTTGCTGGTTAGACTCTTGATGACTTCTATTTCATTGCTTGAAATTGGTCTATTTAAATTGTGTATGTCCTCCAGATTCAGTTTGGGTGGGTCATATGTCTCTAGAAACCTATTGATGTCTTTGAGAGTATCTATTTTGTTGGAGTATAGATTTTCAAAATAGTTTCTAATTATGTCTTGTATTTCAATAGTGTCTGTCGTGATAGTTCCTTTTTCATCTCGAATTTTAGAATTTGAGTTTTCTTTCTCCTCTTTGTTAGTGTGGCTATGGGTTTATCAATTTTGTTTATTTTTTCAAAGAACCATTATTTGTTTTGTCAATTTTTGAATAGTTTCTTTTGTTTCAATTTCATTGATTTCAGCTCTGATTTTAATTATTTCCTGTCTTCTACTACTTTGGGGGATAATCTGTTCTTCTTTTTCTAGGACTTTTAGCTGTAATGTGAGGTCATTTATTTCTTCACTTTTCATTCTTTTGTTGAATGGGCTCCATGCAATGAATTTTCCTCTTAGTACTGCTCTCATAGTGTCCCAGAGATTCTGATATGTTGTATTGTTGTTCTCACTTACCTCTATGAATTTTTTAATTTCCCCCTGATGTCTTCTGTAATCCATACATCATTCAATAATGTATTACTAAATCTCCAGGTGTTAGAATAGTTTCTGTTTTTGTTTTATTATTGATTTCTAATTTCATTCCATTATGATCTGACAAAATGCAAGATATTATCTCTATCTTTTTGTATTTGCTAAGAGTAGCTTTGTGGCATAACATATGGTCTGGGTAGAGAAGGATCCATGTGCTGCTGAGAAGAAAGTGTATTCACTTGATGCTGGATGGAATACTCTATATATGTCTGTTAAGTCTAAATTATTGATTGTGTTATTGAGATCTATGGTTTCTTTGTTCAATTTTTGTTTGGAAGTTCTGTCCAATAATGAGAGAGTTTTATTGAAGTCACCTAGTATTATTGTGTTCTGGTCTATTTGGTACCTGGAATTGAGAAGTATTTGTTCAAAATACATGGATGAGCTATTGTTTGGGGCTTAAATATTTATGATCGTTATGTCTTGCTGATTTATGCTACCCTTAAGCAGTATGAAATGACCTTCTGACTCACTTTGGCTTGAAGTCTGTTTTATCTGATATGAGAATGGAAACCCCTTCCCTTTTACTTAGTCCTTGTTTGGGGTACGTTTTTTCCCATCCTTTCACCTTCAGTCTGTGATTGAGTTTTCTATGAGATGAGTCTCTTGAAGGCAGCATATTGTTGGGTCTTTTTTTTAATCCAATCTTCCAGTCTATGTCTTTTGATTGCTGGGTTTAGGCTGTTAACATTCAGGGTTATTGTTGAAATATGACTTGCATTCTCGGTCATTTTGACTTATTTTTGGCTTTTAACTTGCCTTGGTTTCTCTTTAATTGGTTAATCCTTTAGGGTAATTCCTCCCTTTGCTGGATTACATTATTGGTTTTCATTTCTTCCTCTTGGAATGTTTTGCTGAGAATGTTCTGTAGTGCAGGCTTTCTATTTGTGAATTCTTTTAGCTTTTGTTTATCATGGAAGGATTTAATTTCATCATCAAATCTAGAGGTAAGTATTCCTGGTTATAAGATTCTTGGTTGGCATCCATCTTCATTAAGGGCATGAAATATGTTGCTCCAGGCCCTTCTTGCTTTTAGGGTCTGGACTGAGAAATCTGCTGATATCTGCATTGGTTTCCCCCTGTATGTGATCTGATGCTTTTCTCTTGCAGCCATTAAAATTCTATTTTTATTTTGTATGTTAGGTATTTTCATTATAATGTGCCTGGTGTGGATATATTATAATTTTGTGCATTTGGTGTCCTGTAAGCCTCTTGCATTTGATTTTCCATCTCATTCATCAGATTTGGGAAATTTCCTGATATTATTTCATTGAACAGATTATTCATTCCTTTGGTTTGTATCTCTGTGCCTTCCCCAATCCCAATAATTCTTAAATTTGGTCTTCTCATGATGTCCCATATTTTTTGGAGGTTCTGTTCATAATTCCTTTCCATCTTCTCTGTTTGGTCAACTTTGTTTTCAAGATTAAATATTTTGTCTTCATTGTCTGAGGTTCTGTCTTCCAAGTGATCTAGCCTGTTAGTTATGCTTTCTATTGAGTTTTTAATTTGGTTTATTGTTTCCTTCATTTCAAAAATTTCTGCTTGTTTTTTTTTTCAGAACTTCTATCTCTTTGTTGAAATGATTTTTTGCTTCCTGCAATTGCTCTATTAGCTGATTATTCATAGACTGCATTTGCTCTCTCAACACATCATTCACTTCTTGGATCATTTTAATTATGTACATTCTGAGCTCCCTTTCTGACATTCCTTCTACCATGTTGTCATTGGGTTCTATTGATACAGCATCTAGGTTTGTTTGGGACATTTTCTTCCCTTGTTTTCTCATGTTGCTCATGTATCTTCCCCTCTAGCAGTGCAAATCAGAGGTATTGCAGTTTCCCTTTAAAGACTTATTGTGTCCCTGCAGATTTTCAATACCTCACCTTGAAGAGATTAATATTAGCAACACACCATATAAACAATGTGCATCCTTAATCCATATATATTCTATTTAGATATTAACTGTTGTCATACTATACAGAGATGGGTTCACGTTATTAATCTATGGCAAAACCAATAGGTTTGCAATATGGAACACAATTTCAAATGATGGAAAAAGAGGATGAGGAGGGGTGTAGAATATAATGTTAATGAGATAGGAAGTGAGTCTATAGAGGTGCTATGTCATAGGAATAGTGAAAGTGGGATTAAAAGAAATAGGTTGTCAGCAAGAGAAAAGAGAGAGTCACCAAGGAAACAGATAAATAAGAATAGAGTGATAAGAATAATAATAAAAGAAAAAAGTGGGAATATAGTAGGCATAATAGGAA
>JAJEJO010048110.1:0-12811 GCA_020662805.1 Glaucomys volans
TTTTTTTTTTTAATCATGCAAGCTTCCTAAGTCAACATCATTTTTTAAAATGAAACCTCCTAAGAATATTTACTTAAATAATAGAATTACTCATGGTCATTTATTAAGTGTGAAGTTTCTGAGACAAATGTCAGTGGATCTTGGTCACAGGAGGATTAAACATGTGGTCAAAGAATTTTATCAGTGTTTACATTGCAGTGAAACTAAAATATGATCATTTGATAAGAAAGTAAGGAATGAGCTAATTGTAATACCAATTATACCTAAATAAGGGCAGTAAGACTTTTGATTTCTCTATTAATATGTTGCTGAATTTTTAACAAAACACTTGAAGAAGTGATTAAAGCCATAAATATGAATCTTCCAAGCATAACTGAGCTAGTTAAATATTCTTCAGTTTTATAGTTTTGCCTCTGAATATTTTTATCTGAATGTTATGCAACTTAATAAACATAATGACTTTTCACATAAAAATAATGCACCCTTGTTAAAATTCAAAAATGACAAGTACAATGAAACCAAGATATATTATCACCTAAATAAAATCATCATAACCAGTTGAACTTTTGTACAAAATAGTTCTCTTTATATAAGTGTATATAAAAGAATAGATGATAGGTTATTTATTACTATTATTATTATTATCATTATTACTAAGATCAAACTCAGGGCTTTGCACATTCTTGGCAGGTGCTCTACCATTGAGGTGTCCCCAGTCCAGATTATTTTTTATTTTAATTTTCATTTAAAATATTTTTGCTTTAAACAGTATTCTAATATTTCTTCAACCTAATAGGAGAAAGAAGTACTAATGTAAAATTCCAGATGCTGGTGAAGTTCAAATAAATGTTTCTTCACCAAAAAAGTAACAGCTTTTTTAAAATCACTCTAACTTTACAATAAAAATTAACAGAGAGCATTGTTTCATTAATATTAAGTGTAGCTATTATTGACTGTGCTATGAAACCTCTTCTTCCCTAACCCATGATTTTTTCCCCTTTGGTTTTAATTCTCATATTCCAGGATTTATAATTTACATTCTCTTACACAACTTTGGTCTTAATTCTACGAATGGATAGATGCCAATAAACAATCTTGCATCATAGTTTCTTCATCCTAAGTCTTTTTTGTTTGTTTGTTTAAGTTATCTGGATTTTGTCATTTTTTTTTAGAAAGCCTCAAATAAACCCTTTTCTGAATTCCTGCATATTTGAGAATATTTATACTTTGATATACAAAAATAATTTGGCTGTTGTAAATATGTTGGGTTACACTTTCCTTTAGAACCATATAGATATTGCTCCTACCACCTACTTTACCTATTGCAAGAAGGAAAAACTTGCTTTTTATGTTTGCATATCTGAAAAATTATTTATTATTGAATTTAAATAATATAAGAATAAAATGTTGTCTTAGTTACACTATGCAAGTTTTTATTGGATCATCAAATGTTCTTCCTATCTTCAGTCCTGTCTCCCACTATTTTTTAATTTGGTTTGATTTAAAATAAAATTTTGTTACTATAAATTGAGTTTATTTTGTTTAGTTCTTTTGGTGGGAGGAGAGTGAGATCAATAATTCTTATGTCTTTGTCACCTCTTTTTCCTGTTCATCTGTCTTAACCTTTTATATTAACCCTAATTATCTCAAGTTTTTGTTCCATGTCAGTATTTCCACTTTCAGTTTGCCTATTTATGTTTCATTTTTGTTTGTAATTTATTCATGGCTTCTACAGTGCTGTCATTTTGGTTTATTGTTGTCTCCCTTTTATTTCATCCTCTGTTTTTATCATCTCAAGTTATGCCTATGGGATCATGATGTTCATTGTGTTTCTAAGTATTTTTGTGTCATTAAGTATTGATGAGTAAATTTTCTTCCATTCCTTGAATATGTTTTCCACACTGACTTATCTGTCTTTAGCAAATCGCTTTGTAATTTTTATTTTTTCCTCTGTGATATGTTTACAGATTTGCCCTTCTATTTCTTTTTACTTTGATATGAGAAACTATGGATCACTGTTTTTTATCCCATTTCCACTTTATATCTGACATATTTACTTTCTTGCCAGTTATAATTGAAGACTAGGCATTTTGTAGCATTTTGCGTAATAAGAGTTTCTCTTAGGGAAGGGTGGAGAAGGATTGCTCCAAAGGTCTTGTTCTGGTATTTCTTCAATGCATTATCAAATTCCCTGCATTTGAGTTCAGTCTACCTGTTAGCAATATATTTTATTCATAAAGAAGTACACTTATTAGATCTGTAATGGTTTTCAAGCTTTTACTGAAATCTTGAGATTCTATAGTGGTGGATGACAGCTCCTAGTCTTCAGCTTTAATTTCTCCCCCAAATTTGCACTGGTTTTCCCTTAATAGAAGTCTTTCCACATTCAACATTTTAAATCAATTTCAGAGGATCATGTTGTACTGCTTATGAGACTAGAGATAGAGTAGGGTAAGTAGCCACTCTGAATTGGGAACAAATCACTTTTATTTTTCCCCTGCTGCTTTTTTTAAAGTTCATGGCATGGAATTTTTGTCTTCTACTCCTTTTGGTGCTGCTAGTTTTTTATCCTATTATTTTCTTGCTGATTTTACTATTTTTAAAAAAATTTATGAAGAACTGAGGAGGGAGAATTCAGAATCAATAACAGCTTCACTAAATTGTCTTTACCCAGATTTATCAGTTTTATTTTATCTCTGATTTTATCCCCAGAGCCAAGCACAGTGAGTGGTTCACCGGTGCTCCATAAATTATGAATTTGAGTGTAAAGACCATCTCAACCAAAAAAAAAAAAAAAAAACATCAATTTGTCTCCTAAAACAGATGGAAATTCCTTTAATACATTAAGTCCCAAGTTTTCAAACCTGTGAATAGTACAAGAAAATTGATGGAGATGCATTCAAATACATTGGAAAACATAATCTGGTGTTTATATCTTATTATATTAGTTAACATTATTATAAATATTATTAAAATATAATAGAATTATATTATGTAATTAAATTATATATAACTTATTTAAGTTTTTATATCTGCTTCACATCTGGGATAATGGGAAAAATGGTTAAATTATTGGTTTAATTTCAATAGTAGTATCAATTAACTAAGCAGTGGATATTAATTCTGTTTAACAATTCTTAAGACAATATACAATTTCAGAAAAGATTCAAAGCAGCATCTACCTCTAAGCTATTCATTGGCAACCCCTTTTAGAAACTGTCTTGCCTTCCAACTGTGACCCATGTAAACTTAAGACTGGTCCTCTTGCTGTTTCTGACTGCTTCACTTACAGGTAATTACTGAGCACTTACAATGTGCAGATGAGATGCTCTAACACCTAAAGTGACCCTCCATTTGTTTACAATGACCATTTCCTGTTTTGAGTGGGAAGGAGTAATTGTCTCCTCAATATAACTGACTTCCTTTTACCTCCTTAGTTCCATCCAGTCTGATGTTTCTTATTTTCAGGAGCAGTTTAAAAGGACAAAGGGAAGTGACTAACATCTTCTTTTCTTTATTAGAGATTCTAAAATCTTTATAAAATACCAAACATTTCTCCAATGTATAAGATTTGATTATAGTGGCCACGTTAACAGGTTCTTATACTTGGAAGAAACCTCATAAGGGTCTCTTCCCTCTGCTTCCCTAAACAATGGAGGACTCTTTCCTACCACATATGAAAGACAGAATGTCTAGATTCTGCTTGAGTTACAAAAGATTCATTTACATTCCAGCTCATCCTTTCTCATGGTGGAGACTTTAATTATGATAATGTCATACTTTATATTATGTTAAAATAGTGTCCTTATAGCTTCAGCCCATGTATCTGTATGAAAATTATTTATTTGGCTTATCCTAGTACAAAGTATAGTATTTTTTAATTATTACAAAGGATTCTGTTATCATTTTTTTAAGTTCACCTGTTTTCTCTCGTCAGGTCCACTGCTGGCTTCTACCATGCATTTTCCTCCAGACACTTGACTTTCACTAATTAGAAAATTATGAGTCTGTACTGATTTTATTATAACAAAATACATACTACCACTGCCAGAAAATTGTCAAAATAAATCTATAATTCTATTGTGCTCATGATATAAAAGTACTCAGGAGGCTAATTTTAAAAAAGTCTTTTCAAAATATTTTATGAATATCTATTAATTTGGGGGCAAAATTAAAGTTCATGTGACAGAAATACTCTATTAAACTTCTACAAGTTATGAAAATAATTAAAATTATAAATTTCCATTTCCAAAGCTCTAAATTTGAAATATGTTTCAGAAAGTCTAGATTTCACAATGGCTAGTTATTTCAAAATGGAAATATAGTCAACAAGCACTGAATAGTTCTCCACCATACATAGAACAATCTCACCCTGTAAACCTATTTATTGCACTATTCAAAAACATACATTCATGAAATAACTCATGGATAATTATAAAGCAACATATCCATGTCCCAGAATCATAAGGAGAAAGAAAAATAAATTTGCTACCAAACACTTGAGTTTAAGAAGCAGCTCTGGTATCTCCCAGCAAGGAAAGTCATTTAGGTTTCCAAGAATAGACTTCCTCATCTTTAAAACGAAAGTTATAAGAACTGATGGTCTTCTTACCTTATAGCACCAAAGGGAGAAGTAAAAGTGATAATGCATACAAAAGTACTTTCCATTCAAATGCAAATTATTTTGTTCAAGTAAGAGAAGTAAAAGATGGAGAACCATGAGTTCAATTCAAAGACCTGCAATAATTATACACCCTACAGTTGTTCTCACAAAACTTTAGTAGTTCAATCTAAAAAACAGGTTTAAAATACCTTTTGTTTAATAAATGCAAAGACATATAGTTTTTCATATTTAACATAGGAGATAATTATTATTTATATCTGTAAAGAATAAAAGAGCTCAAAAAGAGTGGGAAATTATAGAGAGGTAGTGAGAGACATGGAATTTGTCATGCCAACTCTACAGCAGTGCAAGGACTGAACATTTGGATCCAGGGAAAGCACCACTTGTTGAGGGCAGGAGGGACAAGAAGCCACTAGCCAACAATATGGAGAAGTCACCCAGGCTGTGGGGAAAAGGAGGTCATGGAATCATAAAAGTCGAAGGTGGAGAGAATATCAAGGAAGGAATCGTCAGCACTTTCAAAAGACCAGTGAGAGATCAAGCCAGGCAGAGAAGCACGAATGTACTTGGAAAAAGTGACTTTAGAGCGAGATTGGTGAAAACCAAGCTGAAGTGGCTTGAGTGACTGATGAGAATCTGAAAACAAGGTCAGACCCACCTTTGAAGAGCTGAGTCACAAACAGCCAAAGAGAAAGGAAGGCTGCAGAAGGTCAGAAGAAAAAGGTCTCTTTTTCTAAAGAAATGGACTCTATTCATGTTAATAGATGGAAGAAAGGAAGACTGTGAGGAGGGAGAGGAGAAGGTACTAGAAAGGATAAGGACTAAGAACTCTTATGGAAAGAAAGGAGAAAAGAATTCAAGAGGCAGGAGACACTACACGTTGAGAGGGATAGTGATTTACTGAGGTCTTCAGGAAAACAGATGCAAGTCAATGCTCAGAGAGGGAAGCTGGAACTATTTGTTCAACTCAAGGTTTTCTAAGCATTCACTGCACCTTTAGGCCCTTGATCAGCAAGAGTAATCCTTCTGTGGCTCTCAGAGAGAAAGAGAAGGAACAAGTTGCACAGCCTTTCTCATATCTTGCCCTTCAAATCCACAATTCAGGAACATAGCTAATAACTTCATTATACCTAAGATATTCCTCTTCTTCTAATTTTATGCAATAATGATGTGGGAATAAAAATGTATAGTCTATTTACCTCAGATCTTTCCTATCAGAAATCACACTACAATATTTATGTTTTAAACAATTTACCAAATCAAAAATCAAAATAATGCTACTTTAAATGCACACAGGACATTTCATTCCTTTACCTCTTCCCTTAGAGTATCTGAAATCTCTTGCTCTAATCTGAAAACTAATTATGTTTCCAATGAAGCTTCAATATTAAATACCAAATCCAATACCTAACATGTTTAAACCAGTTTCAAATGCTTATATTTTCAGGGAACTGGTTTCTTAAGCACTCATTTCTTTAATAAACCAGATGTTCTTCAGTTGCTATTAGTGATGAATCTATAGGCCACTGCCTAACTTGAAGAGAATTTTACCAATTGCATTACTAAGCTTGGCTTCAGTTCAGGCATTTCTAATTAATAGGCTCAGTACTTACCCTCTCTAAATTCAATTTCTCATTCAAAATGGGGAGAAAGGCTATAATTAGAAACTGAATGAGACCCTTCACCATACTCTCTTGTAGACTTGCCAGTAAGTATTTATTTTGGGACTTCTCTGATGAGTTAGAACCAATAAGAATCATTTTTGACCAAACAGTATGTTACCATGAATCATCGGGAGGTTCAGCACTGAGGGTGACCACAAACTGAGAAAAGATGTACCTACTGATTGAAACAACTCAAAGTGGTAGCAGCTGTGCCTGATGGAGAAGTAAAAATAATAGGAAGTGGTGAAAATGTGATACTCCACCCAAGGTATCCCAAAAATATTTGATGAGAGAAAACACTACACATGAGGCTGCAGAGCCCACATGAGCAGGTAATGTGGGAAAGAACTTCACGGATTATTGGAAGGGAGGTCACTTCTCCAACATGGATCTGCAAGACTGAAGAAATGCCAGGCTTCATCTATGATGATATACAGTTTTAGTTCGCAAAGGAATCTCTCTTTATCATTTGATTTATATTTTTTGAGTTTTGTGTACAGCATTTTATCCCAGCATATAGTCACAAATACAATAATATCTCAGCAGTGCATGTGCTGCATGTACTTTATATGCTTTTAATGTCATATAATGTGGGTATAAAACTGTTACATTTATACATGTGACTAACTTCATTTGGCCACAAAATTATTTCCTTCATCTGGGTTTCCCTTCTCAACTATCTATGCTTTGATTCATGCTTTTCTCAACTTCCTCAGCTCATATCTATTCCGGTAATCAATGATTCAAGTAACCAAGCACTTCATTTTGCTCAATGCTTCACAAATTAATCTTTTACAATCTATTACTCTGCCACTTCTCTCCACCCCACCCCCGTTTAGATCCTTACTGTTCATTCCTATACTGTTCCATTGCTATCCTGACTGACATTTATGCTGTTCCTCATCCCAAACTGCATGATTCAGACTGAGCCTCATCACATCATGCTCCAGCTCATACGATGCCAATAATTTCTACTTTGCAAGACAAATAACAGTTACCTATCTAGGCCTCTCCATGCAGTGGCCCCCACCTACCTAAATTCTCTTTGTTCTGTGTTAGCCATCGGCTCCACTCTGACTGACCTAAAAAGTTGAACTTTTCATGTCCAACTTCCACGATTTTCCAAACTATTCCTACAATGAAATTCCATCTCTTCCGTGAAGCCAATTCTAAAAAAAGAAAAAAGAAAAATCAGTCTTCTGAGACTTCTCATGCCTGTGAACTCTGACAGCATTTACACACACATTTTTAAAGCGATGAGTCACCGATCTTACTGCAACTCCTTTATATTGCTTGTTCAGTTTTGCTATTCTGATTTCCTTGTCTTGTTTCCTTAAACTAGTTTGCATGCTCTCTAATCAGCTCTATGAGATGCACTTTATCCCAACATACCTAGCACAGAAGCTGATCTCAGTAATTACACTCTCAATAGGGTTTTTTTTTCTTTTTTTGGTTTAATTTAGATAGATCATTATAGCCAAGAGCTATATAGTATGAAGTCATTTTTTTCACATTCCTATCCACTTTTTCTTTAAATATTTAAGAAGATAGGATCACAAAGATAAAATGTGAAGGACATCAATAAGAATGGTTATTATTGATTAGTCTGAATGGACATAAAGTGTCAATAAATTTGAACTACAACTTGAATTATAACCTGATCCTTTTAATTGATATTAAGTCAGAGTAATGACAATTCATCAATAAATAGAATACTGTTTTGCAGTGCAAAACAAAACAAGTGATTTTTTTCTCCCTTTGTTGATTCACCCTAGAAATCTCTGAGATAAATGTTGTTTGCAGTATGATTGTTTCTATGAAAATAATAATCTGTAACAAATGCCTATTAAATGCATTGTAAGTATGTATGTATTTTAAAAAGCACAATTTGTACATTTTGACATATTCCTCTTAATTGTTGACAGAACACAAACTCACAGAAACTTTCATGTCAGAGATAATATTGATTGATACTTCCTTCTCTTACTAATTCCCACTACAGTGTAAAGTCCCCAAAAGAGTAGGGACTTGCTTTCTTCATCACTGCCTCTAACATGCAGTCAGCACTCACTGCCTATTAACTGACTGCATGAATGAGTGAATGATAAAATGGTTTTGAGTCTATCTTATAGTCTTTAAGTGAGAGCATTCTAAAGTGCAAAGGCAGAGCTGTGCTTTGTGAAGGACAGATGCAAAAAGGACCAACACCCAAAACTGCTATTTAGAAGTTTAGGACCAAGTTGAATTCACTGAACTTCATTCTAGAGGCATGGAATTTCATGGTTGGAAGGAACATTACCTGACCTCCTTCTAAAGGCGCTCATTTTTGTTTACGTGTAAGCCTAAGGCTGTATTAGCAAAAACTGAGCAAAAAGAAACTAGTATAAATTTTGTAGAAATGTATTTAAAATGCAGAGTGAACTGAGGAACAATTCTGATGATACTGATTTCAACAATATGGAAAGGTGCCTGGAAAATGGTTAAATAGTTGAAATATAAATCTAGACTAGTCTAAGATGTGTATATCTATAAATATACACACACAAACACACACATATATGTGTGCATATATATATACATGTGTATATTCTTGGGAAAGGAGCTTTTTCTTTATCAGTTTATTCATTGTTGAATTTACACTAAATAAATTTATGAATAAATAAAATGCCCTAAAGGTTCTGTTGATCCACTTGGAACATCTGCCTTCAGTGGAAATTTATAATAAAACCTGTTGGCCTCCCAAGAATTTGGCAAAGACTTCAAAGAAGGCTCACTCTCTTTAAAGATGGGTAAACTATATGCTATCATGTATTTGTGATGACAAGGAAAGATTCCTTTTGGATCATGGATGAAAGTGAGATTAAAACTTTAGTTCTGTAATTGGAAATTTGGCTATGAATCACACAAACTTATTATTTTAGGGCCTACCCTATAAAAATGACACAAAACTTAAACAGATGTCTAACCACTTTCAAGTAGCCAATAGAAGGATAAGTATAACTGACCATATAATCAAGAGCCCAGACTCTTACAGTTAGTTATCAGAAACACAGACAAAATTAGATGTGTAGTCTGACTAAATGATCTCTATGGTTTATAGAAGCTGTAATATTACTATGTTTCAGCTACAAATGACTAGGAATATATTTTTCTTTCAACTTACAAATAATTATCTGCATAAAAATATTAGTTAAACTGACTTTTATGTTTAAAGTGAAAGGGAAAAAGAACCATTTCACTGAATAACTACCATGTGCCAATAACTGTATTATTATTTTACTTAATCCTCATTTGATATTCACACAAGGTGAATAGTCCTGCACTAGTTCCCGGATGAAGAAACTGTTTCAAGGAAATGGCATCACTTCTGTAGGATCCTTGGATGACTAAATAGTAACCTGAGGTGTAAACCTATATCCATTTTAGTACCAGAATACTTACACCTTGTCTGCTACTTTCAAAGTAAAGCTATTTTCTGTTTTCTTTGACTGCAAACCATCAAGAACTACAATGAAAGCATGATTTAAAAACAGTGAATAAAACCATAAAATGCTAGATAAAATCCTCTGAAAGCCTTGAGTCTATCACTCTTGATCCATGTGCATTTACCAAGGGCAGTGACTTGGAGGCCCATCCCACATGACATTGAGATTACCATAATGCACTCATATCTCACACTAAGTGTAATTTGTTTACAACTGCAGTGTTTGAATTGTAAATAATACCGACATTATACTTCATAGTATAATGCTGACATTATACTTCATAGATTTATGCAAAGACATTGATTTATTGTTACATATGTTGAATCAAGTTAACATTTCCAGGCCCTACACTTTTTGATAGATTTAGATAAAACTAATAGTCTCCAGGTCTGTTGTCTGTGTTGTCTAATAGGGAAAATGGCTTTACCAAGGTCCCTTGATTAGTGGAAGTCAGGATGAGATCCTTTATTGTCTAGTTCTCTTTTGTTTTCTCAATATGACTTTTTTTTTTTTTTTTTTTCAGAAACACAGTACTCCAGATAAGGCATTATATGCAGGGCATATTTGGGAATGGACATTCAAGAGATCTCTATGAAGCTTCAGAATTAAAGCAAATTTCAATTGAATGCTAATTGGCATTTAATGTACAAAGAACTATAGCTATGAAATTAGTAGTTTTAGTATTTTAATTAATGTTTTCTCAAAGCAATAAGCCATAATATAAAAATAAAAGAGCATCATAAACAATCAGTTATGAAGTTTATTGAAGTATCTATGTAGCTAGAAGTGTATGAGTGGGTAACAGTAAATGTATAATTATTAAAATTTAAACAGGGAAAAAATAATGATGTCATTTCATCAAAGTTCTTTATTTCAGGGCTGGGGATATAGCTCTGTTGGTAGAGTGCTTGTCTTGCAAACATAAGGCCCTGAGTTCAATCCCCAGCACTGGGAAAAAAAAAAAAAAAAAGTTCTTTGTTTCATGGATTCAGAAAATGAACTCAAAGCCATAATTAGCCCCCTTTAAATAGCTAGACCTTGGCAGATTTGAAATTAATATTAAAATCTCCTGACTTCAGTAAGCAGTTTGCTATTTTTATTTTTTAAAATTTTTCCCCCACTCCCTATGTACAAAGTAAGAAAAAATATTTGATAGCTAAAACACAAGAATATATATAAGTAATAATCTACCAGAGAAATATCTCTCCTACATCCTCATTTTGAAAATCAACACAATGCAAACTCAAATCTATTAACAAGGAGTAAGGAAGCAGGTTAAGTATTCAGATTCTGACATGACAATGTTCATGGTTTTCATTTTAATCATTGCTCAAGACATTAAGCTTCTTGCTTTTTATAGCACCTAAAATATTTCCGTAATGGCTCATGTGCAGAGTAGTTTCCACTTCTTTGTGTGTCACTCCTGACGGCTCATGGTTTCACACCTTTCAGCACATCTGCTTTACAAGAGGAAAATGTTTAAAACTCAAGGTCATTGTTAACCAAAAAACAGTTCAACCAGAAAAGGTGTCTAGAACTTTTAAAGAAAACGTTTCAGTTGGTGCATGTGATTTTGCTCATAATTGTAACCACATTCAACATTAGCACTTATCTATCAATCCTGGAAACCAATGTGTCACCAGTAAATATAAGCAAACTGACTAAAATCTCAGGCTTATATTTTTTCAATCCTGTTCCACTGACACTCTGGGCCATTTGTGCCTATCTGATTAACTTTGAATCCACTTTTAAAATATTTTATTTAATCCTTATTTTCTGACAAAGAAATTAAAAGGCAACATTTATAAAGAGTCTTTAGGGGTTTTAGTGAAGATCAAAGTCTAAGTCTCCAACCTCTTTCAACCAAAGCCTCAGTTCCAGACATCATTAAGTCTTTTTTATTTAGTAAAGTCATAGGCAATAAAAACGGAAATTAGTTCCAAATTTCTTTTTAGTGATCTTTTAAGTTGCTAGTTTTAAATTTCAATCAATGATCTCTGAGGATACTTCATCCCCTGATTCATAAAATCATCAAATATAATTAACAAATATAATAACCAGATTGGCAGAATTTCCAGTTGAGAAATGAAAGAGAACATTCTTTGTTTTAATAGTTTCCAAAATATTAATATTTTATTTACTATTACTACCATTGGTTCTAATACTGTGATGCTATAATGTCAAACAATTCATTCATATCTTTACCTCCAAAACGACACTGTGAGGCGGATGTCATTAAATATATTTTATATATGAGCAAACTGAAGCTCATATAGGATAGGAGACTTGCCTAAAGTGACAGAACTCCAACTAGTAAGTGGCATTCAAGCCTAGGTGTTTTAGGATCCAAAGGTTACATCTTCTGCTTATACCACACTACACTGCTAGAAATATTTTTTCTGAGATTGGGATCAAGAACAAGAAAATGACAAAATAAATCATATAGTTAATGAGATCTGAAAATAATTGTATAAATAATACAAGAGATACAAAACATGTATGCTTGTGTGGAGTATAACAAATTGCCTGATTACAGATTGAAATGATTTGCTATTTCTGATTTACAAATCTTCAAAACGTCCAAGACCCACACATAGATAATTTGTTCAGTCACACATATTCACTTTGCTTAAAATTGAAAATGAAAAAATAATAAAACTCATCAAAGAAGAATAAATCTGTTCCCATTTGGTTTTGAATGAGTGATATATTAATTGAGGTCATACAATTTGGGATTAGCTATTTCTTGGAGGTAGGTAGGTAGTATTCTGGAGGTAGGGTAATTTACACCTTTTGCCCTGAATTGTGTGGTAGTATGTTAACAATTTGGCACATCAGTAGAGTGAACAGCTAATCATAATTGCTTCATTAATGATTAATACATCTAATTGTATTTCTTTTAATGATTAAAAGCAGTAACTGTTTTTCAGGTAGTTATATTGAGCCTATAATAATATATTGATAGCATTATTGAAGCAATAATTTCCACTATGTAAACATATCTTTTTAAAAATAAATACATTGGGCTTACTCTAAAA
>JAJEJO010048114.1:560-11181 GCA_020662805.1 Glaucomys volans
TGTTGAACGGCAAAACAGAACATTAAAAACCCAGCTAACAAAACAAAAAGGGGGAATATCATCCCCCCACGATCAATTAAGAATGGAATTATGTACTCTAAATATTTTAAATTTTCCAAAGAAGATCATCTCTCTCCATTCCAAAAGCATTGGGCTGCCACAATGAAATATCGCACCATTAAGTTCTGATGGAAGGACCCTCTCACAGGAGCCTGGAGAGGTCCTGACCCTCTCTTAACTGTTGGAAGGGGATTTGGATGTATATTTCCTACTGATGAGGGCAAGCCCATATGGGTTCCTGCAAAGAACATTAAATATCATCCTCCTACTAATGAATCTATCCCCTCACAAAATGATGACATTGACCCAAGGAGCTCCGCCTCTTGAGGAGCTGTATTTCTCATTTCTCCACAGAAATGGACAAAACGTTGCTTCTCTGGATAATGGCTGCCTGCTCACTGCTCCCCTACAGCCATGCAGGGTTTGTGGACCCTGCTAAGATCCATGAGTATCTCCAGGAGCTCAGAGACAAACCATGCAAGTGTGAGGGGGGATATGTAACAGGTGGCCAATATACACCCTCATACCTTGACAATCTCCCAACGGAACGCCCACGGATAGACTGCGGCATTCACACCACGTTTTATATGCAGAAGCGATGGCGGTGTATCAAGAAACCAATAGTTCATCCCCCAGTTACTGGCAAACCTACACCCTGTCCCTGCACAACCTTTCACACTTCCTTCCATAGCTCCTGTTACTCCTCCGCTCAAGTTTGTTTCTCAGGAGATAAAACCTATTTTACTACTGTCTTGGAAAGGCCCCATTCAGGGTCAGTTGGAGGGGATTGGTCTCGTAGCTCTGGAAAATTAGCTACTGCCTCACGTCCTAACAACTTAGTAGGGAAAACAGTTTGCTGGTCTACTACAGCCCCTCTACATGTGTCTGATGGAGGAGGTCCCCAAGATCTTAATAGAGTTGAACAGGTCCATGAGAAAATCCAACGGATGTATGAGGAACTCCATCCCAGTCTCTTATACCACGCACTTGCACTACCTCAGTGCAGACCTTTTGAGATAGACTCTGCCACTTATAATATTCTTGAAGCCACTCACGCTTTGCTTAACCAATCCAACTCTCCCTTGACTGCCAACTGTTGGATTTGCCTGAAACAGGGAAATCCTACTCCACTAGCTATTCCAATTGATTATAGAAATAACACGGCTGCCACTCCCACAACAGGGCAATGGCTCAGTCACTTCGGTGGAAATTGTTTACCAACTCCACCATTTTTGGCCACTCATATATTCCAATACTACTTGCTTTTTCTCTCCTGGCTATAATAATACCTTGGATTTGGATGTAGGGATTATGACCTTTAGTAATTGCTCTGAAACATTCAATGCTTCACAGTCATTGTGACCCCCTAATGGCACTGTTTTCCTTTGGGGAGGTAACCAGGCCTTTATTCAACTGCCAGTGAACTGGACTGGACTATGCGTTCTGGCCACTCTACTCCCAGATGTAGACATTATCCCAGGAGATGAGCCTGTTCCTGTACCAACTATTGATCACATTACAGGACGGGCTAAACGTGCTGTCACTCTTATCCCTTTACTTGCAGGGCTTGGAATAACTACAGCAGTGGCCTCGGGTACTGCTGTCTTGGGGGTCTCTCTTACTCAGTATGCTAAATTGTCCGAACAGTTAATCTCTGATGTACAATTACTCTCTAGCACTATACAAGACCTCCAAGATCAGGTAGATTCCTTAGCTGAGGTGGTCCTACAAAATAGGAGAGGCGTAGACCTGCTGACCGCTGAGCAGGGAGGCATTTGCTTGGCTTTACAGGAGAGGTGCTGCTTCTACGCTAATAAGTCAGGAATTGTGAAGAACAAGATCAAACAACTGCAAGAAGATCTGGAAAAATGGTGTGCCGAACTCCAATCCAACTTCCTCTGGATGGGGTTACATGGCTGGGTCCCTTATCTACTTCCCCTGCTTGGCCCCCTTCTTCTCTTCCTTATGGTCCTCACCTTTGGCCCTTGCATTTTCAACAGGCTTATGCAATTCATACAAAGCCGCTTAGAGGCAGTGCAGTTGATGAATGTTCAAGTGTAGTATCAAAGGCTAGCCACTAGCCCGAGGGAAGTTTATGATAATGCTGCCAGATATGATGATGTCACCAGGATAACCCCAGCGACCCCTTGAGCCAATGACGTGTAAGACCCTGGATCTGCTAGGGCAAGCTAAGACAGGCTCATGATGAGGCTCCAACCCCTATCCCTCTCGGTGCAGTTGAAGTGCTGTGGAGTATTCAATGATGAGATCCTGGATGTACCGGGGCAACCTAAGACAGGAGCTCCACATAAAAATTAGCTCCAGGGGAGGATAACAAAACAAAAAGGGGGATTTATCGGGGACACACCCTATAATGGCGACAGCAATGGTGACAGTGCCCTCGTGGCAACCTCCTTCCCTTACGTGATGCTCCCTGACTCACTGCCACAGATTGGCTAGTAGTAGTTCCTCGAGACTTGCCTGCGTGCACACCCTATGCCTTGCAGACCCTCAATCTGATTGGATCTCGCTGCATCCTCACCCTACATAAAAGCTGTGTAACTTTCTTAATAAATGAGATCCTGCTTTGACAGACCTCCCGGCTCTGGTGTGGTTCCTTGGCCGCCAACACTCATCATCCTGCTCGACCCTCCAGCGGGTCCTGAGGAGATACACCAAAACTTGTTGCTCGGCAGGGAGCAACAATATATGAATGCACAGATGGTGTCACTCTACTTTGTGTACAACCAGAGAAACAATAGTTGTACTACATTTGTGTTCAATGAATCAATAAGGAAATTAAAAAAAAAGAAACAACTAATACCATTGCTTCTCAAATGTGTCCCTGAAAAAGAGAGGGAAGTGAAATGCTTCAAAATTTATTTATTGGAGCTGGTATTACACTGGTACCAAAACCAGGTAACTTCACATCAACAAATGAAAACTACAGACCCACACACCTGAGAACACAGTTGCAAAATTCTTGATAAAATATTAGTAAATCACATTCAAATGCACCTTAAGAAGACTGTAGATCATGATTAAGTTGGTTTCATTCCTGGGTTCAGGGATGGTTCAACATATGCAAGTCAATACATATAATTTATCTTATAAGTAGAATTTAAAACAAAATCACATGATTACCTCAATAGATGCAGAATAAGACTTTGAAAAATTTACTGGCAATTCATAATAAAACCCTGAAAAAGCTAGGCTTAATAGGAACTTATGCCACTATCAAAAAGAATATATAAGACAAACCTGAAGCCAATATTATATGAAGCAGGGAAAAATTAAAGTCAAGTTCTCCAAATTAGGAGTCAAAAAAGGATGTCTAATCTCACTAATCCTATTTGATATAGAACATGAAATTTTAGCAAGAGTAACTATACAAGAGAAGGAAAGAAAAGAGATATTAGTAGGGAAGAAGTCAAATTATCATTGAAGATTATATGATCCTACAAATTGAAGAACAAAAATGCTCCACCAGAACATCTAGAAGTGATAAATTCAACCAAGCAGCAGGATACAAGAACAACATGTAAAAAAAAATCCATAGTTTTTCTTGATAGCAACAATGAATACACTGAAAAAATATCAGGAAAACAACTCCACTCACAAAAGCCTCCAAAATCCTCTAAGAATAAATCTGATGAAAGAGGTGAAAGAGCTCTACAAACAAATTTATAGAACACTGAAGATAGAAGAAGACACTAAAACATGGAATGAACCTCAGTGTTCTTGGATAAGCAGAATTATTATTGGTAAAATGGCCATATTACAAAAATCAATATACAGATTCAGTGGGAAACCATTAAAATATCAGTGACATTCTTCAAAGACCTAAAGAAAATGGTCCTAAAATTCACATGGAAGAATAAAAGACCTAGAATATCTAAAGCAGTAGAGAAATGAGTACAATGCAGCAATCATCACAATGTCTGATCTCAGATTATACTACAGAGTTCTAGTAAGAAAAACATCATGGCACTGGCATCAAAACAAACATGAAGACAAATGCAACAGAATAGAAGGCACAGAGAGAAATGCAACTGCTCACAACCATTTGATCTTGGGTGAAGATGCCAAAAAATACTCTGGAGTAAGGAGCCTTTTTAACAAATGGTACTGAGAAAACTGGATGCCCATATGTAGAAGAGTTAAACTTGATTCCTATTTCTCACACTGCATGCAAAAAATAAAGTGGATCAAAGGCCTAGGAATTAAACCATTAACACTGCAGCTGCTAGAAAAATTGTAGAATAATATCATGATCAGTGGGCAAACTCTAGGGTCTGGTGAGGGGTGAAGGGGATTGGAAAATAAAGAATTTACAGACACAGATCTTGAAGGTTAAGCTGGGATCAGTTGGAGCCTGCTTTCTGATGGAGATGCAGGGCTAAAGAATTACACCAGCAATCTTTAATTACATATCTCTCATTATCAGGTTAAAAACTATGCAATCATTATTCTTTGAATTCAGGAAAGATATAGAAACCAAGACATCCTATGTAGCTTTTCCATAGTTGCAATCCACATTTGCAAAGTGCAATGTTAGGAGCTTTGTGTAGCTCTCAGAAAAGTCCATTTTTTAAAGTTACTGTAAGGTGGGCAGGAACCAGAGAAGTGGAGCTAGTGAAACATTGTGATTGTCTAGCATAAGAATTCCTTTATTTCCAGGAACTATATGCCTGAGATCTAGATTAGAACTGATAGGGCCCTTGCAAAAAGCTTCCTCATGCAGGGCTTTGCTACAGTAGCTAGGCATCTTGTGCCCTTGCACAGAAACATTCCTAGGAACCGAGCATGCCACCACCATGAGGGCATCAGAGACCCCTGACCTCAGTAACTGCTCCCCCATCCTCCATCACTGATTTCAACAGGATCAGCACTCCAAAAGATGGCACAGGCAGCAACATCCTTAGAAAGATTGGTAGAGGTCAAAAATAAAACTAAGCATCAGTGATGGAATGACTTCAAGTTAAAAAGTTTCTGCACAGCAATAAAGAACAATGAAGACTGGAAGAGCAGCCTAGAGACTGGGAGAAAAAAAGTCCAGTAACTCTCCCAGCAGATGGTAATACCCAGAATATTTGAAGAGCTAAAAATAATTAGTAGAACACCACAAAAATCCAATTGATAAATGAGACAATGAATTAAATAGGCATTCCTAATACATTTTTAATAAAAAAGAAATACAAATGATCCATAAATATGTAAAAGAAAAGTTCACCTTCTTCAGAACTCAGGGAAATTCAAATGAAATCTCCACTGAGATTTCATCTCCAATCACAATGTCAGACAGAAATAGTAAATGTAATAAATAATCAATTCTGACAAAGATTCAGATTAAAGGGAACATTATACACTGTTGGTTGAAATGCCAATTAGTAAATCTATATAATAATTTCTCAAAAGCCTTAAAATGGAATTACAACCTGACCTCACAACATCCCTACTGGTATTCAGCCAAAAGATCTAAAGTCAGCATACTATAGCAATACATGCATAACCATTTTCATAGCACTGCAGTTAACAATAGCCTAGATATGCAATCAGCCTAAGTGTTTATCAACAGGAGAACAGATAAGGAAGTGTAGTATGTATACACAATGAAATTTTACACAACCATAAAGAAGAACAAAATTATGTCATTTGCAGGAAAATAATGGAACTGGAGAATGTCAGATTAAGTGAAAAAGTCAAATGTTTGCTCTCATAGATGGAAGATTTAAATTTATAAAATGGAAAAAAATACAGGATCCCACACAATCAGAAGGGAGAAAGTGGACTGGGGATATAGCTCAGTTGGTAGGAGTTCTTTCCTCACACATACAAGGCCCTGGGCTCAGTCCACAGCACTGCAAAATAAAAATGGGGAGAAAGCTAAAGTAGAAAAAGGGGAGGAAGAGGAAAACAAAATGATGTGCACATAATGAATATATCATATTAAATCTTACATGAATAATTATAATCTGTCATTTACACTTTTAAAAAAATGGAAATTAATGAGATAAAGACCAAGGAGATGTGGCTTCCACCTAAGTCGTATTGGCCAGAACATTATCGTGGCTATTCCTTCTTGAAAAATGGGAAATGTAGTTTTTAAAGTCATACAAAAGACAGAAAATAATTTTTTTCATATTAACTGATATCATCACATTATGTTTACAACTATAACAGCTTCACTTGTTCAATTGCAGATGTCTTTTTGAAGTGCCAAATTTTTGACAGTCATGAAGCTACTGCTGGGTGTCCACCAGGAAAGCAAAAGCAGAAAGGCCAGTTCTCTCTAGCTTAGGGTTCACTCACTGTGCACCAAGCCCTTTCTATCTATGACTTCATTTAATTCGCATGGCCTTGGTAAGTAATGTCATCAACCCCATCTTAGAGATGAGTCAATGGATTCTGAGAGGTTAAAAATGTATTTCAGTCTCTATAAATACATAAGAAGCCAGAACTCAAATGCATCCTGATCCTTTCCAGATCTCAGTCTTTTAACATTTATTCTGTACTAGTCACTACACATGAGAATCTTCCTGAAAGATTATATATAGCCACTATCTGAGACCTATTCCCAGAGATTCTTATTTAACTGGTTGGAGCTACAGCCCATGTGTCAGTGCCTTATTGTGACAATCGGAGGTGTAGTCTTTTTTCTGTTTAAAATCAGGGAATGATAGAGAAAGAGATTTAACTCACCTGTCCAAAGTCATACAGCAAGTCCACAATAGAACAAAGGTGTGTCTCTACACTTAACTATGTCACCAAAGAGATCTTCCTGTCTTCACAAAGAAACAAACTGAAAAAAGTTGGGGGTACACTGGCCAACACTCTCCCATGGCTTACACCAGATGATTTGCAGGGAGTGAGAGAGACAGGATTCCAAGAGGCACCTTGGTGATCAATGGGCCATGTCGTGACAGGGAGTAGGGGAGAGCCCAGGTGACTAAAGGCAGAGGTGTGCCTGGGCCTGTACTGGGCTGCATGTGCAGATCAACTCTTCACATCAGATGAAGCCCTGGGTCTTCTTCTCCACAGGAGAGTCTTGTCTAATTGAGCACATGCTGGAATGCTTGTTTAAGTATTGATGATTCTTCTCCTATTTCAAATCTCCCTCTCACATGGCTTTGGAAGGCTCATGCTTTGGCAATTGTTTTCAACTTTCTTCTGCAGTGTTCAAAGGATCCCAAGGCCCAAACATTTGGAATCGTAGCCTGAAGAGGTTATTGTATTCAATTTATTTATTGAAATTTAGTACAACTTTCCAATTCACTTTAGAAATAACTAATTTTATATTTGTTAACACACCTGCATTAACCCTTCACATATTGATAATAGTTGCGATAAAGAAGTATCTTCTGATTTCAACACCTGGAACATCATTGGATCTGCTTGAAATGATTGTACTCTGGTTTGACTCTGGGTCACAGGGCTCCATTTTGTCTTTAATGTTTTAAATAACTTCATATAAAGTACACACAAAACTGGCTCTAATTTTATATGGTTCCTCTCAGAGAAAGTGTATGAGGGCTGATCATGCAGGTTCCTTAGAATGGACACAGAGCTTGGCTGTGCCTCAGCTCTATGTTCAATCTGCCTATGATCTCCTCAACCCAAGACCTTCAGCTCTGCCTCCTTTTATATTTTCCATTTCATTTCAGATTGATTTGACTGTTTTATTCAGAGCTTGAACTTAAAAATCTGCCAGATTAGAATTGATGACATACTGAACCAAAACTACCTAGAAAGGAGGTGCTCCATGTGAGAACAAACTAGGTAAGTGGGGCCACACTGTAGGAAAACATCTCTCAGAGCCAGGAGACCATGGAGGTGCCAGGAATCCCTCACACCAATTAGATGCATTGTAAATTTTAGAATGGGCCTGGACTAATTTGATTTTCACATCAGAATGAGTTTAACTAGTTGTCACATAATGGGGACATGATTCCAATCAAGATCCTTCTCCAGATGTATCCAGGGAACTCAGAGAAAAGTTTGGAGCTCAGTTTTCCCTAGATTGCTATTATCCAACAGGGAATAAAATAAAATTGAGTAAGAGACAGGGAATATATTCCACTAGGGAAGCCACAGTTCTGTGTTCTCCTGTGGGATCTTGTCACTATTATACAGACATTAAAATTACAGTCTTGCAGAGAGAGGACTTAAACACATCTTTTTCTTAAAACTTACATTGGTCTGTGCTCTTCTCATCTTCACAGAGTCCTCCCTGCCTCAGATATCTGGGTAAGTGCCTGTGTGTCCTCAGATGCAGAATTAGTGTGTCAGTAGGTCCTAGAAAGGATGTCGATGGAGAGTATCTGAGCCTACTAGTGCAGCTTCTAGTAACTACAGAGGAGATGTCAGTTCCAACAGTCCTACTCAGCCCAGAGGACTGCTGTGTTCTGCATGGTGCAATGAGGATAATTTCTTCCAAGAATATTTGCTTCTTTAATTTACATTCTCCTAAATTTAGGCAACTATTTCATAGGGAATATCTAGTCTTCTTAATTTTTCATTTATTTTAATTTATTGAGTTCTAGTGACACAATTTTCATGCAATACATCATCTAGAGATATTAAGCACTACTTATTTGTATACATAGTATCAGAAAAACCATGAATTTTAAATTAACATTTTTGTTACTTATAATTTTTATTCTGTCATCTTAATTCAAATAGAACTATTATTTATGTGAGTGACTTCTATATTTGGAGTAATTATAAACTTTAAAACCTTCGGAAGGAAATGAGGCTCTATATTCCAAATCTCATTTCATAAAGGGGCACCTCACATTGCTATAACTATTATACATATTTTCTCATGTTGTCTTTAAATCCACTAAAATTTCACTGATTAAAAATGTCCTTACCTTGTACTATATCCGTTTGGAAATGTCAAATGGGAGGACCATGATGATAAGATTTGGAAGTACACTGAACATTTTCAAACATCAAATGAACATGCTGGTAATTTCCCATTCCTCAATTCAAAACAACCAGGAATAAAATTCACAATAGTTTGGAGGAAGAGTATTTGTATTTACTAGTCCTTTGTATTTCACTTGCTAAAAAAACACCATTTCAATTTCTGTCACATTGAAAAGGTTTGAATATGATTTTGTCTTGAGGAACATTTAGGCCAGTAAAATCCCATCCTGCCTGGCTAAAAGAACCTAACTTTCATATTTTCTCCCAGACTCAATTGTTCATGTCTTTACCATGAATAGATAAATGTGAACCTAAATCACTTTCTTGTCACTAAGACATAAAGAACAAATGATACAGGAAAATCAAAGCTGTTGAGCAGGAAAGTCAGACTTGAATCTTCTATCACTACCTCAATCAGGGAGACAGATTCTTCTGCAGGACTGTTTGGGTTTCCTAGCAATGACAGCTTGTGGGTCTGTAAAGAGGCACCACTGGGGCTTCTTGTTTCTTTACCATAAAAGAACACTTTACTTCTAGTGTTATTTCTCAGGAGAAATTGACAAGAGTGGTCATATAAATATCATAGCTCTTAGTGTGGATCCTGAGCTGTAATTCACAACATGACAATTCATAAAAGCAACTGATAATTCTCAGCTCTAGTTCTCACAAATAAGTGCCATTCATTTTTCAAAAGCTTGTCCAGGGTTTTGCTCATCTTATTGCTAGATTGTATATTTCACAGCATATTTGCCCACAGGACTGACATAGGCTGGGTGATGATTTTGTCCTCCCTGAGGTGCCAGTCATTTCTCCCTGTGTTTTCCATAGATTTCCAGCACAAAAAATTCCCCAAGATAGAAAGTGCTGCCTAAATGGACCTGTTTCTCAAACTCCCTTGCTTGAAGCATGACCAATCTCACCTGCCAGATCCTCTTTGTCCATTTTTACCTTAGTGAATAGAAGGGGAGATTGGGAGGATTGGCATCAGTGGTGAAGTTGAACTGTGTGGTAATCACAATCTAAAGCATGTGAGGCTGCACATGTATAGCTAAGTGCTGAGTAAACAGTACATTTTGTCTGTCATCTCATCTGTGAGAGAGAGGCAGGATGATGGTCACACTGCAGATGAGAGAAGAGGTATGTGCTCCCTTCACACCTTCACCCTGATATCTGCCCTCCCAGAAAATTCTAGGACCCTCAAACTTAAAATGGGACCTGCAGAGGGGTGTTCTCCTCCTGTAATTCTACTTCTGTCCTGTCCTCTAGCTCATATCCACTCCCTGAGCAGTTCTTAATTGTATGGGGGAACAAATATGGTGCATGAATCATACAGTCACCCATGATTTTGGTGATTTCAGGATGGCACACTGCCTAATATGACTGCCTCCTTGATCCAGATATGAGCTAGAATAAATGAAAATCCTGAAATTTTTGACTTTTCCTTTTTCATGTGTGATCTGTTTTACTCATGCACTCACTTAGCCTTTCCTTCTTCTTACCAGATGTGTATTCTTCAAATGTCACATATTTCAGAAATTCATGTTAGATTCACTGTGATTTTGACATCCTTATGCACAGAATGTCCAATTGGGGGGCAGCTTGATTCTTCCAATGCATAAAGTACCTTATT
>JAJEJO010048115.1:0-11072 GCA_020662805.1 Glaucomys volans
TTTATGCAGAGCAGGACAACTCGTTCACTGCCTCCAGTGGCAGCCCATCGCATCTCCTGTCCGGCATCCCGCAGAAGTTGGTGCCATTAAACCAGACTGCCCCTTCACTCCTGGAAAGCCTCAACTTTCAAATGATCTGCTCATCTATCAGGTGAGAAATCATAGTGATCTCATCCTCAGATTGTCAGGAGTTTGTTTTAAAGAAAAGAACACCAGTGGTTTCTGGTTCCTTGATAAATTTCTTGCCATTGTCAAGCCTTTTGTTCAGTGTGTCCTTGTGTATGTTTGAGAGTTTTTTTTTTTTTTGAAGCTGGAAAGGGCCACTTTCTCTGCCAAGTGTGTTCCATGGACTGATAGGAGTCCAGAGAACTGGAAGCAGACTTGGGTGGATGGCAGAGGCCCGAGAGTGCAGACTGTCTTTTGCTCTGGGCCATAGTAGAGGCAGCCTGACTGGCCTCCAGGAGAACCTCTGGCTATCGACCTGCCCTATCCTCTCCTGCCTTCTCAGTTGACACCTTCTGGAAGCCAGCTTTTCTGCTCACAGGTCCCATTTTACTATCTGAGAGCTGCCCATAGCCAGTTCATGAGGCTGGGTGGCCCTTGGAAGGCCTGCCCAACACCTCTCCAGGACCTGTCTTTGGCCTGGTCAGATGAACAGAAATTTGGCTGGGATCCTGTGGGTTGTCACAGTAGGGAGATTGTAGAGGAAGTGCTTCTCAGCAAAGACCTTCTGTGGATTTGTTGATCTAAGGAAGACTTGGCCTCAGCCTTGATGCACCCCTGGGCTGCACAGGGAGAGGACTTCTGACCTTTGGCCTCTGCTGAAAGGTAAGCTGAGGGGTGCTCTCTGCTTCTGTCTCCCTCTGTTCTGGGCCCTTGCCTTCCCTTCTTCCAAACAAGTTTACTGTATTTCTCCTGCTGAGTTAGACGGCTCAATTGTATTTGTAGCCTTGTGGTTAATTAAGCCTTGTCATTAGGAGTGGTGTGTGAGAGGCATGTGTGTCCATGGGTGTATCTCTATATGTGTCCTCATGGGTGTCTATGTGCATGACAGGCTGTTTCCACACGTGTGTGTCTGTGGAGGTGTTTGTGAGTGTAGCTGCACATTAAAGAGCATGGGTGTCTGTATGAGTGCCCATATCTCTGTGTGTTTGTATTTATTTGTGAGTCTCTATGTATGTGTGTGACTGTATATATGTGTGCAGGTGTGTCTGTGTGAGTTGTCTGTGTGTGCCTGTTCAAGAGTGCACGTCCCTGTGTGTGTGTGCCTGTGTTTTCAGATCCTCCATACAAGATGGTGTGCAGTGATCTAAGAACACATTAGCTGGTAACGTTGCAGGGCTTCACTTTCCCCATCTGCAAAATGAAGGCGAACGAAGAGATGACATTTTTACTTATTTCCACAAAGGAAGCATGCAGTCATGGAAATGTGGTGGGCTTGAGAATACGACAGATTTGTGCGCTTGAAACTTGGTTAAATTATTGCTCTCAGAGCTTCCATTTCTTCGACATTCAAAGGGGCACAGTGACATCTCTGTGGAAGTTTTGTAAAAAGGATTTGATGAGATAAAATGGGTGAGAGGCTACATATGTCACCTGGTAGGTGCACCTTCGATCCTCCCTCCTGTCCACCCGTGAGCCCTAATGTCATCCCAGTCCCTTGCATCCTGTTTTGAGAGTGGGCAGGACTGTCAGAGCTGCTCAGTGGTCTGAGCATTTTTCCTCCGTGGTCTGATGGGGGTGCTGGCCCTTAATCCGTGATGAGCCTGGATATTTAAATATTTACACTGCGTTTTCCCTTCTCGTTTGACTCTCACAATGACCCTGAGAGGTAAGTGGAGCAAGTTCCATTGCAGTGGTGTAGAAGAGGAGAAGTGAGAAGGGACTGGGTTCCCAGGAGAGCCCGGGGCAGGGCAAGGCAAAGACTCGGGCATCTAGTTCCTGGGTGCAGCGCATCCTCAGCACACCAGCTGCCTTGCAGCAGGCCGTGCCCAGAGTCAAGCACTGCTTGACCGCAAACAGTGCATGGACCCTGCCACACATAGACCAGCAGCCCAAGAGGTGGTGGAACCAGCGCTCTGCCCAGGCATCAGAGGAGTGACTGTCGGGAAAGGTGACCCGTCACTCCCAAAGCTGGCTCCAATTGCCTGTGAGAACCAGATTCTCTCCTCCCAAATAGTCAATGGTGTGGACATCCCCAAATCAGATTCATTAGCTTCATTCCTCACCTTATTTACAGAATTTAACCCTAAGTGATATTTGCTGATTTCCCCAAATCCAAGCCATGATCGAGCAGTGTGGCCTGGACTCCAGACAGCCGGTGAGAAGGTATGCTCCTGTTACTGAATGAGCCTGGCCTCCCAATTTACTTTGGAAAGTGGTGCACTCACTTATGTTTTTATCTTAGGATAGGTTTTTTTTTTTTTGGGGGGGGGGAGCTATGCCTTAAATGAGGAGGGCCCTTGGGTGAAGGACTGCTAGCAGGCCAGGCACCAAGAATCTGCCTGCCTGATCAGCAGTCATGCCTCTGCGACTTAGTTCACCCCGGCCACTTGCCCTGTCTCACGAGCATCGGTCCCAAGCCTGAGCGGCTCCACGTACCCTGCAGGATTTGACTGGGTTGTAATTTCCTTCATCATTCCTTTTCTATTTTTCCTTATAAAAAAGGTCTCAACCATCAACCATAGCTGGTTATGACAGGGCTAAAAAGAAGTAAGATACAAGAAAATACTTTACAGATTAAAATGCTGTGGAAATGGGAGGCATGTGATAATATAAATAAAATACAGAATCATCTATGATACGGTACGTAGGATGCATGCTGTGATTTTGATGGAAACAACTTCGTACACAGGTTATAGATGTACAGTAGAACATATGACTTATTCTGGCATATGATGTAGTTTATAGTATGTACTGTGATCCAGAGGATTATGTAATATCTTATGACATATCATATTCCCAATGTAGAGGAAAGTAGAATCAAAATCAGTCGACATTAGGCTATTTTGGCATTCGAAACGCAAGTCCCAGATCTGTGATTTTAACAGCTGAAGCTGGAAGGAAGAAAACTAAAAATACTAATGGAAAAGATATCACCATCATTGGCAATGGGGTCCACTGGGTGGGGGGATCTATGGGAAATCAGAAACCCCCAGGCTAGGTCTGGGCAAGGGGTACAGCAGGGAGGGGCCTTCTTGGAGGTGGTGGAGGAATTGGGCTTGTCAGTGATTGTTCCCACTATTTATGAAGCCAGATGAGGAGCTATAGGGCTTGTGGTGGCCCCTGTGTCTGCTGATTAGCTGGCGATTATATTGATGATGTAATAAAAATTCACCTTGTCTATTAAGTTTCACCAGGACAATCAGGGAGAGATTAGATAAAAATCAGAGGAAATGAATAATAGAATGGAGGAGGAATGTCACAAGTCTCACCTGCCAGGGTCCCTGGGTCTTTCCCCTTTGGCTGCCCCCAGCAGGGGCACGAATGAGGAACCCCTTTCTCAGCGCCCAGGAGAAGCTGCACTGGAATCTTCCTAGTAGGGATGGCTGCTTCCTGGGAGGGACTTGGTGCTTCAGATATGACATTGGTTTAAGCTTACAGACCAGGTTAAATACCTGATTAAATCTCCGTTATGACAGCCTCTGTGGATCTGCTGGTCCTGCTGGGAGAATGGCAAAGTGATCGGCCCCTCTGTGCTGGGGTCCCTCTGGTGTCGAAGCATGACAGGGGGAGCTCTAGGTCTGCAGGTTTATGCTGCCCACAGGCCTCCCTGCCTGTCAGTGTCCCCTGGCCTGGCCTGTGCTGAAAATTCTCCCTCCCCCAATTTTGGGGATGCTCCTTTGGGTTAAGACTTGGGCTCTGAAAGGTCTGTTGAAAGGCATGTGCCACGGAAATGGTGACACATTAATGTCCACTTGCTGCCAGGGGCACATCTGCCCTGTTTGATTTGTCAGATCAGCAAGGGACTGGACTTGAAAGGATAGGAGAAAGAGGTTGGTTCTTGCTGAGGCTCACTGCCTAAGAATCAGGGGTCCTGGTTTGATTGCTTGGGCTTGGGGTTTGGGGCTTGAAGCTGGGGAAGCAGTGTCAAGGAGAATGGGTGCCTGGGGGTTGCAGGGGGCTGCTGGGAGACCACCATTAGTGATTTCCACCTCCCTGCAGGGAGCTGGGCCTTACAGTTACTCCAGTTCTATGACTAGCCCAGTTCTGGTCTCCCCTGAGCCCTCCCTGGGTTAGGAAAATGCCAGGGTCAGGGTCTATGGGAGGCCTATACAAGGAGAGTCTCCATCCCCTGGAGAATTAGACCAAAGGCCACCTCATCTATTGTCTCTCTCTTCCAAAATGGGAGAGGCACCGACTTTTCTCTCTTTTTCAGTGCGTGGGCTGTCCAGGAGCTCTCAGCACTCCTGCCCAGGTGTGCTGTCCATTCCAGGGGCAGTTCTTCCTAGGAACTGCCAAGATTCTTATAGCTGTAAGACCACTGTCACCCTAGGAAACTCTGTCCCCAGCTTCACCCTCACTGCCTGGCTGCCATCCAGCCAGTCCTGCACTGGGGCGGGTGCAGAGGAAGGGTGTGGGGTGCGGGAAGATTCCAACCCCAGAACCCCTCCGTGTACCGCAAGGGACGTTCATCTGAGTGAGCCTGAAAGGGCAATCTGGATGCCTGCCTTGGTGACAGGGAACATGGCCACGGTTTAAATGTTCTATGAGTAATTTCTCAGCCCAAGTGGGCTGCAGTTGGGACAGTTGAAGGACACTGCAGCCCCAAAGCAGGTGAGGAGCAAGGACAGTCCTGGCAGGTCCTGTGTGTGTCACTGATTTCCTTGGAAGTAACTGCCTACTTTCTCCTTCAGCCAGCCTGGCAGTGGGTCTGGATTTATTCAAAAGGAGAAACTTCTTTGTCCACCAGCCTGAGAATGAGACTTCATTGCAGTGGGACAAAAACAAAACATAATGAAACGAAACAAAACACTCGGGCCTGTCAGCTCTCCTGTCTCCTGTGTGATCTTCTCGCCATCTGCCTGCCTGGGTTTTTGCTGTCCCTTTCTACCTGGGGATCTGGCTCCAAGTCCCTAAGTCCCCCTACCAGAGAACTTGTCTTCTGGGGGTTTCCACATTCCCCACAAAGGACATTTGCAGTGACAGTTTTGTGTTTGTGGGGTTGCCACCTCCTACCGCATCCAGTTACCCTGTGGTGATAAGGTTGGGTCCTTCACCTTCTGAGGTTGGGACCTGACACTCAGGGCGATAGAATTGTTATGAATTTGAGAGAGGCCTGTTATCTCCCCCATCAGTCTGGGGGCTTCTGGTGGCAAGGCATGATGCATTTCTCCATTCTCTGTCCCTGCTTGCAGAAAAGATTGCCCATGCACCATAGAAGAGAGTGGGGAGCATCAGGGCATCCCAGAGGCCAAATGCAGTAGATTAATGGCACCCCTCTTGCTCAGCAGGCCCCTCCTCCTGCATGCTGGCCTGGCTGCATGGCCTCTGCTATGACCAGCCCTCCTAATCACTAGCTCAGTTGAGATGAGGACAGAACATTCAGAGTTAATGTTTTGCAGAGAAACCTGAGAAACTAAGGGGAAAACAAACCAGGGCATTGGAAGTGGCATAGGGAGCAGACAGGGTGTCACACCAGGAGGGAGCAGAAGTCAGGTTCCTGCTGGCTCCAGCTGGATGGGGGTAGCCTGCATGTGTGGCCTTTCCTGATTGCTTCCCACTTGTCTCAGCTGGGCCGGCTGGACATGGAGGTTTCCCCTTCATGAGAACAGTCCCTTCTGAGCTGCCACTGTGACCTGGTCTGCCCTGTGGTCATTCACGGCAGCCCACACACACACTTCGCTCTACACAGACTCAATCCTTTCCCTGGAGTCCTGACTTGGCTGCCTGAACCCAGGCCTCATTCCTTACCCCTCATTCCAGGGGATTTCCAAACTTGCTCAACAGGATTCCAACAGAATTTACTGTAAAATAAGTCTAACCATTTGCTTATTGGAATAATCAAGATGTCAGTACAGAGGAAGATCTTATTTTTCAATAAAACCATTGGAAAAGAAAATAGAGCCCCAAACCAAACCATGGTGACTTTCCTGATCTGGGGTCCCTCCATCCCATGGTCAACAGGCAGGAAGAGGCAGGATGCAGGGGTTGTACTGGGTCCTTTGCAGGACCTGGGTGGTGTGTGTGCCCACTGATCACCACTCCATCAACCCTCACCAAGGCCTACCCTTTTCTTCAGATGTAGTGTTTGCCCCTGTGCCTCTTGTGGGAGCATTGGGAGATTCTTAAGTAGAAGCTGAGGGAAGTAGCAATTTGGAGGTGGACCATGTGGGGCCCTAAGTATGGAAAAGATTCCGGTGCCTCCCCGACATATGGTACCTCCCCAACATATGGAATTCAGAATAAAATTCATACTAAATCATAGACTGCAATTCCTAATTTTTAAAAAGGAAACCAAACTCACATAGGTACAGAAACTACAACCTTTTCTGGATTTTCTGGTTATCTTATGTGTGCCCGCTTTTGCTGGAGCCTTGGGCCCAGGCCTGACTTGGCAAGTGAGGGAACTGACCTAGGGTCCCAAGTAACCCACCTATGCGGGGGACCTGCCAGTTTCAGAGGCAGCCAACCCTCACCTGCGGGAGTCGGTGCGGGCGAGGATGGACCTACAGCTCCAGAGCTGGGGCGGAGCCTGGACTGCGGCAGGCGCAGGGCGTTTTGGTTTCAGGGGCCCGCGGCGGTGCGGTGCGCTGAAAGTTCTTCCTCTCACCGTCAGAGGGCAGGCGAAAGCCAGAGGAGAGAAGAGTCCTTCTCCCCACACAGTTTGGGGGGTTCCTCCCCAATGTATGGAAAGAGTCTAAAGGAGTGGCCGGACATCCATGCTCCCGTTTGCTCTTCCTGGAGCTCTTTACACCCAAGCCTTGTAACCCGAGAGTAGGCAGGGCACTTTTGGGGGAGATCGGATCTCTGGCACCAGGACACACCCTCCTCCTACACCCTTCCGGCAGCCAGTTCCAATCTCTGGGAACTGGCTGGAACTGGCTGGGGCTCAGCAAGGGGGACTGGGTAGCATGCTCTGGGGAGGGAAGGACAGTGACCCTCCAGAGTGCTTGGGTCTTCCGCTTCCGGTTGCGTGCAAGAACCTGGGGAAACTCTGAATGAGCTTGCAGCCAGGAGGCTTACCCCTCGGTGGCTGGGTTGGGTGGGTGTGAGCAAGTCAGGAGGAGGATCCGATGTAGCCTGTCTGCTGCAGCAGAGCACCATTTCTTATGGAAAAGAAGCGCCCTTCCCCAGGAGGTTTCCATCTCCCACCCCAGTCACAGGCACCTGTTTTCTTGCTCTCCTTTCCAATCAAAGGCTTTTCCACTAGCTCCTTGAAACCCTATCCCCTCTCTCCTCATCTGTTTGCAGTCCTGGAGGGTGGAACCCAGAACACACACTAGACTAGTGCTACACCCCTAACCCTTTTAAAAGAAAGTGCTTTTTTTGAGACAGAGTCTTGCTAAGTTGCTGAGATTGGACTCAACTTGGTGATTCTCCTGCTTCAGCCTCCAGAGTGACTGAGATTACAGGCAAGTGCCACTGTTCTGGGCTGGCAGCACCTCTTGTATTTATCATCATGCCACGATGGGCCTGACCTCTAAAGCAGGCCCCCCCCAAGCTGCCTTGCTGACTCTGGGAACCTAGAAAAGGAATTATCAAAAAGCCTATTAGGTATTTGGTTGTCCCTGGAGACCTCCCTGAGTGTTGTCTCTCCTATTCTTAGATGCCTCCAGATATCATACAGGGTCAAGGACATTCTGAGCTAAAGCTTTAGTGGGCAAGGGAATGGGGGATTGGGATCCCCCCAAGGGATTTCCAAGGCCAAGGAAACATGACTTTCACTTTCCTTCTCAACGGAATCACTACGATGAGAGGTGAACCTCACTGAGAAACAACTATTCAAAGTCCAGAATATTGCCACCCCACCAACAATGCAACTGAGCTGAAGCCTGAGGCTCTGGTCCCAAGAACTCAATCATGGTGATTGATCTGATTGGATGCATTTCTTTCTGGGACACCCGATCTGCAGAGTTCACAATGACATCTCCCAGGATCAGTATCCTACCATGTAAACAGGGACATTGCTCTCACCATTCCCTTGGAGATAGACCTCTTCCCACAGCAGGGGCAAGGATGCTCTCCGTGTCTCATCCGGTGAGACCAAACCAAGCCAAGTATTGATTTGACAGAAAGATATAGATATGTTGGATGGATAATGGTTAGGAGATCCAATTTCTTTCTTTTCCTGTTCAGAGAACACCTCTCCTCCACCTCACCCTGCTGAAAAGCAGAGGCCCGATGAGGGAGAGTGTTCTCACTGGGCACAGAGGACACCTCCATCCCCGCTGGTCTCCTCCTGGAAGCTCATGAAGCCCCTGGGAACAAGGTCCCCTCTTTTACCATGCAAGCACTCCCAACATTGTTGCCTCCCCGTTTATTCTTAGAACCAGTCAATATGATTAATTTTACATGGGCGTAATTTCCTGCTATTGCTGCGGAGTTCTCCCAGCCTCGCCCATCAGCAGCGACATGATACAGTTTCTGGTTATATTGGTCAACCAAGATATTGATATTATTAATAATGGATATCTATATGCTGACCTTTGTCCACACAACTGAATCACTCTGGGCTGCCTGTCACATTTCTTTAAAAGGTATTGATAAGCACATTACTGGAAGGACGTGTACAATCTTAGGTGTGTGCTTTACACTCACCTTCAAGCACCTCCTGTGAAAATCTACCCATGTTGGATGAGCTGGTGTGAACACTATGGTATGTGGTGTGCAAGAGAATGCACATGTGTGCATGTATTTTGTGGTGAGTGTATGTGAGTGTGCATGTGAGTGTGTTCATAGGTACCTGTGTGTGTCTAAGTGTGTGTATGAGTGTGTCTGAGTAAGTCTGTCTTGAACACCAGCCCTTTTAGAACTGATCAAATAGTCAATTAGAGCATTATAGGGAGGTAGCAGAATCAGAGAATTCCTACAAATACACTGTGATGTAGTGTTTGATCTTTGGATGCCTCTTGTCTCCTAGGACTTGCGCGAGAAGGCTTGGCTTTATAAGGATATTATTAGGTTGATGCCTCGTTCTCTCAAGTTACCTGCCAGGCAAGAGACAGCATTCACTGGGAGCTGTCTGGCCAGAACCAGCCACTGGAAGGTTCACTGAGGCCATGCTACAGGCTGGACTTGGGAGGCAGGCTACTCCCAGCCTCAGTCTCTTTATCTGTGTGTGTACTGTCAGCAATTAATCTGATTCCACTTTCCTAAGGCCAGAGGAAAGGAGGTTGGCTCAGCTCAACCTCTCGACTGTCTGCACCAAAAGTTCTCCCAAAATGATGCTTGACATGCTACCAGGCCTTGCTGATTGCATGGTGGGGTATGCTGTGCTGCCTATGAGAAGCGAGCGTATAGAATTCTGTGGCAGAAGACGTGCTATGTGCTCCTTATGTGTGTGCACACAGGTACACAGAGCTCACTGCTATGTGTCTCTGTGCCTGCTTTCATTCCTACCTGTAGACAGTGGCATCAGGGTCTGTGCCTCTACTGGCTCATTCTACAGTGATCCTATCCTGTTTGAACCCAGACATGCTCACTTGTCGGGTGTGCCCCCTCGCTTGTCCCTGTGAAGGAAAGCTGGCTAGCTAGAGAGATCTTTTGGATCCTCAGACATAGTGTATGAATAAACCAGACATGGATTAATTAGGTGTGACTGCATCATTAAATTAGAATAATGAACAAACAGCCACGTATGGCATTCAAATCTGCCTAGAACAACTCCACGGGTTGCTTTCAAGTAAGTCACCTGTCAGTTTGTAGGTTTGGGGGACTCCAGGGAGTGAAGTTCCCATCATATCTTGAGAAGTGGGTTCTTTAGGTACCACATAGCCTAGGCAAGCAGTCCTTCAGTGGGCAAGAAGACTTCACAACTGAATCCAAACAACAACTTGGTTCAATACAGCATCATCTATGCATGCTTCAGCTGCGTGCATTTCTCAGCATGAAATACGACAGTGGCACAGGTGCTCAAGAGACGGGAGGGAGAAGTTAAGAGGTGTGGGCAGCAGATGGGAAATGTATCGATCCCATAATATTTATGTGGATGTGCACAAAGTCCCCGGTGCATGTACACACACACACACACACACACACACACACCCCTCTATAAACCCCATTTCCAAACTCTTTTTGTCTTCTATTAACACAATCCCCATTTCCGTCAGATAGATTCTAAGGTGGACCACGTCTTAATTTAGTTATTTTAGAAATAGCTGCTGAATGGCAGTCTCCTGCCCTCAGCAGACTATGCAGCTCATAATCCTGGTCCTGGGACAGGGCAGCTATGCTACGACAACAGTGTCTTTAACAAAGAGAAGGAAGTCAACAGGGAAGAGGAAAGGAAACAGGAAACTTGGTGGTCTCACTGGCCAGCTGTGGGGTAGCCTAAGGCATCAAGAATTTGATAGTATTGTCAAGTATTTAGAAACTGTTGATCTGTAGCCACTTTAAACAAAGGTGATAATTAATTAAAGCAGAGTGTATTGCAATAAAGTAACATCGTGGTCAGTTTATGCACTGTCTAGAGCCGGCCTTGGAAGTCTCTGTCAATTAAACTCTTGTTGGAGGCCAGTTCATTATCAAATTTTTTTTTCCTGAGTTTGATCAATATTTTTGTCTGTTCTGTCCTCACAGAACCAGGACTACGTCTGTCTCTATGAAGGCGCCCATTTATTTACATCTTGCAGATGGCCACATAGATTTTGTTCCTGAGTTGGACTGCGGGGAATACTCTGTTGGAGAGCCTCAGTCGGCTCATGCTGGAGGGGAGATACAAGGAAGGATAAGAGGAACCAAATGTGGAGCAAGTGGAAGGGGAGAAACTGCGAATGTATAATCCCGAAGTCATCCTCTTCAACTCTTGAGGGACTCAGAAATCAGGGCAATTACCCGTGGGCTTTCCCACCGGCAGCTTTGCTGGTTCCTGTGGGCAGGCCTGTGGCTTGGGTTTTCTACCCACCCAAGGG
>JAJEJO010048116.1:0-20094 GCA_020662805.1 Glaucomys volans
ATCTTCAACTTACTTTTCAGAGGTCTACCCATGCTGGGAGCTGGTTCAGGGATTTATATATCCTTTAATATATATGTACATATATTTTAAAATGTTATCTAGCTTTTTCTAATAGATACAGCATAAGCATCAGTCTACCATGATAAAGGTTTTATATTTGGGGGGTGCCCGATGCCCTCCTAATGACATCTCTTAGTACACAATAGGTGTACTGACCAAAATTAAATGATATTTATATGTTAAATAGGTTTACATGTCACTTAGATACATATTAATTCTATATGAGTATTTTATTCCATATTTCTATGTGATAGATATGGGATAGGACACTAGCACAGAGCCGATATACTCACTTAGGGTTTACACACATCTCTAGACAATATATCCAATAGACAAGTTCTGATCTATGCTGATCTTCAGAATAATAGACCAGATCAGTCTCCACTTCCATGTGATTACCTCATAGGCATCCAAAGTGCAATAATTTCAAAAGCACATTTTCTCCTCCAACTTGACCAGTTAAAGTACTGCTTTTTTTCTAAGAATAAAGACAAAATGGCTTAGTAAGGTATATAATCCCTCTACTATTCAGTGCTTGCTGCTCTATCCCTGCCTGTTCACCAACACCCATTCACCTGTGCTAGCTACAGAGACACAGTGTCTCAGTGTGCATTGCTGTGGCACACCACCATTCCTTCACCCTTTCTTCAGTCCACCATGTTGACTCAGGGATAGTTTACACTTGTTTCTGTGGGGATGTTTTCCATATCTCCATTGAACATGTCTTTTCGCTATGTGCTTATTTGATGTAATCAGGTATATACTGTAGTTTGCAGTAGCAAATTATCTGATTTTCTTTTTAATTATCATTTCTCTCTTCTTGCTTTTGTTTTGTTGATGATGCTTTTTAATACTATTGCTTAAAATAATGCCTGGCATTCATAGACATTTGTTGAAGGAAAGAAGGAAGGGAAGGAAGGAAAATGGATCTGTATATTGCCAATTATTATGGTTTGAATGTTACTTCAGTGCATCATTAATATAGGTCATGAGAGATCTGCCCTCACAAGAGACCAATGCCATGCTGGCAAGATTGCTAGAGGAAGGTTGTGTTCTTCCTTTCTTTTTTTAATTGTGAGAGTAGGTTCCTAATAAAAGGACAAGTCCTCCCAATTCCCTACTCTTCCAGCTGTCCCCACAGGATGATGCACCATGACAGCCTTACCAGATGTAAGCCTCTCAGTCTTGGAACTTGCAGTCGTAAGAATGGTAAGAAATAAATCTGTTCTTTTTAAGTCACTCAGATCTAAGCATTCTGTTATTGCAGCAGAAAACATACTAAGACAAGAAAAACATTCTTTACTAGAAAAAAAAACTAGTAAAATTTAGATCATTTAAATAATTTCAAACTCCTGTCAAGATAAAGAAATTATAACATGAAAGGTTGTATTCTAATTGTCATGTAATAAATAATAGCCAAGTTCTAATGAAGATTGAATGAAATAGTTCAAAGAATATCCGAAACTAAATTTCATGACTTCCAGATATTTGATAATTTTTTTACAAAATTGTATAGATTTGCTCATATTTGTATCACAAGATTTCCTAATTTATATTGGCAAGTCTTTATAATTTGGAAATATGACCTGTTTTCTATAAATTTAAATATTATTTTAAAAATCTTAACCAAAATAATTATCTGCTTTAAGGCTAATTATATTCATCTAACTTGAAACTTCTTAAAATATATGCCATTAGGAGGAAATAATGTAGTACCTATGGTCTAATAAACATGTATTTCTTTGAGACATAAGTAAATTTTGGCCATTCATCCTCACATGCAAAGGTTTAAGTCTACTTACAGAGAGTCATGTGACTATTTTCATAGATCTTGACCCATATCTCTTTGTTTTAAAAATATTTATCAACTGGACCTTTTAAATAAATTATACAATTCATCTTATAATTTATTGATAGGGAGTTTCCTCTTCTAGGTTAGCTCCATTTATCACAGTGCATAGAATATAACAATTTCTCTTTATTAAATAGTTTACTGTACTATCATCAACGCTATGTTCCATCATGTTCTACAAATAGTTTTTGATTGTTACCAAAACTTTATAATATTTTAGAGTTTTGAAGACGTAAGTTGCCTATATGAAAGTAGTGATTACAAAATCTTTCCTTAAAAAGTTAAATATACTTCAAAACAGAATTTAATTCCACTTTTACTTTGTGTGTATGTGTGTGTGTGTGTGTGTCTGTGTGTGTACCAGGGTACTGGGGGAATGAATCCAGGGGCACTTAAGCAATGAGTCATCCTCAGCCCTTTTATTTTTTTAATTTTGAGACAGGGTCTCGCTAAGTTGCTGAGGCTCACTTTGAACTTTCGATCCTCCTGCCTCAGCCTTGGGAGCAGCTGGGATCACAGGGGTGTGTCACAGTGTCCAGCTCACTTTCACATTTCATTTGATTATTATATTTTTTGCACAATGTGGGGCTGTGTGATATTCCATACATTTTTGACCCTGTTTCCTTCTTGCTGCTAGTATTCTACTTCGTTACCAGGTTTTCCTGTGAACACTTCTCAATAAATGGATCACAAATAAGTCCTGCTCTTATAAGTTGCTTCTAGGAAACCATATGTGGGAAAAAAGGATTAGTAACAAAAAAATTAGAACATTGGTTAAGGAGAATTTTTTTAAATCTTACAATTAAAATAATTCTTATGGAGGTTGTTCATAGATGGTTCCAGATTAGGCCTAGCTAAAAGTAGAAGTTATGGCAAATTGGGAAGCCACAGTGTAACTGCTACCATTAATCTTTGGATACTATTATAATCAGAGGTCCATGGGTGCATGGCAACTTCCCTCCTGTCTTCACACGCCTCTGCTTCTCTTAGTTCTTCTATCCAACAGGGAGCCCAGCTGACCACAGCAAACCTAGGAGATTTGCTAAGAACTTGACATAGACCCACCAAAATGGTAGCTGTAAAAGGTCAGCGGCTTCCCACAACCTATCACATGAGTTTTCTCTCTACCACTTTGGAAGCTGCAAGAGTTTAGTTTCTCTGATTCATTGACATCTCACTTTCTCTTCCTCTTCCAAGCTATCACTTCTGCTGACCCTTTTATAATTGTTCACAATCTAATTTCTACTTCCTAAATCCTTTATTAATAATAGTTATAGTGATGTACATCTGATGGCTCACACTTATTAGTCATTTTATAAATAATAAATGTTGATGGTGATTTCTCTGGAAAAGGTAATTTAAAGGGCAATTGAGAAATTCTCTTTTCCAAATATCACCTTTCCTTTTCAATGGTAAGATCAATTTAGCCAGAAGCAGTGAAGATGATACACTAAATTTAAATATTCTTAAGATGTTCAGAGAATTCAGAGTAATTCTTTTTTAAACTGAGAAAACTAAAAAGCTAAAGAAATGGATAGAAGCAGAATATTCACATCCCCAGTTGATAACGCAAATTGATCAATTACTCAGCATAGAAATCGTTACCAGTCTAATTGGTATACGGATGGATGAATCCAAAGAAAATATGATTTGATGTCTCTACAAATAAATTGTACCATTGCAACTTTTTTCTGCTACACAAAAGAAATTGATTTCCAGATACATACCAGAAAACACTATGTAAGTAATTTGTGGTTAAATATTTAAAATTTTGTGCCTGGCAACCAAGAATTAAGCCTTGAAAAACAGCAGTGTTTGGGTAATGCATTTGTTTAGAAAAATACACAAGTACCACTTGTTTTATTCAGCTTTGAAACAGAAAACTCAAGTGGAAATCACAATGAACTATAATATAGTGCCTCAAGTAGCCAGAGTGTGTCACAATGGATAAAGGAAAAATAAACAATCAGGGATGGAGCCAACAATTTATGGTATAAATAAGAAACTTTTCAATGCAATGAAAACTCATAAAAATAATCTTTCAAGGTAAATTCTTAAACTATTTATATGTCAACTGTTAATACTGCCTTCATCATTCATTCTCAAAGTGCTTAATAAATTTTAGTGGACACATTAAACCTGCTATCTCCAACTCAAGACAGTTTTTGTTTTTGTTATTTTAATTACATTGCCAAGTTTTACTCCTACTGGAGACCTTCTACCCCCAATAATGTTATTTCTAAATTTGTTTTTCAGAAAGAAAAGTAAATTATTGTATGACAATGTACTAAAATATTGTCATGAGCTCTTATTTGATTAGGTGGTCAAAAATTCTGGACCACACACTTTAGGGTCTCAATGTGACCCCCAAAAGGACTTCATATATTAAGATTTAAGGGTGATACTGAAGTGAAGCCAGTATTTCAAATTATTTTTTGATTACCATAGAGCGTTCTGTAAATATAGATAGGTATAGAGAATTATCTCATAAGCACTTAATAGGGAGTAAGATCTTTTAAGAGTTAAGCAGCATTTAGTAATATTTCCACATGAAGTAAATTCTGGGAAACTCTAGCTTCATCGTCTACTAACTGTATGACTTTAAGTTCATTTTTCTCCCCAAGACGTGAGTTTTCATAGATGCAAAATAGAGACCTTATTTGCCAAGTTTGCCTCAAGAGTGTTCCTGAATCTCCATGGAATTAATGAGTGTGCAATTGTGATTTGTAACCCCTAAGCCTTGTGGACCATGGAGTCTTATAAGCATGGCTGAAAAACAAGCAAAGATACCATGAATTATACCAAGTGTGTGTGTGTTACTCTGTCATCTTCCTTTACCAGTTCCCCACTTTTGCAATATTCTGGAGCTCTTGTGTCATCTCTCATACTCTACCATCACACTTTCAATAGCATGAGGCATTTTTCACCTATTCAGAACACATGGATATGCTAATAATTTTCACCCCCAAGGAACAACTGCATATGTAAAACCTTTCCTGAGAATGGACTTTGATACAGAAAACAAGAAATTTTGCACAATGGCAAAGGCCACCAGAGGGAGCAGAGTGTGCATATGAAATAGAAATGGAAATAACTTATGATGGGACTCCCAGAAACAGAGATTTGCTTTTTTGAATATCATGCTGCCATGAATATGGAATATGGTAGACACTGCTGGGAGGTAGGAAAAAGGACAGTGGGATCAGAGAGACATTCTTAAAAAGACAGACAACAGAAACACTGATTTGTCTTTCATCCTTATTTACAAAAAGGAAACTATTGCCAGTTTGGTCAATATTTACCAATTATTTTTAAGGGGTTGGCGACATGTCGTGGAATTATCTGAAATATTAACTTCTGAAATATTCTAATATACTGTAGAAGTTGTAACCATTATGTGTATATTTCACACACAAAAAAGTAATCATATTTTGTTTTTCCTTTTAGAAAATGAGCTTTCTTTGTGCTGTGCTAGGTGGTATCTATTTGGCATTTAAGGAAGGCACCACTCATTCCTTCTCCAGTGCTGGCAGGCAGGCCTGTTCATGGACTTGTAATGGAAAATCCTATTCCATTTTCTTATAGTTAGTGGGAGAAATCTGTAAGGGGTGAGAAAGTGAAAAGAAAAAAGGTTGTGCTGCTTATGCCCGTGGTTCTCTCCATGCCAGGTGTCTCCCTCACCAGCACACCATAGCTCCTAACCGCAGACATTTCCAGTAGGTATAAAACACCCTATGTCTCTCTTCCTCTTCAAGAGCCCCTTCTCTGGCTTCTTCCCTCTGAACCAGGTAAGGACTTTCTATTTTCATTAACAAATGAATTGCTTTACTGTTTCCTATTAGCTTTAGTAAAATTCCCTTTACTAAAATTGTTTTGCAACACGTGTGCTTTTCTGAGTCCCTTAAAACACATATAGTGCATAAAATACACGATTCAATTTGCTCATTATTTATAATTGTTCTTTATTAATACTAATTTTATTTCTAATTTTGAAAACAAACAAAAAAGGCAACAAACAAAACCAACAAATTGAAACATCTCATATTTACAAAAGGGGAAATAACCTACCCAGCAAAATTTTCATTCTTTCTTAGTGAAAAGAAAAATCTTATTTATATATCCTCTGATTTTTACAATAAAATTTACTAAATAGCAATAGAAAGGGGACAATCCTTGACATCAGAAAAATCTTTGCTGGACAAAAAACTGTTTCTTCCTATTCTATAATTGTTATTTCTTATCATTTATATTTATATTTATCATCTGCAAATAATAATTGCTGGTGGTTGACCACTTGGAAGTTTTCAGAACAAGCTAAGAGGATAGGCTTACCAATAAGAATGGGTGTTGCAGTCTTGAGTACCAAGGCAGCTTGAGGGCAGAAACCCCCACTTCCAGGAGACCTTAGCTCTGTACTTTAGGCCTTCAACTCATTGGACAAGGCCTACCCACATTATGTAAGGTAATCTATTTTCCTCAAAATCAACTGACTAATGTTACTTGCATCTAAAAAAATCCCTCCTAGCCACATCAAAACTGCTGTTTGACCAAAAAACTGGGCACCATAGCCCAGTTGACACATGAAATTAGTCATTACAATAGAATTTCAATAAATGATAAAAAATTGCCACAGATCTAGAAAGGGATTGTTAAATTAATATCATAAGAAGCCATCCAAAAACGAAAGTGTTTACACACAGAGTGAAGCAAATTCAAATGTCTATTAAAAGGTGAGGAAACATTGCTAACTATTCATCTGACATGGGCTTTATATTTATAATATATAAGCAATTCAAGAGCAAAATCAATAATTTGACTAAAATAGAAAAATAATCTGAATAGGTATTTCTCAAAAGAATACATAGAAATGACCAGTAAATACATAATATATGTATATATGTATGTAAGAATATGCACATATAAATATATATCAACATCACTATTCATCATGGAAATGCAAATTAAAAACACAATGAGCTATCATGCTATCATCTTTTCCCAGCTGGAATGGTTATTATCAAAAAGACAAAAGATAAAAAATCCTAGCAGAAGTGCAGACAAAGAGGCACTCACTGTTAACACTTTGGTGGAAATGTGAATTAGAACAAAATCATTATAGAAAACAGGGTGGATGCTCCTCAAAAACTACAAGTAGAATGACAATATGATCCATCAAACTCACTACTGAATGTACAAAGAAAAGGAAATCACAAAGTCAAAGAGACATCTGTACTCTCATGCTTATTTGTGCACAGTTCACTTTCCTCAAGGTACAGAATCAGCATAAGTGTCCATCAACTGAGGAATGGAAAAAGAAGGAATGTAGTATGTATACACAATAGAGTATTATCCAGCCATGAAATACTTGTGGCGACTTGGATAAACCTAGACATTATAGGAAGTGAAATAAGCCACACACAGAAAGAAAAATATCACATGTTCTCACTCATATGTGGAAAGTAAAAAATTGATCTCGTAAATGTGGAAAGACTGGGAAGGATGGGGAAAGAATAGAAATTGGTAAGCATGTCCAAAAGTACAATTAGTAGAAGGAATATTTCTAGTATTCTGTAACACTATGGGGTGACTGCAATTAACAATACTTTATTGACTATTTCAAAATAGCCAGATTACCTAGAAAATAATTGAATATTCTCAACATAAAGAAATGAGAAATATTTGAGATAATAGGTGTGCTAATTAACCTGATTTGATCACTACACACTTTAACTATGTATCAGAATATTGCACTCTGCCCCCTAATATCCACAATTAGCGTTTACCAACTAGATATTAGAAAAATAAAACTTAAGGAATTTAGTTCTCTAATGTAGGAGAATAAAAATGAAAGCATAAAATCAATATTTAAAAAGGAAAGATGCTGTTTGTAAATTTCTGCAAGAAGGAAGATGGAGAAGGTTTGTCATCTAGGGGCCAAGGAACATCTCACCCAGTCTATGTATACTTTACCTTGAAAGAGGAGATTTTCTGAATCTCACTTGGGTATTATCTGGGTCCTTTCTGTTAATTATGCTGCAATCAGCAAAGAGAATTCTTAAGAGAGATCAGGTCAGAGGATAAGACCTCCAGGTGTTCAACAGGCAAAAGTTGGAGATTATAGCATTTAAGTGAAACTTTCTTTTTTTTAATCTTAAAAACACAATTTGGAAATCTTGCTAATAATATATCACTGAAAAAGTTCACATTATCTCACAGCAGAAGTTAGGATCTATAAAGCGTTAGGCCAACAGTTCAGGACAGCAAAACACTAAGAATCTCTAACTTTTAGAATTGGGAGCAGGTAATACTTTATCATCATTCATCCAGCACTCTTCCCTAGAAAATTAGGAAAAAATAATTTTCGAGATGCATTATTCATATTGGCCTTCCTTCACATTTCTATTTTAAATGTGAAATGCTAAGTAATGAGAGGGAGTTTCTTGCCTTGCTGTTGTTACTCTAAAAAGCAAGGAAAGGAAGAGAGAGGGAAATTGAGATTCATGTTGCACTTTTTTTTTAATTTTTCAAAGTATCAAATATGCTTTTGAAGTTTAAAAAGTTATCCTAAAGCTTCTCGATGCCATAAAAGATATTTTAATGTCCGCATTATTTCTTCACCAACAAATTGGAACATATTATCTCTGTTCTTAAGAAACTGATATTACATGAAATTTAATGTGATAAAGCCGTGCCTACTTTATTCATGTGGCATGTGCCAATATCACACAGGGTGAAGTAGTTGGAAAATGCCAGTTCTGAGCCAGGAAATTAATATAAAGGAAGAAAAACAAGAGCACAAGCACATAGACTCTTAAATCAGCTGCTGTCAGGAGTGTGACTGTCCACTTTTTCCTCCTCTTGTGGCTTTGACTTGCAGATGAATGCCAAGTTACATTTGAGTGCCATGAGGTTTCACTTAAATAAGGAAAGAAATGAAGTCGGAGCACAAATTCAAAAAAAAGTAGAGCATGCACAAATGAGAATGGCCCTGGTTGATCTTTCATTAGATTCATCATTTGGTGATTATTTCTGTTTGAGAATGTGTTTCGCCCTCTGAAATTTTTAAGCTCTATTCTTCGGAAAAAACTAAAACTGTGCTTCCAGTCACAGTGGGAAAAAAAAAAGGTGTATTGGTTCAGATTCCATTTATCCTTCTATTTATGATTGAACACAATCTCTTGCCAATTGTTAATTCCAGAGAAAATGCAATATATTAGAGATTGTTTCCAAATCACTGGCCTTATAAAAATGCATATGCATGCACATATGTATGGATGGATGTGTGCATATATATAGTCAAGAACAACATGCTATAGTAATTTTAGGAAGATTTAATGTTCTCAGAATTTACAATGGTCACAAGACTTTGCCAGAAACTCCAAATAGTGAATTCAGTTTATGACAGCATGTGACAAACACCATGGTTCCCATAAAATGGAAGGAACTCCAATGTCTTACCACAGTGATAACAAAACTGAATAAATGCAAAAACCACACCCAAATTATTTCACATTTAATAGCAAAAAATCAGCCTGGAAGTGTTTCAGAAATGGCAGTTTCCACCACTTGGATGGAAGTTTCTGCACTCATTTTCTCTTGACCCCTTTCCTTCATCACTGGAAAGACATTAGGCCTGTCATTTCCCTTCATTTCTTATATACCATTGCATCTTTCCGTTACTTCCCTGAACTTGTTTTCTTGTTGAAGGTTCTAGCTGGATTTATTCAATCTGTTTTCCTAGGCTAGCATTCTGGCTTTGGAAAGAATCAAAATACAGTATTTAAAGGAAGCAAAACATTTTTTTTTTTTTAAATCCTGTTCATATGGTTTTGTAGGTTTTCAGGCTATTATAACAAACTTTCTTTAGACTTGACGAACATTAATTTCCCACAGTTATGGGGCATGGGAAGCCCAAGATCAAGGTGCACAAATTCCACTGTGGTTAGGACCGTCCTCCTGGTTCAGAGAGCCATCTTCTCATCCTGCTCAGGAGTTACAAGAGGCAAGAGCTCTGTGAGGTCTTTTATAAGGGCTTGATCCCATCCGTGAGGGCCCACTTATTTTGAACTCATCACCTCCTGAAATCCTCCATTTGAATGCCATTGCATTAGGGATCAGGTTCCAACATTTGACTTTAGATGGGGAGAATATAAATATTCTATGGTGCATGGGATTTTTAAATTTTTCTATATCTCTATTCTTTCAGATTTTTTTCTTCCTATATTAATGAGATACATGATTGTATTAACCTACAGTGAAATCAAGTCATTTCTTGGAGAAAATATAGACATAAAATTCCCACAAGAACCTCATGAGATGAAAGGAGAGGACCTGACAGAGAAAGTGTGAGCATGTTCAGGAAGCCTTATTCTATGAAGAAGTGCCCTGCTTTAATTTTAACATGTGTCTATTGTTGGGTTAAAGTATTAATGAATTCCATTCCCCAAATCCTTTCATGAAGACCAAGATTTTATATATTATATTTAAAAATCTACCACTGGATTTATGCTACAAAAATAGTGAAAGATTTTATTTCGCACTAGAGAAGTATTTTCTTGACACCCCAACATTTGCAAAGAATGCTGTGAAAGCTTGTGAGGAACACAGAATAAATTTCTACACGTGCAATGAATACCTGTTTCAGCACATCTTAGTCTTTGCCTCACAGGAAGTATCCAAGAAACAGATCCTTGCTTCAACACATGTAAAATACCATTTGAGAACTGGGGGTGTGGCTTAGTGGTAAGATACTTGGCTCTCATGCATGAGACTCTGAGTCTGATCCCCAAACCAAAAAAATCTTAAAAGAAGCAAATGAAATATAAAGAAACAACACCAAAGTGAAGCATTTAATTATAACTTACATTCAACATCATTGTAACAGTGGCAAAATTTTTCTGATGTCATTCATAATTAACAATCAAAAGAATTGTCCAGCAAATTGTTGTGGAAAATCAAATGAAAGCAGATCTTTCATCTGAGGACAGTAGAGATCCTTTGGGGTGTAGCTGGGATTTGACTAGGATAAAAGAATATTAGATCAGATTTGGATATAGTCTAAATGCTCAGGAAGAACAGCATAAATCCATAGTAAACATTTTTACCAACACCTTGATTATCTAAGACAAAATTAATGGAGTTGACTTGAGGACAAAGGAGGAGATTCTTACTTAAAAAGTGTACAACTGAAGTTTAATTTACTTCACAGCATATTCATGGCTTGGGTAATCTTTCATTTTTTTTGTTTTGTCCTGTGATTTCTGTGCATCTATGTCAATATGATTAATTTATGGATAATTTTTTATTAATGACAATGAAAAACAGTATATAAAAGAAGAAAAATGATGCACATTGAAGAAATTAGCAACTTAATTTAATAGAAGTCAAATATTGTGCTGATCTATAAAAAATACCTAGATTATCTTATGTTAAATTATAAAAAAAGAATATATTATAAGGACACTTGACTCATAATTCACATAACAACATTTGACCATCATATATTAGTAATAACCAATTGGAAAATAATTTTTAAATCCCACTTTCAATAGTACTACAGGTAGAGGGTTACTAAAAGTACTCATAATAATACGGTGTCTTGGAAAAAATTATAAAACATCACTGAAGGGCACCAAAAGGGATATGAATAAATGAAGATAAACACTATGGCAATGAATTGTGAAGCTTCTATTTCTTCCCAGATTAATACATAAATCAAATGCAATAAAAATAAATTTTTTTTCTTGAAACTCAACAAGGTATTTCCCAAATTCTTAAGAACATATCATGAAAAAAAAAAAAAAACCAGCCAAGATTATGTTGAGAAAAAATAAGCAGAGGTAAGATACTTATGCTGAAATGAATGAATGAAATGAATGAATGCTGAAATGAATGCTGAAATGAATCATACGAATCATACCTATATCAACATAGCTATTAAAGCAATGTAGTTCTGACACTTACTGAGACAAATAGAGTAATCGGGTATTACTCAGTTATCTAATAGGGCAGAGCAAGTATCTATGTGGCTTAGAGTTGTAATCATTTTCATGAAGATGTGTGACTTGATAAACGACTTGATAATTGCCATTTAGAATAAATGTAGAATTAATGGGTAATTCAGTAGATGGGTTTGTTCCTTTCATACCAACTAAAAATGAGTTCTAAGGTGAGACCCCGAAAGACTCCAAGGTAAAGGAGTTATTTACCCACTCTCCTCTAGGAAGTCACACCACAGCAAGGAGAAAAAGAAACACACCCTTCATCTTTGAGAAATCTAGATAAAGCAAAAATGTAGGAAGGATGCTAAAAGCAATGAACTTTGGGCAGGGCTGAGGCAGGAAGTGAAATAGACAACACACCTACTTACAGAAACCAGAAAGGGCTTGCAAAGTACATGTCTTCAAAGCACAAAGGAAAAGAGATGGCCTGATAGATAAAAGCAAAATTCCTGTCTTTGAACTTCCTAAAGGAAGCAGGAAACTTGGGCTGGTACCAGGAGTTTCCCAACACAATTATGGTTTCAAGAAACAATCAGCACAGCTGATTTTAAAGTAATTCCAAGATGTCATGCTCTGTGTCGGAAATTCTCTCCCACTGATACATCAGGAAATGGTGAATTAAATGACTTGTCATTTGTTAATGCAAATTTTAAAAGGCATTAAAAATTGTGAAATATTTACCTTTTCTGAAATAAGGATGGATTTGAGCTTATGGACAATCATATTACTTTCTCACTGGAAACTGATCAGGACTGGGTGATGTTCTGCACATGTGAGTTCTCAGCCACCTGTGTCAGAGCGTAACAAATGATGGAAACCCATCACCCAGGGCTACTTTGCCTTTTATGTTAGAGGTATTAATGCCAGATGGCTTTGGAGGCAGACGAAATTCTGCAAGGTTCTACATCCATACATACCAGACTGTCTAAATGGACCTTAATCCTTTTTCCTCTAAGACTATACCATGCAGAAGGGAACTTCTGAGAAGACTGGGAAATGTCCCTGGCAGTGACTCTTTTGCTCAGACTTCTGCTGGGCAGAAGCTCAGCAGGAAGTCAGGCATGTGTGTCCCTAGCTTATTTCAAAGACATCCACAGTACCAGAATTACAAATTACTGAAAAAAGGCCTTATTATTATTATTTCTTTCATTCTCCTGAAATCTTTTATTTTTATGTCTATGGCCTTATGCCATGTCCCCCTGGGAGGAGAAAGGCAGCTGAAAGGAAAAGCTAGCAGCCAAAGAAAGAATCATTTCTACAAAATGTCTCTGTCAACACTCTGACTCCAGTGGAGACAATTTCTGCTCCTCAAACCAGTACCAGAGTTTGTGAGCCAAACCTAATAGTGGGGCACCCAGTGCTACACACCTGAAAGGAAACCTTTGTCTATAAAAAAAAAAAAAAAAAAAAAAAAAAAAAAAAAAAAGAAAAGAAAAAGAGAGAGAGAGAGAATGAAACAAAACAAATCAGGAATGTTTTCATTACATCTCGCTGGGTTCCTTTAATTGGTTTATTGCTCACTCTTTTTCCGTTGCTCTATTTAGTGTGGAAGGGAAAATTCTGTCAGGGCTGGTGGAAGCATTAATCTTTCATATCCATTCTAAGTGGTTGCTTTGTCTGACAAAGGACTTTCCTTCTGCGGAGGGGTGATGTTTGGGGTGTTTTCCTATTTGCTGATGTTCTTGTCTTTACTCTAGAAGGCACTAATGGATTTCAGGAATTCCTTCAGCCACCTGAAACTTGTTTCTTTCTTTCTTTTCTTTTCTTCCTTTTTTTTTTTCCACTGTATTTGGTTTTGTTTTATGATTCCATGTTCCATGAAGAAATCTTGATATTGTGATTTTGATTTTGCCATTGGGATTCAACAGAGTGGTGCTGTGCTCTTCTTGAAGGAAGAATTAATTTTTTAAAAAAGATAAAAAATATTCCTACTATGAATATCAGCTAAGCATACTTTTTATGCTTTTTCATTTTTTGGTTTTTTTTTTAGTACTAGGATTACAAGGTGCTCACATACTAAGCTACATCCTCAGTCTTTCTATTTGTAAATTTTAAGACAGGGTATCACTAAGCCCAGGTTGTCCTCAAATTTCAATCCTCCTGCCTCAACCCCCGGAGTATCTGGGATAACAGTCATGTGCTACTGTGTTCCACTGCTTTTTTCAATTTTTGTGTATTCTATATAATATTCAGATATATCATAGGGTTCAATGAAGGAGAAGGCAGTTTTGCATTTAAGTGCTTAAAATGTTAGTAATGAGAGGTATATGAAACGCATATCCCTAATAAAGTCAAAATGATAAGCTTAGATGTCAGAAGATAACATTTTATCAGGTGGTTGTTATTGAAAGATACCATCAGGATGAGGATTCACAGGATATGAAGTAGGTTTATGAGTTTACATAATATGTAAGTATAGATTCAAACGTCATCAGTCCACTGCTTTGTTTTGTTACCACAGTTAAAGCTAGATACTTTAGAAGCATGTTTAAAAACATGCTACACAATGGATTTGGGTGCAAGAATGCAAATACATTATTTAAAAATAAGAAATCCATAACTGAAAATAAACATTTTCCATGGAAGAAACTGATAAAAATAGATGCAAATCTGGAAATAAGTTCAAAGTAAAAAAAAACCATAGTAAAAATAATGACAATAGTAATGAGCATGACAAATTAATACTATGTCATGTTTGTATAAAACCTCACACCTTATAAAGGAGTTTTATTTTCACTTATCTCTAGGTATTAGAAGCCAAGGAGGACCTTTCTTGGCTGATTTCAACTCCCAGAGCCCTTCTTGCTCTTCTGTAGCCGCCATAGATGCAGGCATGGGAGAGAGACTCAGTAGCAACCAGCAATAGCTGTGAGGCATAGCTCACCCATGAGGAATTAATGGAAGTAGGCTGCTGTTCCAGGTGAGGGGAAACATTGATTTTCCTGGTAAAAAGCAACAGCCACTTCGGCAATATGTCCCAGTTTCTCCCTGCCTCCCTCAGATGTGAAGATGATGCTTTATGTAAAAGCACTTTATAAAATCTTGCAAGAATGAGAAAATACAGGAGAATCTTAGTGTCTCCAAGCTTGACAGTTAGGTTGCTGGACCAACAGAAGCAGCAGCATACTCTCATGTGAGCAAAATAAGTATGATTGGGAGGAAGAATAGAAGTACTCTAGATTTGACAGAGGGGAGTGAAAGGAGAGGAGGGAGTATAGGGGGGAAATGATAGTAGAAAAAATGGGACATTATTACCCTTTGTGCACATGTGATTACGTGACCTGTCCAACTCTACATCATGTATAACCCGAAGAATGAGAGATCTTCTCTATTTATATATGACGTGTCAAACTTCATTCTACTGTCCTGTATAACTAATTAGAACAAAGAAAACAATTAATTAAAAAATGAAAGTGAAAAAGTAAATATGATTGGGTTTGGCTACTCTGTTATATTTTCTGTTATTTTAGCCTTTGATTCACAAGTGGGGACAAGGGAGGACTGTCTCAGGAGGATATTTTTGGTCCTCAGAACTGAGTCTCCTGGCCTCTTGTGGCTAGTGGTAAGGAATAATGCTAAACATACCACAATGCACAAGCCAGACTCTAAGACAAAAGACTATCCAGCCAATAATATTAATAATGCCTTTTTATTATTGAGCTGAAAGACTTCTTTGCATATTCTAGATGCACCATTCTACAAGGTATGTGATTTGCAAGTATGTTATGCATTTGCTTAGTTTCTTTTTATTTTCTCTATGGTGTCTCTTCTAAAATTTTTAAGTAGATTTTTAAAAATTTCTTTAACGTCTAATTTTTTGATTCTATCTTTCTTCCTTATGCTTTACAGTTGCTCTATAATCCAGCAATTCCCCTCCTAAGTAATATCCAAGAGGAACAAAAGCAGATGTCCACATGAAATAAATACACACTGATGTTCACAGATGCATTATTCATAATAACCAAAAAGTGGAAACAACCCAAATGTCCAACTGATGAATGAAACAAAGCAAAAGTTTGTTCAACTCTGAAATGGAGTAATATTGATCAATGAAAGAAACGAAATACTGGAAAAAAAATGTCAATCATGCCACGTTCAATGTCAAACCTTGACCGGTGGGGTTATCTGAAACCAGTTAATAAAATATCAAACCCATAAAGTAAATGTAGCAGTTCTTCATTTTTATCTCTCAAGGAACAAACTAGTAATTTTTAAAATGGCTCTGAACTTCCTACAACGTGGTTTAGGTAGCTCATTCTATTGTTCATTTTTTTATTACAATCCTATTCCCATTTAACACTTGCCACTTGTAACACTTAAGAGTTATAAAGTTTATATTTCTGTGTCTGTGTTGGCTTAACTTTTGCCTAAGCTCTGGCACCTGCCTATGGGCTAGGAGCATCTAGGGTGCTGTCCAAACTGCTTTGAGAATCAATTAAAGGAAACTTACCAAATGCATGGAAAAAGACCTTGGTTTCAAAGATTAGGAAAATAAAAACAAACACACAACAAACATTGCAAAGGTACTTTGACCATAAAATTGCATTTGTAAGATTTTGTCGTAGTTCGTTGTAAGCATGAGTAAATAATGTTTCTTCTGAGCTTAGGCAAATCTAAACTCCTTCCATTACTGTTATGGTTCAGTCAAAATACACCAGGGCTTTTTGTTTTGGTTTGGTTTTCAGTTTTTCATTCTTTCTTGAAAGTAGACAAAAAGAATCAAAGAAATAGTTTTGGTCTGACTTGATGGTGCTGTGAAATGGAAAACAACTTTAAAATAATCAAGCTCATATATATGTATATATGCTTATGTCGTACTCACCTACATTATAATGTAATCATAATTTTTTATTTGAAATTTTCAAAAGCATATTGTACTATTGTGAAAACACAAACAAGATATTTCTTAGATTATTTATTTTTAAAACTAAGCATTCTGGAAGTGAGGAAAGATAACAATTTGCATCTCAATTATTAAGGCTAAAATTAACTGACTCAAAGATTAATCTTTCATCATTATGATAAAAATGCAGTATTTTTAGAGTGCAATATAATAATAGTTACAAAAATAATGTTTATATTAATAATGAAATTAATCACTTCTTGAGCATTATTACATTGAGGCAGGCACTTTGTAAGCACCGCTTGTTATCTTATTTAATCTTCACAAAACTGTAAAGACACTATAACTATCCCTATTTTGAATGAGAAAATATGGGTAAAACTCACTTATGATATTGCTGTTAATGATGAAGTCAGTATATGCATTCTTTTTACAAGTGAACTATTTCATATAATCAAAACATGTCAAATAAAAATCAGATGAAAAATCTTAACCTCAAGGTATATGTTGCTATTATCTAAGCCTCTGATCTTTTCTGATATTTGTAGGTTGAAAAAAATTTTTCCTGGTAAAATGTTCTCGTATAGTACATGTATGTGTGTGTGTGTGTGTGTGTGTGTGTGTACATATCCATATATATATATATCCATATATATATATATCCATCTATATATATATATCTCCACATAGTGTAATTAGTGCATGTGTATTAGTACGTTTATGTAATAAATGCAAACACTTTTGTTTTTATTCAGTTTACTGATGTGAAGGATAGATCTTCAATTCTGAAAAAAACAAAAAATTATAAGAATTTTGATTGGGATTCACCAAATCTGCATGTAGATTTTGATTCTGACATTCATTTTTTGGGTGAGAACCTGACAATACTTCACATTCCTGAGACCCTTTGCTTACCTTTTTAAATGGAAATTAACACAATTTTCACTGGATGTTATTTGTAGGTAAAGACCCTGATACATTGCCAAGAATGTTGTTTCTAAGCAACATGTGGAAGCTATTTTTTATTGTGCTTTCAGCTTTTGAATGTTATTGTTCAGTTTCAGCATGACATTATTATTGCACTTACTAATCTACTTATTTCAAATTTATGTAATAATTCCTGTTTATCACACAATGTTTAATTGTATGACCCATGATTTATCCTAACACACATCAGGAATATCAGTGACTTACAGAATTTCATGGCTCATCTGTAGTTGAGCATATTAACACAAGAGAGAACATGTAAGGTACTTGGAATGTATTCATTATTGATATTTGATATAAAGTATTCAGTTTACTAAAAATAGAAAAGTAACTGTATTTGGACCTTTCATAGCTATGTTATATGCAGGTTTTCTAAAATCTTTAGATGAAAAAATTATATAAAACTAAAATGTATAATCTTAAAATAAAATTATTTTGTGCTGTGAATATATTATAAGAAATCCTATAAAGTTGACAGCCCCTATTTTACTCTAAATTTTAGACTGCAGGGAAATTGTGCTAGATAAATATACCAACTCATTTAGCTTAAATGAGACTAATGAGGCAAATTCATAGGTTTAATTGCATTAAAGGTCAATCAGCTTTGCTTTGCTCCATGGAAATAGATTTCATTCCAAGTACTATCTAGTCTTATCCAAATGAATGAAAATAATCATAAGAAATTGCAAGATATTAAAGTGTTTAAAGTTCATTATCATAACTAAAGTGTTCTGGATCACAAATCAATGCTACCACCTAAATAATGTATATTTTTCACATAACTAGAAATAAATAAAAATGTTTAAATATTTTTCTAGCCCATAAAAATGTATTTTTAGTGTGCATCCATTAGTAGACACAGAGTTCCATGTTACACATGAGATGAAATGGGAACAACTCTGCTGAGTATTCAAAGGCTTCCCTGAACTGATTTCCCAAAGTCTTCTCTCACATTCTGATTGATTATGGTCCCCCCAGGATCATCCTTGAATGGTTGTAATTACGCCCGGACTCATCCTTTGCTGGACACTCTTGTCACTTTCCCCTCACACGTCACACACTTTAGTGTTAATGCATAGTCAATAATCATTTAATCAATGAAAAAAATATAAATTCAATGTTCCTAATACTTTAAAGGACATTGTTATAAAATTTCTAGGAGCTGGGCACAGTCGCACATACCTGTAATCCCAGCAGCTTCGAGAGGCTGAAGCAGGAGGATTGCAGGTTCAAAGTCAGCCTCGGCAACTTGATAAGGCCTAAGTACCTTAGTAAGATCCTGTCTCAAAATACAAAATAAATATATATACAATGGAATATTACTCAGCCTTAAAGGAGAATAAAATTGTGGCATTTCCAGGTAAATGGATGGAGTTGAAGAATATCATACTAAGTGAAATAATCCAATCCCAAAAAACCAAAGGTCAAATATTTTCTCTGATTTGTGGATGCTGATCCATAAAGTGGGTGGGACATGAATGGAGGAACCTTGGATTTGGCAGAGGGGAGCGAGGGGAGGGAAGAGAGCTTGGGAGTGGGAAAGATGGTGGAATGAGATTGACATCACTAACCTAGGTGTTTGTATGATTGCATGAATGGTATGGACTCTACATCATGTAAAATCAGAGAAAAGAAAAGTTGTGCTCCATTCATGTACAATGAATCAAATGCATTCTGCTCTCATGTGTAATTAATTAGGACAAATAAAAATGACTAATAATATCCTTACAAAAATAAAAAAAAAAGGACTGGAGATGTGTCTCAGTGGTTAAGTACCCTTGGGTCCAATCCCTGATATGGAAAAAAATAAATAAATAATGGAAATTTTTCCTTAACCACCCAGTGGAATTAAGCAGCATGGTTAGACTGAAGTACCTTTAAAACTGGAGAATTTGAAATACAGTGATGCTAACTGATTTTGTAATACTGAAGTTAATAAGATTACCAAAGTCATCTTTTTCTGTGCCATTTCCAAAATGTCGTGCTTGATGACTTATGACTTGTACAACATCAGGGCCTATGTTTGCCTCTTAGTGGTACAAGATCGTCCATGTTGCTTGTCAATTCTCTGTAGCCTGTGGATGTTCTCCATGGGACACTGGAGTAAAGATCACCTCGAAAGTTCTATTAGGTTCTCCTAAATGGTACAGAATTTTCAACCAAAAAAAAAAAAAAAAAAACGTGATTCCACTATTGTTTTTTTTTGTTTGGCTTTCAAACATTTACTATATGTCAAGTGTTTATTCTCCTAACCTAGAGACTGACTCTTGCAATACAGTAATTTTTTTTTCTAAATTTAGTAAGATTTTATTCTGCTATCCACATTTTAGAATTCTGAATTTTTTTTTTTT
>JAJEJO010048116.1:25094-48924 GCA_020662805.1 Glaucomys volans
GCTTGCTAGGCAGGCACTCTACCAACTGAGCTACATCCCGAGCCTGTATCCCATTTTTTTAATAATGAACCTTTATGTGTTCAAGGGTGAATGTGAATATGTGTGCACATGATTAAGAAAGAGTAAATCAGTGATTAAATTACTCTACCATAAGACAATAGAGCCAATGTATTGCTGAGAAATAAACATTTATTTAAAAAAATATTTTAGTATAGTATTCAATCAATATTTCATTTAGAAATGATCTTCTCTTAGTCACACAGTGCCTCCCCCCATCCCCCAAAAAGCAAAGGATACTGTTCCATGAGGAGAAAAGTGAGGATTAAGTTCATTCATTACCCTTTCTTCCAGAAATGTGGAAAACAACAACAACAAAAGTTCAGTATTGCAGTCAATTTTCTTGAATCAAAATTATACTGTCATTTAAAATTATTTATTAATTCTAACAGATACAAACTTTAATCTTTCTATGTAATTGCAAACCTACATTAGCATTTTGGAGAGTCATGAGGCTTTGATGAATTTGTCAGTATGGACAAAGCAAGGTAGTGTTTACCAGCTTACAGAGGGCTGGTTAAACAGGTTAAAATATGCTCCACAGGTTAAAATAGGCCTCTGCGGGTAGCCATTCACCTATTAATCAACAGCACACAAGGGACACAGATGTGAGACTTTTAAATTGATGTCTTTTTCAAAAAACAGAGTGATTGCGCATGTTATTAGTCCCTTCATCTTTATTGTTAATGTTAATCTAAATCAGACTAAATGAAAACTACTGAGATATCTGGCACAGTGTTTTCTTATCTAACAGTGATGCTACCCGCACCTGCTCAGGATATATTTTAAATTCACAATCTGCAGGATGTATTTTGATGATGAAATGTTAGCTCTCATAGCAGTCAATGGCCCCCTAACCCCAATCCTGCCTTCTAGGAAACTACATTCTAAAGAAATACAATCCCCTAATAATAATAAAAGTATGTATACATATGTGTGTGTGTATGCAAGAAGCACTCACAGAAATTTAGGTGGCAGTTGGTTGTATGTTGTGTTTTTCTTATTTTTCCATTTTCAGGAAAGAAGGGAAGAAAGAGTAACATTTTATTTCCTTGGCTAACCTTTTTTCTGGAGTTGTTCATAAAAGAATTTAAGACAATTAGAATTATAACAGTGCGATTATATTCTAAAGGTAAATTTCCCTGACTCCTTTGACAGTGAAACAATAAATTGACTGTAATAATAAGAAATGAAAAAGAACATATGAGGAAGAAATTTGTCAAGTGAAGTCTAAGTAATATGTGAAAGTTTGCCCAAATATTTACCTCAAAGGGGGCCTCTCTTCACTCTGTGGAGTTGGAGGTTCGATTGAGTCAACAAATATTTGAGTACTGACTATTTACCAAGTAGAGAGTTAATTTTCTAGGGGATATTAGAACTCTATTCTTGTCATTACTGAAAATTAAAAATATGTGTTGTGAACACAACATTAACTCAGTTTCCATAAGTGAGCAAAGACATAATCATGTCATTATTAAAATGTTGTGTTGAAAAGGAACATAATGCTTACGCATGGTAAGGTCAAGATAATGTACCATTACCCACGTGTACACAAGCACTGAGTCCTCTGCCAGTTATGGACTTCACCGTTTTGTTTTCCTCTCTGAGCAGTGCTCCACTGCAACTCTTCAAAAGTCTGGCTCAACATGGGAGATGGTTACACTACTCTAGTGGGCTTATTTTAGAATTTGTATGGATAGAAAATAATTTTGTTTGGCTAGCCAAAATCTGTGCTGTTTATAAAATTAAACACCTGTTTAAATTTGGATAGTCAATTGTGCAAATAGAATTATGTTTGCTTGGCTAAAGAATTTAAAAATTAGAGGGATACTAAAATGATTTAAGTGATGTTCTATGCCATAACCTTCTCGTGGAGCACTGAGAACCAACAATTTAATATGTACACACACATATATAAGGTTGAATACAATATCTTTATAATATGTGAAATTATATATTTGACATATGCATGCATGCATATGTATATATGTGTATGTATGTGTGGTTGTGTATGCATGTGTGTATGGACACACACCTAAACATATTTGACAACACAGGTGCGCACAATACACACACACACACACATATACATATATATATTAACATCACAGGGGTGGTATTAAACTCCAGTCCAGCATATATGCTTCCGTAAACTTCCAGAGTTTAGAACTAATTATTTTTTTGCATAATAAACATGGTTTTATTATCTAATCTTGTTTTCTGAGAATGTAATCAATGTATTCCCACATCAAGTTCTGAGTTCAAGTGTAAGTATTTATTCTTCATCACAGCTTATGAAATAAACTTTACCTTAAAGAGAGAATGAACTCTTTGGTATATATAAGATTTCTAAGTATGCCTGATACCTTGTGGGCTTTTTCATTCACATTACCATAAGACAGCTGCTACATGCCCTTGTAATTTAAACCTTGAAAACAAGCGCTGAGTTATTTTAAATATCATTCATTGCATAGAATTGATAGATAAAACAGTAATTTACATGATTATGTAAAACATAGCATACATAGTTGATTTGCAAAATAACTCTGTTGATGAACTCTTCATTCAGGTTAGATAATATTAAGCAACATAATTTTCCTCAGTGAACTCATTATAATAGATTGAATTTATAAACCATCCAGTGATGTCTATTAAGAAATCAGAAAATTTGGCTTTTCAAGCCTGATCAGATTCAAACATGAGAGTGTGACTACCTCCTTACTGATGAAGCATAATGCAATTTTGTGAGCTCAGAAGAGAATTCGAAATGAATGTTTGCTCTTTCTTTAAACATAAGACAGGGTTTTCTCATTCAGGAAAACCAGAAGAAGGAAACCTGTCATTCTCACATTATCTCTCTGAATGTGGATTCCATAAAGTCAAAATACGACCCCCATGCTTACTTTCTGTTGTGTATTTCTTCGCGCCTTTTACATCATAGTTACAAAATCATTATTTTGTACTGGGTAAGGATGTAGACATCTTAGCAACATTATTTGACTTAGAATCATGGTTATGCTCTATGACTCTACAAATTCTCTGGACTTCAAATTCTGCTACTGTGATATGTGGAGAATAACACAAATGTTAGTGGATTTGCATTCATCAATAAGTGAAATAAGCCAATCCCAAGAAAACAAAGGCCACATGTTTTCCCTGATAAGCGGACAATGATATAGAATCTGGTTGGGGAGAGAGTGAGAGAGGAATGGAAGATCTTTAGATTATGTAGAGGGAAATGAGAGGGGGAGGGTGGGGATATGAAAAATGGTGGAATGAGACAGACATCATTATCCTATGTACATGTGTGATTAACAAGAATGATATGAATGTACATCATGCACAACCATAGAAATGAAAATTTGTACCCCATATGTGTACAGTGAATCAAAATGAAGTCTGTAAAAAAAATAAAATAATAAAATAAATAAATGCAAGAGTTTGGAATAATGTCTGAGGTCTGATTATCACTCAGCAGCATTAGCTCTTTTTAGTGCCCTAGACTCAGCCAACATTATCTAATGCTCATGCTAAGATTTTGGTTGAAGTCTCGCATTCATTTTCTAGATGAGTTAACCAAAGCATGAAGAGTTTAACTAACTTCTCCATGGCCATTTGACTAGCAATTTATAGAACAATGATTCAGACTTGGGCATTTTATCTCTAGCCTGTGATTTTTCCAGTTTGGTTTGATGGTGATTGAATGGTGGCCTATTAATGTAGGATCGTGCTTCAAAGAAATGACAAGCCAAAATTGCAAAATGGTCAAAAACATTCATAAATAAAATGACAATTAATTTAGAACTAAAAGGAAAGTTGGGCATTTGTCTTGAAGACCATAAAGGGAAAGGTTTGTCATTCCTACAAAAAAAGGAGAATATGAGAATGTGTGGCTTTGAGAAGATACAGGTTATTCAAATAATTCATTAAGCCAGGAACATGGAATAGAATAGGAAGTCTTGTAAACAGAGACTAGGTTTTGGACACCCTTTTAAGTGTAGGCTTCCCACCTACATGCACACCACTTACCAGCACTTCTTTAGAAATTGTAGTTTGGATATTAATTATTTCAACCAGAAAGGAAGCTCTTGTAGTGCCAGGCCACACCTCCTTCTTTATCTTTCACAAGCACCTAGCACAGTGCCAAACATTGTTGTAATTCTCGTCTATTGATTATTGATGACTCTCCCTCTCCCTCATCTCACATATGCTATACGTGGAGTTTTATCTTTTGTATTTAAATTACTTTGTTTAATACTTTACTATGGAACAGGGGATATCCCTTCATCTCTACACATGGAAAATCAGGATTATGGAAGTTTGTGTACCTTGCCTGGTGGTGTTTAGCTAAGGCACTGAATTCCAATTCAAACCCAGACATTTGCCCTGACTGAACATGTTGTGACAAAACTCAGCGGTAACATCATGCAGTCCACAGGAGATGCATACTGCCATGTGATTAAATTGCAAAAGCTGAAAAGTTAGTGAGCAAAATTATCTTTCCATAGTTTGCAAAATTCCAGCAAAAATTCAACAAAGATTTTCTTTTATTTAGGTAAATACATTCCTAATTTAGATTACATTTCATTAGCTTACTCAGAGGTCTAAACTAACAGATCTTTTGACACCTTTTCTTTTCCTTATTTTTTTTTCAATAATAACTAAGTAAGGTGATAGGCAATAAAAAAGAACCTAGGCATATGTTTTGTAAATTTGTGTATTTAACATAAGGAAGAAGCAGTGTAGAACAACAGCTAAGAGCACAGTTTTAACCTCGATTACTTTGGTTCAATGCAGTATTCTGTAGCCCTCTTACCAGGGAAAGTCACTCATCAATTCCTACTTGAGTTTGCACACATATAAATGGGGTTTATAGCATACTCATCCAGTAAGGCTGTTCTAAGGATTGAATAATTGAGCATTCCCTGTGGAGACTGGTTTCTGGTCAGGGGTATGGAAATGTTTGCTATCATTATTATATCATTTAACTTGCACATGTGTGCATTCTGGATCTTCAAATTTCTTTGTGTTTATTGTAGTTAATATTGTTCCAGATCTCACTGGAGGAAAATGGACATTGGTGAGTTTCTATGGATCTATGCTCAGGATGGCTAACCATGCAATGATGTGGTAGACATTGCTCTAAGCCTGGGAAAAGGACACTTCTTAAGTTTCAAGTTGACATATGAGAGAAAAGAGACAAAAACAACAGGAGAATTCCAGATTAGGCATGCTTTGGAAAGATATTGCCAGTACAATAAATTAGGAATAAAACAAAATTAAATTCACCACAACTAAAGGGAAGGTTGATTCCAAGTTAAATGAAAATGCTTGTGCTTCATTAATAGGCAGTTTTCTCCTAGGACCTTCTTGCCTGAGGCCCTGCCTTAAAATAACAAAATGATTCATAGTATGGTTTTCAAATACAAAAAAATCCTTTGAATTTACCTTTTGCTAGCCTTCTGTTTCTATCTTGATATAGGTATTGATTTTTCTTTCAATAATATATGTATACTTTTATAATTATACTTTTTGTATAAATATAGGAATACTTGAATAATAAGATTGTAAATTCTGTATTTTAATTTTCCCTGTGTTCAAGATATTCTGTCATTATCACCTTTAAAAATATTTAAATACTTGGACATATACAATAATTCTGTTTTTCAAGTGTTTCATATTGTCTAATTATCTTTTATTTTCATGAAGTCAGTCTTAATTTCACAATGGTGAAAACATATTCTTGCTTCATTTTCTAAATGACATCTATTTTGACTCATATGCCATGGTTCTTACAAAGAAATAGTATGCTTCCTTTGCTGCTTTTGTGTTGTAGATATGACAATTTGATACTCATTGTCATTCATAATAAACTTTTTTTTTTTTCTTTTATTTACTTATTGATTCATTGAACACAAATGGAGTACAGCTATTGTTTCACTGGTTGTACACAAAGTAGAGTCACACCATCTGTGCATTCATGCATGTACACAGGGCAATGGTATCTGTCACACATTGTTATTAATTTTACCCCCCACCCACCCCCACCCCTCCCTTCCCTCTATGCTAGCTATCTTTCCTCCATTCTTGCCATCTTTCCCCCCCACATTATGCATCATCATTCATATATCAGAGAGACCATTCGGCTTTTGGATTTTTTTTTATTCTTACAAAATTTTTGTTTGTTTTACCATTTGCTGCAAGAAATAAGTTAACATTTTAATTATTCTGAATTGCATTTTTTCACTCTTAGGTTTCTGGCCATTTGGCTTTATGTATTCAGAGGTTACGTTATTAGGAATATATGAATTTATTATTTTACATTTATTGTTTAATCAGTTTTATGTCTTTTTGAGATATGCATTCTCCTCTTACTAGGATTGCCTTAAGTTCTATTTTGTGTGATATTACATGTATTTGAGCTTCATTTGGCTAGTATTTCTATACCTGTACATCATTTATTTTCTACCATAGATTTTTGTTTCAAGTGATTTGTTCATTAGAAACACAAACATTTTCCCTTTCAAATCCAGTATTGTAATATTGACATTTACTTTTTAATTAATTAATACAACTTTATGTAATTATTGACATGTGGCTTAACTATAGTTTCTAACTTTTCTCATGTTGTTTTAATTATCTTGTAACCCATTTATATATTTGCCACAAATTTATTTTATTTTTAGATACATCAAAGAAGGTTGCATATGTCAGTATGAATCATCCATAAATATTCAAGCATTTACATTGTATTAGCAAAAGTTCAATATGTTTTAAATTTTTTATCTATTCTTTTAAGTTGTGTACAACATGGAATGCACCCTGATATTATCACAAAAGCATGGAACATAACCTGCTCCAGTTCAGTCCCCAACACTCCCCCACCCCTTCACTCCACAGATTCCTCTTTAATCCATTTACAGTTTACTGCTTTTTAAAAATTTAATTAGCGTCCTGTGGATACACCTAACATCCAACCTGGGGACCCACAGTGCCATATCCACACATACACAGTTGGGTCAGATTCATTTCCTTTTCTTCCCTTTTCCAGTCTCTCCTTTCTCCACCTCAATCTCCTTCATCAACTGTATTGGTATTCCCTCTATTTTGATAAAATTCTTTCTCCCTCTTTTTTTTTTCCTATCTCCCTTCATTTTTGTTTGCTTTGTTTTTAGTCCTGCCCCTCATTATTTTGAATTAGCTTCTGCATATCAGAAAAAAACATTTGACCTTTGGCTTTGGGGGACTGACTTATTTCACTTAGCATGATAGTCTCCACTTTCATCCATTTACCAGCAAATGCCATAATTTCGTTCTTCTTTATGGCTGAGTACTTGTCCATTATGTATCTATGCCACAGATTTTTTTACCCATTCATCTGTTGAAGGGCACCTAGGTTGACTCCATAGCTTGGGCACTTTGAAATGTGCTGCTATAAACATTGATGTGGATGCATTACTGTAGTTTGCTGATTTTAAACCTTTGGGATATGTACTGAGGAATGGGTTAGTTGGTTCATATGGAATTTCCATTGCTAGTGTTTTGAGATATAGCACTTTCCAGAATGGTTGCACTAAATTGCAGTTCTACCAACAAGGTATGTGTACCTTTTCTCCTACATCCTTGTCAACTTTTATTATTATTTGTATTCTTGAAAATTGCCATTCTGCCTTGAGTGAGATGAAATCTCAGTGAAGTATTAATTTGCATTTCCCTAATTGCTAGAGATGTTGAGCATTTTTCATATATTTAACAATTTGTATTTCTTCTTTTGAGAAGTGTCTGTTCAGTTCTTTTACCTATTTGTTGATTTTTTTTTTTTTTTGGTGTTAAGTTTTTTGAGTTCTTGGTATATCCTGGATATTAATGCCCTATCTGAGAAGCAGAGGCCAAAGGACTCCTCTTCTGTAGGTTCTTGTTTTATGTTCTTAATTGTTTCCTTTACTGTGCAAAGTTGTTAATTTGATGCCATTCCACTTATAAATTTTTGAGCTAAAGTTTAATATTTTTATTACTTTATATCTCCTTTTTTACTCATTTGTAAAATGAACATACTCTAATAGCTTAATAATTATGCATACTTTTTCTTTTCAAGTATTGTGTAGATAGCAAAATAAATTTTTGATATGTAAAACTACCTGATGTTAGTATTATTACTTCTGTTACAGTGACTTTAAGGAACTTTACCTCAATTTACATATTTCTTTCCAGTGTGCAATATTAATAATTTATTTTAAGGTGATAGGCATTTTAAACACAATGGAAAATTAAATTGTTTTATATTTATATTGCCTCCATACTACTTACTCTTTTCCTTTTCATTCTTTCCTGTGTCTCTGTGCATCTAGCTGAAATTATGCTTATGATGCAAAACATTCTTTAAGATTTCCTACATTACAATTATATGGTAAATCTCAGGGTTTTTAAAATAGTAAATTGTTCGTATTTCATTGAAAAATATCTTTAAAATCTTAAATTTAAAAGTAGTATTTGTGGTTTTATGCACATCCACTAACCACGACCTCTAGCAGGCACTCCTGCCCTTAACCAGACCACCACCAGTACTCATAGGCAACCACATTTATAATTAATATGAGCATGCACTAATTTTCTTTATCTTCATAACGATATCATAAAGTACATAGTCTTTGCATTCAACTTCATTTAGCCTAACAAGTATATGTATGATGCACATACTTAGAGAAATAAAAATATGAATATAGTAAAATAATCTTAATTTTTGCTATTTAAAAAAATTTCCCCAACACTTTATCATTAATATTTTAAAACATGAACATTGTAATAATTTTATTAGTGAATAGACATATTCCCTTGACTGATGTACTTATTAATGTTTTGTCATATTTGTTTCATTCATGCAAATACATCTCACTAACCAACCTTCATTATGTCTTTTACTTGATTGGGATCAGTGAAAGTGTCAGACAACTGTATACCTGTGAAAGTTAATTTTAGGTATCAATTAGACTTGATTAGGGAATACCTAGAAAGTTGGTAATTCTCAAGCTTTCTGTTTAGACAAAACTTTACACCATTGGCTTCCAAGTGATTCTGAGGCTGTCAGATTCAGGCTGAGCACAGGGTCTCCAGCCTGCCTGCAGGTGGCCTGTTGTGGGACTTCCAGCTGCCATAGTTGCATAAGCCAATTCCTCTAGTAACTTCCCTGATATATCTGTATATCTGCATCTTTATCAGTCCATCTATCTATATATCAAATAGGTCCGTGTATCTAAAGAAACCAAATACAAAACGCCTTAGCATTTATATTACTAGATAGAGTTTAATACACATATATAGTTCTTTCTGCAGAAAAATCATCTATATAGGGCTATAAATGAATTTTAAGTGTACAAAGTTAATTACTTCATTAGGAATTAATATGTAAAAGTTGGATTATCCATATTGTTGTGTGTTGGTGGAAGAATGGGTTGATTATAGTTTAAGATGATTATGAGTAAGTTAATTATGAAGGTAACTGCACAAGTCTCCTTGTCAAAGTCTTTACTAACTTACCTTGGGAAAAAAACAGAAATTAGGATTGTGAGTTTAGGATATAAACATGCAAATTTTTAATTTTTTAAAGACAGAATTGTATCTTTTTTATGTAAGTTTTCACACACATATAAAACATAGGCACAAACACGTATGAGTACACAGATTTTATACTACACTGCTCTCAGAAATGGAATTTGTAATTAGTCACAACTTTTCTTCCTTCCTGGAACTCAGTATTGCTTCCACTGTGAAAATTACTTGATTTTATTTTAATTCTCCTATTATCATGTTTCATATCCTGATCCCATTTTTTACCTCCAGAGGAGAATAATACTGCTTTTTTGAAAACTAAGTTACTCTATTTGATATTCGTACATTTCTTAGAAGGATGGTGCTTTGATATTTCATCATTTAAGCATATTGATTTTTCCAATGATTTCCTGTCATCTCCCATCTAGGTTTCTAAACCACTCTTTCCTCCCTGATGACTTTCATTCTTGCAGTGATTAATATGTCCATTCTTAAAGATAGGGAGAAAATTTCTCTTCTCAGTAGGCTTATTTTCTTTCAACATTGAGTATAATAACCTTGAGTGTTCCAGAAAGAATCCATGAATAATTTACTTTAACAATATATGCTCAAGTAATTAGAATGTATTTTAGACAAATAAATATATTGTGAAACAGAATAATTAAAAGTAAAACAATAATATTAAATGCATAAAATGTGCCTCCAATAGTCTGACTCTTAATTTCCTAATAATTATCTCATGGAAATTAAAGCAGGACTTGTAAACACAGGGTAATATAACTAACTAGACATAATAATAATTACCATTCATTTATCCACAAAGACATCTTTGTTCATGGTACAAGTGTTTGCTCTGCAGATATTTGTTATTGTTGGATGAAATGTCACTTTCATGCTTGAATTCTCAAACACAGGGAATTTGATATTCTTATTCAGTTATCTATGGCTTTCAATCAGATTTGACTCTTTGCCCTAAAGAGATTGGCCCATGTGTCTGTACAGAGAGGTTTACATGTAGAGTTAATTGTTTCTTATAAATACGTTAACATCTTGTCAATCAAGTAGAAAAGCCCTACATTCTTTTCCATTAAACACAGAGGAGAACTTCAACTTGAAAATAAGCAACTGAAATTCTCATTATCTCAAGGGTCTCAGTCCCAGTCACCTTTCTATTAGTCTTATCTTGATGGACCTATAAGGAAGTTTGACCTGTCATAATCACCTCCAAACAACTGGCTATCCTGACAGTTTGAAAGGAGGTATTTAAAAATGTTAAAATACATACTGAATATCACTTCTTCAAGATAAAGTTTTGTATGGCTGTAATTTCATGAAGTACTGAGCTTGAGAAAAAAATAATGGTTCATCTATATCATAATATTATTACTGGTAATGGTTACACACATAGGTACATACAAGAGGGAACATAGAAAGTGTTTTTCACTCCAGAGTTTGGTAACCTGAAAGGCAAAGAGTATTAGGAATAAAATGTATTAAATGCTTTTTAAAATTAAGATAATTCAGTTAATTTGGGCAAAACTTTTAGTTACTATAGTCAGGGACATTCTGAGGAAAAGGCACTTATTGAAATCCTTTACATACATATAGCTAAAACATTTCTAAGTAAACAAGCATTTTGAAATAGAAAAGTCACAATGCCAATGAAAGCCAACCAAGAAGAAAGGGTGCAATACAGCATATACGTTGTACCCTCATTTTTTTCCATCATTGGGCTCATGGCAGTTATCTAAAAATTATTTCTACCATGATTTTCTTGCAATTTATGATAAAAAGTTTGGGTTCAGACTTTTTCCAAAATATTGCAAATATAAATTCTCTATTCATATTCTTTCTTTAAAGTATTGTAATTCTAAATCTGTACTTCAGTGAGACCTGTTTTTCACTGTCTAGAGTTAATAAGTATCTGAACAAAGACAGCATTCTGTGTACATTCGGCATTGTGCCTTAAGGTGATCTGATTTAAAACAAACTTCACAAGAAATCATGCCACCTGTATAAGGGAGCAATTGCACAAGAAAGAAAACAAATATTTACTCATATTGAGTTTTCTATAAAGGGATTTTACACTAATGAGAAATTTCAATAGGAAAATAAGAAAGGTATGAGTAATTTATTTCAGAAAAGTTTCTAAATAGTTCAAACTGATTTTCTAATGATCTTTTAATATGAATGTTCACAAATAGACATTTCAAAATTATATTCTTAGCAGTTGAATCCAAATTCTGATAAAATTTTTTAATTGTGACTGCAAATTTTATAATAAAAAATGCAAACATACAGTGTGTAAGTCTGGATATTATATTTTAACATTCTTTAATTCGTGTGTCTTAACTATTATTTAAAATAAATATTCTTACAAAGTCAGGTATAGGGCCATCTGTACAATAGAGAAAATCTGAGGCAGCAATTAAAAGCCAAAGATCTTTCTGAATACCACCTTCGCTGAAAGTTAGAATATTACTGACGAAACCTCCATTGGCATCTGTGAGTAGTTTGTCTTTTATCAATTTTTGGAGATCAATCCAAAATATGTGCACCATTTCTAGAAATTTTATATTGTACTGGCAAGAAATTTGCACATTCCATTCATTTATGAAAAGCACTAAATTGTACTGCAAAATCATTAGGGCAATAAGGTATTGGTGAATGTTCTACAGAAATGACTGGTGAGAAAATCTCATTTTAGTGTCTGTCTGGACATATGATCTTAAGTCCCATGGGCCAGTATGATTGGCTGGTCTAGGTCCCTCATATGCTATCTTTTCTTCAAATGTTACCTTTAGACAGTCGAATGTTTATCATGGGACCAGCATATAGGTAAGCTTCCACTGTAGCCAGTATAATTAAATCCATTCATGTGAATGGGTATAATGTGAGCATCTGCAAAACCTCCAATCACATGAGTATCATTAGTAAATACTGGGACAGATTCTCCAGTTCACATTGCTGAGTGTATTAAAGGTGGATCTGGGAAATAGGCCTAAAAAGTTTCCCCGTGAACTCCACTTACCTGACAGCTCAATAGAGCATATTGATATTTCCACATGGCTACAAACATTGTGATTGGAGTCTCAAGATCTCCTTGTTGTTCAACCATCCCTTCAGCCTGATGCATCAGATTCTTCAGTTGTCTCCACAATGGCAGGTTGGTTTTTCTTGGATATATACAAATATAAATTCTACCTTATAGTATTATAAAATTACAAGGAGGGCTCCTGCTGTGGCCTGTGAGCCTGTGTTCAATCTCCTTATGCTTTAATTACTGGAAATGTAAGAGTTAAGATAAAATGTGATAAATATCTTGTAGCTTATAAAAGATGCAACCTAACGGTATCTCTAGCTGATCAAATACTTCATGAATTGAATGGCTTTAATCCTGGAAATATGTTGAAGTACTCTGCATGTTATCATTATGGAATGATAATGTTTGTAGCCATGTGGAAATATCAATATGCTCTATTGAGCTGTCAGGTAAGTGGAGTTCATGGGGAAACTTTTTAGGCCTATTTCCCAGATCCACCTTTAATACATAACATATCATTATGGAATGATATGTTTGCTACTAATTCTTTTTTGTATCATGATAATATAGGTTACCATGTCCTCAGGTCCAAGATCCAGGACCTCAAAGTAGCTGCCCTGCCCATCATTTACATTTAAAAAATAAAAAAAGGAGGAGATGTGCCATCTTTGGCCTGCAAATAAAACCAAATAAAGACTTGGTTGAGCTATTAGACATGGAAATCTGGCTCTCAGGAAATGATAATTATGAGAAATTGTTCCAGATTATCTGGATTGTGTGATTTCTACCAAAATATACAGGCCCTGAATGTGGGAATGATCTGCTAGAGCAAAAAGGCTTGCTTAACTCCACCCATCCTGTTTCTCATGGAAGAAGCTCCTACGAGTCTCTCTTTGATCTGTACCACTATAAATAAAGAAACTTGGACTCTTCCATTTCCTTAGAGCCAGTCCTCTGTGGACAGCTCAATCAGTCATGCTCCTGATTTGAAAGATTAAAAAAAATTCTTATTCATATTAACTCATAACTATATATATGTATATATATGAATTTTGAAAATATTCATCACAAAAAAATCAGGGGTACAAAATATCAGGAGATTAATAACTAAAATTGTTAAATTGTTATTATTATACTTCTTTTAACTAGATAGTTTTAAAATGAGTGATACCTCTATAACTGGAGGAATAAAACATTGACAGCTTTCCATTTGGGGACACAAATTTACTACCACAGTGGTTGTAATTTTTGACTTACAAAATAAAGAAATCAGACTGGGGAATCATTGATTTCCAGTTTGAATATAGTCATCTTCTTACCTCTACATCTCTCCTCTTTAATCAGCTAAGATTCTTCTTTCCTGTCATGGCTTGAATCATCCACTTATTCTCTTGAGGGTTCTTTTAGTTACTTTGAGGATATCATATTGACAATTTAATTTCTTGGAAGTTTAGGAGAAAGAAAAACAATTCAGGAAAATTTGCCATGTTTTCAAGAATTGTGTATGTATACATATTATATATATGCATATATATACACACACACAAACTTAAATACACACATATATTTATGTTTTTATATGTTATATATACTACACTGCAAACTGCAGTGTATAATGTTATGACTTTCACAATTTATAATCTTCTCATTTGACATATCCTCTCTATCTAATCAACCTGAACTGATTTTGTCCTATTTCTGTTCACTCTGAGAGCTAAGAAATAATTTATGAAAACTCAGTGTTCCTTGAATACACATCTTCATTATTTGTGACTAAGGAGCATATTGATATTTCCACATCTTCTATGGATTTTCTCTTGTTAGTAATTGTTGCAGACACCTCATAATCAATAAAAATAAAACCTTCATGATTTCAAGTAGAACTTTGTTTTACAATCATTAGTGTCAAGTACAAAATACATGCATATATTTGCATTTATAATTGATTATGAATAAGTGATTATATATGTATATATATGTATATATATGTGATTTACCTATTTACCTTTATAAATACATAAAATAACAGTATATCTGAGTATAATAAACACATGAACTTATATGCAAGAATAAAACACTATTAAGCTCTTTAAATCAATTAGATGAAATAGCAAGAAAAAGTAACAAATGCAATTAAATCTGAAGATAATGTCATATAATATTATCTTAATGATTATTAAACATTCTTATTAATAAATAATCTGCCAATAATTTATACACATATAGTCAATACAATATTTGGTGTTTTTTCATAATGCAATATGGTTAGCCATGTATTTCATAAGTTTTCTAAGGATCAATCATGTAGATATTAAAAAGCATTTATTAGACTGAAAAAGTTGGTAATTTGTTTACATATGGTATATACTGAATAAACTCAAAAAATTCTCCTTACCGAACAATATCTGTTGAATGAATTATTAGATTAGTAGGAAAGATAACCAATTTTCATATAAAACTGCAAAATTAATTTATTTTAAAATTTCAAGAAGCTGGATGTCTTGAGATTACTTTTTATTAATATATATTCCCAGTATGGGTTTTTATATATCTATGCAAAGCTAACTGATTGTTACTATTCTTGTATTGTTAAAGGACCAATCAATACATAGTCTGGGATTTAGGTTAATACCATATCTTGAGGGAGAAATCTTTCTTCCTCTCAAATTTAATATGCTATATTTAATATATAATTTCTATATCTTTTTCTTTTTATCCAGTGAAATGGTAATCCAACTTTCATGCTAAAGTGCACAGATGGTACATTACCTTCTGCCTTTTGTTTATACAAATGGATGAGCCACTACCTGATATTTGCTCTCTCTCCCCCCACAGATAATTCAACAATTCCTTGCATAGGCAAAATATCTAATAATTGTGCATAAATTGTCATAAATGCAAAACAGTAGTAATCTGCAGGAATAATGACAAACTATTTTGAAAGCTTTCACAATCAAAGGGATCACTTGTATTTTTTCCAGTTATGTTAATTTGAACATATAACAAAAACCATATCCATAGTTCTTAAAAGAGCAGTCACTGTTAATTGGAAATAATACTACACACACAATAAGATAAACAGACAACATACATGCATATACATAGGTATAAAATGCCACAGTTGCTCAGCATTCCCATTTCATATGAGAAGATGGGCCTCAGTGTCCATATTGAAAGTATTGTCATATCAGATGTGGCATAATCCACTAAGTTTTGGCCATAACTATTTTTAAACAGTTAGAAATGCAATAAACATTAGATTTGATACTGATACTTATGTAATTTGAAAAGCAGGGTTGTGGAAATTCTACATTGACATAATAGCATCAGTCGAGGTAGAATCCTACAGGCTTAATGTAGAAATAGAAAGGAGAAATATGAACAGAAAATTACACACATAGACACACACTCACAGGCATACATACAATTCTGCCAATCGCTCTGCATTCAGATAATTGTTTCTAAGTTCTGACATAGATAATTAAGTCAAGTGAATATACTAGGTTTTATATATAGTGATCTTTTAAGTTCAAAATGAAAATATTGTATAAATTTTTAAAAATAAATTTTAACACATTGAAAATTGTTTAATGCATTGATATATAAAAATATTGAAAATTGTTGGTTGTACACTGGGACTCCAAATATCAATGGTTCGTGGACTCAGTAACAGAGCAATATTTACATTCTATTTATTTTTCTAAATTAGAGAGAAGAGACAGAGAAAAATAGAATGATATTTACAAAGCCTTAATAAAAGGTCTTGTTTACTGAGATTTGATAATCATTTTTTTATGATTTATCACAGTATAAAGGAGACATTGAATTTTTCAAACTTTGAAGTATTCTTAAAGTACCCACTTCTTAGTCTTCCATGAGACTTTGCCCTAAGCAAAGTCAAATTCATTAATACTTGGTTGTATTCTTTACTGAAAACTTATCTTGTTCTGAAGTCCTCTCTCTCTCTCTCTCTCTCTCTCTCTTCTTTTTTCTTTTCTTTGCAATACTGGGGATTGAACACAGGGGCACTTTACCACTGAAAACATTTAATTGTTTTTTTTTTTTTTCCTATTTTGAGATAGGGCTTCACTAAATTGCTGCGACTGACCTTGACCTCACTATCCTTCTGCCTCAGCCTCTGCAGTTGTTGAAAATAGAGTGCATGTGCCACTGTGGCTGACTAAAATTGATTCTTTTACAATTGTTTAGTCAATGTAATCTAAAACTACACCAACTACCATCAAAAGAAAAAATAGGTTGATTCCACAGATGATGGTTTTTCAATCATTTTCTCTATTGAACATAATAATTAAAAAGTTATTTAATCAAATATATTCTTTGAAAAAAGTGAGCAAAGACAATGTATGTTTAAATCAATCAGTCTTTTTCTATTTCACAAACATAGCCTCATTATCAGGTGCAAGGACTTAAGTAAAATGTTTATACCTGAAAAATTAGACCCAGGGAAAGTAACCATGGACTAAGTGATTTCAGGAAAATTTCCATTAGTTTACCAAGAATCCAATTAAAAATATACATATTTTTTCAGAATCAACATTGAATCTAGAATGTATTTATATTTAGTTCCACCATTTATTTGAAGTGTTCATATAAATGCTTACTGTAGAGCATTGATGTGACTTCACAAAGATGTCAATAATAATTCTCCAGTCAGGAACAAGAGAATCAGTCTCTGACCTGTATTCCAAAACTGCGTGTCTACATGAGGAATGAATCCTTGTAATTCTTTCTTTTTCATCCTCCTGATTTATTAAAGTATGATTTAAAATGTTATATATATTTTAAGTGCACAATGAGATGTTTTATGTATATACTTGCAAATTATTGTCAACTCACCACTTCACAATTACCTGTGTTTGGGTGTGTGTGTGTGTGTGTGTGTGTGCATGTGTGTGTGTGTCTTGAGAACAGTTGATATTTATTCTCAGCTTCTTTCAAGTACAATTGTTGACTACAGTCACCAAGTTGTATGTTAGGTTTCCGGTATTTACTCGTCTTAAAACTGAAGGTTTAACCAATATGTCCCCTTTTACCCCATCCTCTACTCCATGGTAACCACCATTTTATTCTCTATTACTACTTATTATTACTATTTATTATTCCACATATTCATAAGATCATGCAGTATTTGTCTGTGTCTGGCTTATTTCACTTAGCATAATGTCCTCAAAGTTTACTCATGTTGTTACCAAGGTCAAGATTTCCTTCTTTTTAAACTTTGAATAGTATTTCTCTTCCTTTCTCTCTCTCTCTCTCTCTCTCTCTCACTCTCTCTCTCTCTCTCTCTCTGACATATTCTTTATCCATCCTTCTTTTAGTTGTTTCCATATCTTCACTTTTGTAACTGCAATGAACATGGAAGTTCCTTCTTTCTTTAGTGTGTTTCATTATTTTTGCCTTGAAGAAGTTTATTAAAATTTATTATTAGCATTATTATTCCTTTACTAATCCTTCCTTGTTCTATTTACATGTCTTTGAGAGGTACCTTTCTTATTCTCTCATGACTTGCTTGAACAAAGTTTGCCCACTGGAACTTTGTTTACCATTTATTGGTAACACATTTTCTCTGAAAGTGAAGTCCTGGAAGAATCCATTTCTCTGACATCCATAGTCTGTGAAATTATCTGAATGAATCTGTGATAATTTTGAGAGTCATCTTTGCTTTTTTTCTTTTTTTTTTTAATTTATTTTTTTTATTGAACACAAATGGAGTACAGCTATTGTTTCACTGGTTGTACACAAAGTAGAGTCACACCATCTGTGTGTTCATGCATTTACACAGGGCAATGGTATCTGTCATACACTCTGTTATTAATTTTACCCCCCACCCACCCCCACCACTCCCTTCCCTCTATGCTAGCTATCTTTCCTCCATTCTTGCCATCTTTCTCCCCCACATTATGCATCATCATTCATTTATCAGAGAGACCATTCGGCTTTTGGATTTATGTGATTGGCTGATCTCACTTAGCATAACAGTTTCCAACATCATCCATTTACCTACAAATGTCATAATTTTATTCTTCCTTATAGCTGAGTAATATTCCATTGTGTATATATACCACAGTTTCTTTATCCATTCATCCACTGAAGGGCATCTAGGTTGATTCCATAATCTAGCTATTGTGAATTGAGCAGCTATGAACATTGATGTGGCTGCATCACTGAGGCAATCTGATTTTAAGTCCTTTGGGTATAAGCCAAGGAGTGGGATAGCAGGGTCAAATGGTGGATCCATTCCAAGTTTTCTAAGGAATCTCCACACTGCTTTCCAGAGTGGCTGTACCAATTTGCACTCCCACCAGCAATGTAAGAGTGTACCCTTTTCCCCACATCCTCGCCAACACCTGTTGTTGCCTGTGTTCTTGATAAAAGACATTCTAATTGGGGTAAGATGAAATCTTAAGGTGGTTTTGATTTGCATTTCTCTTATAACGAGTGATGTTGAACATTTTTTCATAAATCTGCTGATTGCTTGTAGATCTTCCTCTGTAAAGTGTCTGTTCATTTCCTTGGCCCATTTATTGATTGGGTTATTGGTGTTCATGGTATAAAGATTTTTGAGTACTTGGTAGATTCTGGAGATTAGTGCTCTGTCCGAAATGTGTGTGGCAAAGATTTTCTCCCACTCTGAAGGCTCTCTCTTCACATTGCTGATTGTTTCCTTTGCTGAGAAGAAGCTTTTTAGTTTCACTCTATCCCAATCATTGATTCCTGCTTTTATTTCTTGTGCTTTGGGAGTCATGTTAAGGAAATCTGGTCCTAGGCCAACATGATGAAGATTTGGACCTATTTTCTCTTCTATTAGGTGCAGAGTCTCTGGCCTGATTTCTAGGTCCTTGATCCACTTTGAGTTGAGTTTTGTACAGGGTGAGAGATATGGGTTTAGTTTCATTTTGCTGCATATGGATTTCCAGTTTTCCCAGCACCATTTGTTGAAGAGGCTGTCTTTTCTCCATTGCATGTTTTTGCCTCCTTTGTCAAGTATGAGATACCTGTACTTATTTGGGTTTGTCTCTGTGTCCTCTATTCTGTACCATTGATCTACCTGTCTATTTTGGTACCAATACCATGCTGTTTTTATCACTATTGCTCTGTAATATAGTTGGAGGTCTGGTATTGTGAAACCCCCTGCTTCGCTCTTCTTGCTAAGGATAGCTTTAGCAATTCTGGGTCTCTTATTCCTCCAAATGAATTTCATGATTGCTTGCTCTATTTCTATGAGGTCCGTCATTGGGATTTTAATTGGAATTGCATTGAATTTGTATAGCATTTTTGGAAGTATGGCCATTTTGACAATATTAATTCTGCCTATCCAAGAACATGGGAGATCTTTCCATTTCTCAGATACTCTTTAACTTCTTTCTTTAGTGTTCTGTAGTTCTCAGTGTAGAGGTCTTTCACATCTTTTGTTAGATTGATTCCCAAGTATTTTATTTTTTTTGAGGTTAATGTGAATGGGGTAGTTTTCCTAATTTCTCTCTCAGAGGATGCATCACTTACGAATAAAAATGCATTAGATTTATGAGCATTAATTTTATATCCTGCTACTTTGCTGAATTCATTAATGAGATCCAGAAGTTTTCTGGTGGAATTCTTAGGATCTTCTAGATAGAGAATCATGTCATCAGCAAGTAGGGATAGTTTGATCTCTTCTTTTCCTATTCATATTCCTCTAATTTCTTTGGTCTGTCTAATTGCTCTGGCTAGAGTTTCAAGAACGATGTTGAATAGTAGTGGTGAAAGAGGGCATCCCTGTCTTGTTCCAGTTCTCAGGGGGAATGCTTTCAATTTTTCTCCATTTAGAATGATGTTAGCTGTAGGCTTGGCATACATAGCCTTTACAATGTTAAGGAATGTCCCCACTATCCCTATTTTTTCTAGTGTTTTGAGCATGAAGGGATGCTGTATTTTATCAAATGCTTTCTCTGCGTCTATTGAAATAATCATGTGGTTCTTGACCTTAAGTCTGTTGATGTGGTGAATTACATTGATTGATTTCCGGATGTTGAACCAACCTTGCATCCCTGGGATGAAACCCACTTGATCATGGTGCACTATCTTTTTAATATGTTTTTGTATGTGATTCGCTAAAATTTTGTTAAGAATTTTTGCATCAATGTTCATTAGAGATATGGGTCTGAAATTTTCTTTCCTTGATGTGTCCTTATCTGGTTTTGGTATCAGGGTGATATTAGCTTCATAGAATGAGTTTGGAAGGGTTCCCTCCTCCTCTATTTCATGAAATACTTTGAGGAGTATTGGAATAAGCTCTTCTTTGAAGGTCTTGTAGAACTCGGCTGTGAATCCATCTGGTCCCGGACTTTTCTTTGTTGGTAGGCTTTTGATGACTTCCTCTATTTCATTGCTTGAAATTGATCTATTTAAGTTGTGTATGTCCTCCAGATTCATTTTGGGTGGCTCATATGCCTCTAGGAACCTGTTGATGTCTTCCAGGTTTTCTATTTTGTTGGAGTATAAATTTTCAAAGTAGCTTCTTATCATGTTTTGTATTTCAGTTGTGTCTGTTGTAATATTTCCATTTCCATCACGGATTTTAGTAATTTGGAGTTTCTCTCTCCTTCTCTTCATTAGCGTGGCTAAGGGTTTGTCAATTTTGTTTATTTTTTCAAAGAACCAACTTTTTGTTTCATCAATTTTTTGAATTGTGTCTTTTGATTCAATTTCATTGATTTCAGCTCTGATTTTGATTATTTCCTGTCTTCTACTACTTTTGGTGATGATCTGTTCCTCTTTTTCTAGGGCTTTGAGCTGTAATGTGAGGTCATTGATTTGTTGACTTTTCATTCTTTTATTAAATGCACTCTCTGCAATGAACTTTCCTCTTAGCACTGCTTTCATAGTGTCCCAGAGATTTCGATATGTTGTATCTTTATTCTCGTTGACCTCTAGGAATCTTTTAATTTCCCCCCTAATGTCTTCTGTTATCCATGTATCATTCAATAGCATGTTATTTAATCTCCAGGTCTTGGAGTAGTTTCTAACTTTCTCGTTGATGTCTAATTTCATGCCATTATGATCTGATAGTATACAAGGTAATATCTCTATGTTTTTGTATTTGTTAAGAGTAGCTTTGTGGCATAACATATGGTCTATTTTAGAGAAGGACCCATGAGCTGCTGAGAAGAATGTGTATTCGCTTTTTGATGGATGGAATATTCTATATATGTCTGTTAAGTCCAAATTAGCGATTGTGTCATTGAGTCCTATGGTTTCTTTATTCAATTTTTGTTTGGAAGATCTGTCCAACGGTGAGAGAAGAGTGTTAAAGTCTCCGAGTATTACTGTGTTTTGGTCTATTTGATTCCTGAAATTGAGAAGGATCTGATTGACATACATGGATGCGCCATTGTTTGGTGCATAAATATTTATGATTGTTATGTCCTGTTGATTTATGCTACCTTTAAGCAATATGAAGTGTCCTTCTTTATCCCTTCTGACTATCTTTGGTTTGAAGTCTGCTTTGTCTGAAATGAGAATGGAAACCCCAGCTTTTTTGCTCAGTCCGTGTGCATGGTATGCTTTTTCCCAACCTTTCACCTTTAGTCTGTGGGCATGTTTTTCTATGAGATGAGTCTCTTGAAGGCAGCATATCGTTGGGTCTTTCTTTTTAATCCAGTCTGCCAGTCTATGTCTTTTGATTGATGAGTTTAGGCCATTTACATTCAGGGTTATTATTGAGATATGCCTTGTATTTCCTGTCATTTTAGCTTTTTTAGGGTTTTTAGCTTAACTTTGTTTCTCCTTTGATTGACTCTTTCTTTAGGGTAATTCCTCCCCATGGTGACCGAGGTTGCTATTTTTCATTTCTTCCTCTTCGAATATTTTGTTGAGAATGTTCTGTAGGGCAGGCTTTCTCTTTGTGAATTCTTTAAGCTTTTGTTTATCATGGAAGGATTTTATTTCGTCATCATATCTGAAGGTAAGTTTTGCTGGATATAAGATTCTTGGTTGGCATCCATTTTCTTTCAGAGCTTGAAATATGTTGTTCCAGGCCCTTCTTGCTTTTAGGGTCTGGGCTGAGAAATCTGCTGATATCCGTATTGGTTTCCCCCTGTAGGTAATCTGCTGCTTTTCTCTCGCAGCCTTTAAAATTCTCTCTTTGTTTTGTATGTTAGGTATTTTCATTATAATGTGCCTTGGTGTGGATCGGTTGAAATTCTGTGCGTTTGGTGTCCTGTAGGCCTCTTGTAATTGATTTTCCATCTCATTCATCATATTTGGAAAATTTTCTGATATTATTTCATTGAACAGATTGTTCATACCCTTGGTTTGTATCTCTGTGCCTTCCTCAATCCCAATAACTCTTAAATTTGGTCTTTTCATGATGTCCCATATTTCTTGGAGGGTTCGTTCATGATTCCTAACCATCTTCTCTGTTTGTTCGACTTTGTTTTCAAGATTAAATATGTTGTCTTCATTGTCTGAGGTTCTATCTTCCAAGTGATCTATTCTATTAATTATGCTTTCTATTGAGTTTTTAACTTGGTTGATTGTTTCCTTCATTTCCTTGTTTTCTTCAAGGATTTCTGTTTGCTTTTTTCTCAGAACTTCTATCTCTTTATTGAAATGATTTTTTGCTTCCTGAAATTGCTCTAATAGTTGATTATTCATAGCCTGAATCTGCTCTCTCGTCACCTCATTCTCTTCTCGGATCATTTTAATTATGAACATTCTGAACTCCATTTCTGTCATTCCCTCTACCGTGCTGTCCTTAGGATCTCCTGATGCACCATCCAGGTTTGTTTGGGACACTTTCTTCCCGTGTCTTCCCATGCTGCTCATATATCCTCCCCTCTAGTAGTGCAAATCAGAGGGATTGCAACTTTCCTGTAAAGACCCAGAGCATCCCTGCAGATTTCCAGCAACTCACCAGATGTTTGAGAGGTGCTTGATCAAGTGGTGAAACAAGATAGCCGCTATCTCACCACCTCCAGGTTGGGAATGATCAATGTTTCTGGGCAGAGGCAACCAGGAGATGCCGCACTGTGTCCCTGGAGCCACAGCGCCGTGTCCCTGGAGTCGCAGCACCGTGTCCCTGAAGCCGCAGCGCTGTGTCCCCGGGGAAAGGGGTGGGCTTAGGTCCGAGGGCCCAGAGGTCAAAATGGAGTCTCTCCGCCAGGGAATCTGTAGAATGTCGCC
>JAJEJO010048116.1:48934-71660 GCA_020662805.1 Glaucomys volans
GAGGTCAAAATGGAGTCTCTCCGCCAGGGAATCTGTAGAATGTCGCCGACCGGGCCCAAATTCCCCACTGGGGCTGGCAAACAGCTCCGCTCCCGGGTAAATCTCAGCTGAAGCCCTGCTTTTTTTCTTTTAATGAACTCTCTTTCTATTGTGGGCATCTGAAATTTTCGATTCTTTCCCTGCTTGTGAAACTCCTGACATTAATTCTTGGTACAATGAGGAAAGTCATTTGCTTCATTTTTGAAGCTTAATGATTTTGGCAGGAAAACACAATTCATAATACAATTTTATAGGGAAACCCAAAATCTATTTCAGTAAATTAACAGATACATATAACATGAAATATACTCAATCTTCACATCAATTCTGTGAGAAATACACAGTTATTACACTTTTTTTTCAAGTTAACTGACTGAGTCTTGGAGAGGTTACACAAATTGCTCATATCACAAGACTAGAATTTGGAAGCACTGGGGTGTGATCCTAGGAACTTGGAGTTCATGTTTTTAAGCACTATGTGATGCATGCTCCCTCAATTAAATAATGGCTAATTTTAAGGACAACCTTCACTAAGATAAATTTATCTTTCATGAGTACTTCCTTATAATGTCTCAGAATCATTTTATCCAAACTTTTTGTTAACTATATTCATGGAAATTACTCCTTCAGTTTTGCACTTGTGTTCAATGCTATGCAAACACTACCACAAATTTAGCAACTTAAAACAACATATAATTTATTAGTTCATATTTTCCATTTGTGAGGAGTCCAGCACATTTATCCGAATCATCTTCTGTGGGTTGCTGAAGCATACCATCAAGTATGGGCTTGGCTACCTTCTCATGTGGAGGCTTAAGTTAGAAAGAGCTGCTTCCATCTTTCTTTGGGTTATTGTCTAAATTCATTTTGGAGTTGTAAAACTGAAATCTTCACCTATTTACTATGCTCCCATCAGATCTTCCTCCAGTGGCCCTCTCCATACACAGGTCATAACATAGACATTTGCTTCTTCAAGGTGAACAAGAGAGAATCTCTTTACAGTATGCTAAAACATAGTGCAGAATATACAATCACTGTGGGAATGACAAGCCATCACTTCTTACATAATATAACTTAGTAAAAAGTGTGACATCCCATCCCTTTGCTGTGTTCTCCTGTCTTAGAAGCAAATCTCCATTTCCTTCCCAAATCAGAAAAAGGGGATTTCACATTCATGAATAGCAGTAATAGGAAATCATTGCAGGCAGAATTCTCTCAGGTTCCTGTTCACAGAATTATTGTGGCCATTTTAAATATTAATACCTAACTCTATCCCTTATTTTGGATTAAGATGAAGAATTTGGGAAATAGTAATCTCTTTCCTTGATACTTTTGAATTTCAGTAACTAGTTGCATAATTTTGATGTTTTTCAGACAAACCAGCACTGTAATTTTTAAATTATAGTATGAATCATTGGTTCATAATTCATTAAATTTCCTCAGTCTGACACTGGTAAGTCTCACACTCCAACCCACCAAAACATCTACTCAAGAAAACTTCCTACTGAAATTCTGTTCCTCTGTCAGTCTCCAAGTGGCAGAGCTGAAGGATTAATGATTACAGTTACTTCTTTGAATATTGGAAACAAGAAGCTGTAAGTGGAATATATTTCAACTTTGATTACTTCATTGATGTGAGCACAGTGATCGACCTACATGCAATTGATCTAGGCAGCTCCCACAACACTCAGTCTGCATCCAATTGAAGTGTTAGTGAACAACTCTAATGTATTGAGCATGACTTGAAGAAAAAAAAGGATCCTTCTTGAAATTGTCCCCTATTGAATTTGAACTGATTCATGATGCTACTTAAATTATTTTTCATGCTACCTATATTTAACTATGTCACTATTAGCAAAGCTGATGATTTCTTCATATTTAACTCTGGGAAACATTTTTTTCCAGTTTATTACAGTTTAAGAAACCCTTACAAGCCTATGATTAACAGAGCTTAAGCACATTATGTAATGAGATATTACCAATTAAAAGTAAGATGCAAAGAGATATGTATTTTGTGTGGGAGTGCACACACAGCAAAGAAAATAACAGGAAATTATGCACTTAAATAATTCAATTCCTTTGAAAGGAAATGAGTGCAGGTACATAGGAATATGGAATTCAGGACATCTAAAAAAAGTAATGTGTTTGTTTGTGCTGTGCTCATACATTTAATGCTTAATATATTATTAAAGACAGCTCCAGGCAAAAGTTCTGCTTTGAAGATCAGAAAGGCCATTTCATGGACCAAAAATACCTAGTGCGTAATCAGGCATTGAGTGCCCATATGCTCAATCACAACTTGATATAACATTTAAAAAGTGCGATACTTCTGTAGGTGTGTGATAAAGACTGCTTGCTAGTGACATGTGGCAACACTTTTTTATTCTACATGTTGCTGAGAGTCTAAAATGTACTGGTCTATCCTCAGTATTCAGTCTGTGGTCTCAGTGGTATTCTTGAATGTAATAGTAAATCAGAAAATAGAAATAGAAATAGAAGTTGAAAGTACTTTGTCTTCCAAGGAGAGTTCACTGATCTTGTCTTAGTGGATCTACAAAAGAACTCAAGAAAATAGAGAGTTATTTCTTTAATTTCTTCTAACCTACATAGAATAATTAGAAGCACCCAGAATTTGAGGATATAACTCAGATTCTACAAATCCTGCCACAATATTTGCTTTTGAGAAAACAAAAATTACATTGTACTACACCCAACAAATTTGGGGAATCATTTTCCAATATTATTTTAGGAAATGCAGCCCAGAAATATTAGTGGATGTTTTAGAATCCTGTACAGTTGGGGAATATGGCTTCACTATTATTAGATCTGGAAATTTGGCTTTGATACTTACTATTTCTGTATCTTAATTGCCTTCTCTGTCATAAAAAGAATAGAATATCTACAACATTGTATAAATGTAGGTCATGAGTTAGACTATATGTCATACAGTAGGTCCAATTTGGAAAAAAAGTAGTTGCTCAACAATTAGGTAAGAGATTCTACTCTTATCTCTCAGGACTATATTGTATACTATCGGATAATGAATAAATGAAAAGTCCATATTTTATCCTATTTCTAACTCTAATGTAGCCTTATTTGAACCATATAAATCAAAGAACCTATTCCATAACTTTGTCAACACTTTAAACCTCACCTGGGTGTGTGTGTGTGTATAAATGTGTGTGTAGATTAGATAGATAAATAAATACTCTGTTTCTTTGGTTGCAATCTGCATCTAATATTATTTCAAGGTGTAATCAACCAAATCATATATCTATATAAATGTTTTAAGTATGATTAAAATGTATTAAGTACTATATTTGATATAGTTCTCATATGTAGGTTTAATCTACCTCAATTACACAAACTAGCCTTGTGACTTATAAATGATCCAATATCTTTTAAAATATGTATTTAATAAATTCTTCTTCATTTTCCTGGTACCCCTCTTGAGGCAAGAACTATTATTATATACTGATATAAGATATATCAAATGTATCATAAATGTCAAAGAAAGAAAAAGGAATGATTATAATGATCCTGTCCTCAAGAAATCCACTGGATAATACTGTATACAATTACAAAGATACATAAAATGCTCACTGCAAAATTATGTACACAGTGCTGTAAAATCTAGAAGAGATATGTAATTCCTCTATGGAAGCTGAAATGTACCCAAAAGAGACATATTAATTAAGCTATTATTAAAAGAATGATTAATAATTGCTATTATTCTACTTGTGTATGTGTAGATGTGTATTCTTTAGAATTTTCCTTATAAAATATGTCATCTGCAAACAAAGATAATTTGTTTCTTTTCTATCTGGACAGCTTATTTCATTTTATTTCCTTATTTCCCTGGCTAGAACCATCACAGTATTCAACACAAATGACAACAGAAGATACTCTTATGTTGTTCATAATTTTACTTAGTATAAATGGGTTCATATTTTCTATATTTTGTTCAGTTAGCTTTGAACCAAGTTGACTATTTCAAACAGTTTTCTGTTTTTTTCAAGGTGAGTAGAAATGCTGTCTCTATCATTTCTAATTTTAGTAATTTGAATTTTCTCATATTCTTTCTTTCTTGTCTAGATAAATTTGGTCAAACTTGTCGATCTTTATAAAGAACTAATTTTGGACATTTTTGTATTATCTACTATTTTTCAACTCTCAGGTTAATGTAAGCTCTAATTTTTCTGTTTCCTTCTTCTGGCCTTGCACTGAGTTAGCTCTTATATTTCTCAACATGTAAGGTGGAATGCTAGATGAGTCATTTTTAAGGTAAGCATTTGTCTTTGTAAATTGCTTTCTAAGCCTGACTTCAGCTACTTCCCATAAGTTTTGATTATTTGTGCCTTTTAGCTTATTCATCTCATTCATCTTTTATTTACGTTCATTTTGAGAGTCTTAGTGTACATTAGACAGTTGCTCTACCAAATGGGGATAGAAGCACACCCCCAGCCCTTTTAATTTTTATTTTTAGACAATTTAGTTCTCTCTAAATTGCTGAGTCTGTCTGGAACTTAAGAGCCTCCTTCCTGTTTTAGCCTCCTGAGCAGCTCAATTACAGGCATGTATCACCATAGCTGGCATCATGAGTATTTCCTAATTAACTTTTTTATTTTTTTATTAACTCATTAGCTGTGAAAAAGTTTATTTTGTTCATTTCTACATATTTTTAAATTTTCCAAATTTCTCTTTCTTATTGTTTTCTAATTTTCATCCATTCTTGGGTGTAACACACTTTGTAGTCTTTTAGCTCTTTTAAATTTTTTTGACACTTATTCTATTGTTTGACATATGGACTGTGCTAAGGAATGTTGTGCATGTGCTTTATAAAAGATGGTTTTCTGCTGGTGTTGAGTGGAGTGCCCTGTATCTATTTGGTCTGGTCATTTACAGTGTTGTAAAAATCTTTCATTTTATTGTTGATATTCTTTTTCTTTTTATTCATTATTATTGTCAGTTTTCTATTTCTCCATTTATTTCTTTCTGGTTTCGCATCAGCCACTTGGGGGATTTCATGTTAAACATATAACTGTGTATAACCATTTTATCTTCTGGGTGATTGAAACTATAATAAAATATTCTGCCTTGTCTCTAGAAGTTTTTCCAAAGTCTATGTTTCCAGATTTTACTTAGTGTAGCCTTTCAAGTTCTTTTTAAATTGTGGTTTTCATGATGTATCTTTTTCTATATTTTACTTTATCCTAGTTTTGTCTTTAAATTGAAAGTTTAAAGGAGACAGCATATAGTCAGATTACACATTATCAAGAATTTACATCATTCATATTAGGTTGAATTACCATAATGAGGGTTTACAACTGACATTTTACAATATTTTGTAATATTGACATTTGACATTTTACAACATTTTACCTTGGAATTCTGTATGTCATATAACTTTTTTATTCTTCATATTCTTATTATTGATTTCTATTGCATTTATGTATTTTTAGGTTGTTTTCTTTCTATTTATTCTGGTGATGAACATTAATGTCTTAATTTATCACAATATATTTGAACCAATACCAGCTTAATTTCAATAACATAACAATAGAAAAATCTTATTTCTGTCTTTTTATGCTATTACCCTATTACATCATTACATAGTGTGTGCACATTTACATTTGTTTATTATTATTGCTTTATTCAATTGGCGTTTAGATCAGAAAATGTGTCATCAACCTACACCACACCTACACTTTTATTTTTATCTGTATGGTTCCTTCACTGCTACTATTTATTTCTTTCTGTGGATTTGGGTTACTCTCCAGTGTCCTCTCTTTTAAGTTTGTCTTTAGAAATAGCTCTCTCAGTTTTGAGTTACCTTGGAATACTGTAATTTCTGTTTCTTTCCTTTTTGAAAGATAGTTGTGCTCCTTTTTGAGTTCTTAGTTTTCAGTATTTTTTTATTTCAGCATTTTGAATATGTCATGCCACTTCTTTTTAGCTTTCATAGTTCTTGATAAGAAATAAGCTACTAATCTTACTGGGAATTATAGCATGCACTTAGTTGGTTCATTCTAGCTCCTTGTAAGTCTCTCTCTCACTCTCTCTCTCTCTCTCTCTCTCTCTGCTTTCCACAATTTGATTATGATGTGTCACATATGTACCTTTTTTAATTGATCTAACTTGAAGTCTGTTGAACTTCTTGTAGGTGAAAACTTCTATTTTTTATTAAACATGAGAAGTCTTTTATCCTTTATTTTTTCAAGTTTTCTTTATGTTTCTTTCCCTCTGCTCCTGTGGATCTTCCATTAGTCCCACATTGGTACACTTGGTGGAGTTTCACAAATTTCTGATGCGCTCTGTTTTCCTTCATTTTGTAAAAGCTATTTCTTCTTAGATGATAGATCTCAGCTGACCTGTCTTCCACTTCAATTCTTCTTTCTTTTGTCTACCCAATACTGCTATTAATCACTGTGAGAATTTTTCATTTCAATTACTTTTACTTTTCCCACTTTCATTTAGCTCTTCAGACATGGTTTCTCTTAGTTGTTTGAGTATGTTCTAACAGCTGATTAACGTCTCTGTCCAGCTATCCAACAATGCTTCCTCTAGGAGTTTCTTGCTTTTTGTTTTTTGCTTCTTCCCCATCCCTGTGGTATGCTCTCTATGATAGTCGTAGTTGCTGCTTGATGAGTGATTTTCAGAATCAACTCCAAAAAGCATGTGTTTTTGTCATGTGGAGACACCAAAGTTTTTTGTTTGGTTACCTTCACAATCAGCTAATGATAGGACAGAAATTTCCTTAAGTGACTAAATCAATAAATCCCCTTGACTTGATTCCAGTGCATGTGCATACCATACTTTCAACACTCAGCTTGATCTTTTACCCTCTACCATAACCTTTCATTTTTTCCAATGTTGAGTTTCAATGTTCACTAAAAGTGTGAGCTTAGGACCTTTTCAGGTCTTTCTTAAGTATGTACATGGCCACACAAATGTTTAAGGAATTCTAGATGCATAGAAATATGGTTGAGTTGTTCACTGACTCTCTAACATCTGGTGTGGACTTGATGTAGCATTTCACCCCCCACATTCATGTGCTGAAGTCCTAATTATCAAAGTGATTGTATCTGGAGAGAGGGTAACTAAGGTTATATAGGGTCATAAGTATAGGACAGTGATCTTATCAGAAGAGGGAGAGAGAAAGGGAACCTCTTTCCACCACTTTAGAAGACAGTGAGAAGGCAGCCATTGGGAAGCTCTAAGTGAGAATGGACCAGAAACAAATGATGGCAGTACCTGGACCTCAAACTCCCAGCCCCCAGAACTATAAGAAATGAATTTCTGCTGTTTAAGTCAGCCAGTTCATCTTATTCTATGATGGCAGCCAACTCGACATATCCTTCTTCAACTTTTTCTTTTAAGCTTTTTGATTAGTGTACTATTTTACCAGCCTTTATCGTACACCTCTAGCAACTCCAATATTAAAATACCTGCCTATAAACGTTTTTGACAAATGCACCTCAGGAGAAGTATTTAGTACAATGTGAGTTTGAATCATGTCAAAGAAGTGCAATCCTTTCCTGTGGGGTATTCACAGGGAACCATGAGACAGGTCAAATAATACCAACTTATTTATTTTCATGTTTTTGAGAATCAGGCTTTGAAAGAGCTGAAGCTTTGTTGTATTCTGTTTGATGCCAGAAATATAGCAGTTATTTTAAAAGTGTATTCTTGTGATGGAAAGCCAGGGATAGAAAATGCCAGAGTTCATTGTTATTATCAATATGTAACCTTTTATAAAAATAACTGTTGGGCAATACCCATGAGAGCATGGGGTGGGACTAGCCCCAAGAATTAAGAGGAACAAAGACACCAACATGTGATTTCTAGCCTTGGAGAGCTGGAGCTTTGTAACCCAGACACAGAGCCACCATTGTGGTGAGACACTCTGTGTCATGAGGGTACAGCCACCTAAAACCTTGAGGATCCAATCCCTGCATGGAGATTTTTCAAGGGCAGAGCTGCTGGCCCAGGGCATCTGAAAAATTGAAACTTTCTATCTCAAGAAATCTAGAAGATAAGATTCTCACTGAATCTTGAAGGCAGGAACTCTTCCTTTAAGAAACATTAAAGTTCTCATTACTTAGCAGTTGTCCATTTTAGTATTATTGGAGAATGTGAAACTATATGTTAAGCTATGAATTAATTTATATAAAGTACCTTTCCTCTCTTTATTTACCCATTATTCAGGTTTGGGCTCCATATTCAATTAACCTATGTCCTATGATCTGAATGTCTGCTCCTCCCCAAAATTCATATATTGAAAATTTCATCCCCAAGCTGATGGCATTAGAAAGTGATTTTGGGGAGGTGTTTTTATTATGAGGGTGGGGCTGTAACAAATTAGATTAGTGCCTTCACTTTTATACCATGTGAGGACACAACCAAAAACTGCTTTGTATGAATCAGGAAGTTGGTCCATACCAGGCACTCAGTCTATCATGCCTTTGACCTTAGACTTCTAAACTTCCAGAATTGTGAGAAATCAATTTATGTTTTCAAAAGCAAATCAGCCTTTTTATAGCTTCTTATAGCAGGACAAATTAATGAAGATATTGTGCATTTCATAAAACTAATCCGAATAACTTAGCTTAAAATAATTCTAGATCTGTAGATCAAATGCTGGTCAAAGAAATTACGTAAAAAGTAACTCAACTTCAACACACATCCACTGCTTTCCATGGCTTCTAAAGAATGATCTTATAGCAAAAAATTACAAGTTAGCTAAGGAAAAGTTCACCAAAACCAACCACTGGTCAAACAATATTAATCCCAGAATTTGATCTTAAAATATTTATGTTTTGAAATTGTAAAAATTAGATGTGGAATAATATGCTGAATATTTTAAAGGAATAAGAAAGTCTTGTACATCTGAATAACAAACACTGACACTTAGATTTTAAAGTAAAAATAAATTTGATCATTATTAATAAATAATATAATTATATACACATATGTACACATACATATTCGCACACAAATAATGAGAGAAATTATCAAAAGATGAATGTATGTCAGATTAGAAATACAGTAGAAGTAGTGAAAAGGGATTGAGATTTAAAGAGCATAACAAATTTCAGGATAAAGGAAAATGAAATAGAAAACATGATGAATATTGAAGAGAAATGGAATTACAATAGAGTAGGACAAATATATATTAAATTGGATTTTCCAAAACAAAAATACACAGTTATATTATTAAATAATTAAGCAAGAAAAATTTCAGGATTATTGAGAAACACTAATTCTTATTCATATAAGCAAAAAAGTATTTTTTCCTCTTCAGGATACCAAGAAAAATAAAAGCACACCAAGCAGAAAATGATTAAACAACAAAATAACAATGAATCTGTGAAAAATCCAGGAAAATATATACCCCAAAACCCATATAGGAGAGTTGAACAGATTTAGTTGATGGTTGATTTCTTTATAACAACAATAGATTCAGAAACCAGTGGGATAGACAGATGTGTGTCTACTTTCTTTAATGAATTTCCTTATGCAGAGAAACAAATTTTTATTTGATGGTATCAAATTCTGCTTGATTTTGCCATAAAAATTTTACACTTAATATAGTTGATGCCAGTGTTTTACATTCAGTATAGGTAATGCCAGCATTTATTATTACAAATAATAATAGATTTCAAATAATATTTAATTTATATTTAAGTAATATTTAGATTTTAAAATAACAATGAACTGGATTATTAATTGTTAATAACTTCCGGAATGATATAAAAAATGCAATTGTATTAACTTCTTTATATAAAAGTCTAAAACTTATGTGAATTTACTCTAAGGGAATAAATTTACATTTACATTTACTATTATCTGAACAATTAGAATAGTGAAAACCATAATATGTAAATTGTATCAGTTTATTAAATATTATAACATCAATAAATGTAAAAGTTATATAATATGCTAACATAAAATATTTTTTCTAAGAAAAAGATACAAATAAAAATTATGTAACTGCTACATTATTATTATTACTTGATGATAGGCAAATAGCTTAATAAGGTCTCTGAGACCAAAAAGGAAATTTAAGTTTTTTTTTATGACTAGCTTTACATTAATTTTTTTATTACTAATTCTGCAACACTCCTCCATGAAATTTTCTTTTTGTAAGTATTTTTAATCAATCAATTTAATCATGAACAGAATATACTTTAAGGAATAACAAAGTATTCATAAGACTACATTACATTCCATCTGCATTTGAAATAAATTATAGTTTATTCTATGAAGTATTTATATTTCAATGAGGACTAAAAATTAGCCAAAACTAAAAATTAGCCAAAACATAGGAATGTTTTAAATTGAGTGTTTTCTTTACAAAGTTTTAGAAACAAATTCTGCATAAGCTTAATAAAAATAAAGTTATTAGAATTATTTAGAAGGAACTCTTTAATACAAGAGAATGTTAAAGAACCATTTGGGAATGGACAAGACTGATGTCAGCACTGTGGATTGAGGTAGGAGGCATGGTGGGCACATTTTTTTTGTGGGTAACTGCTATAATAGATTACTACAAATTCAGTAGCTTAAAGTAACATAATTGTTTTATGTTATATTTCCATATTTCAAAAGTCCCAAATGGTCAGGTGCGGTGATACCTGTAATCCCAGTGGCTGGGGAGACTGAGGCAGGAGGATCACAAGTTCAAAGCCAGCCTCAGCAAAAGTGAGGTGCTAAGCAATTTAGTGAGACCCTGTCTCTAAATAAAATACAAAATAGGCCTGGGGATGTATCTCAGTGGTCGAATGCCCCTGGGTTTAACCCCTGACAGACCTCCCAGAAAAGAAAAGTCTAAAATGTTCTCACTGAGCTAAAATCAAGGTATGAACGGAGCCAATTACTTTATGGAGGTTAGAGGGGAGAACTTATTCCCTTTCTCATTTGAACTTTAAGAGGCTACTCAGGTTTCTTTCCTATATCCCTTCCCTGCATCTTCAAAGTCAACAACAACGTTCAATGTCCTCTCACACTCTAACTCCTCTTCTCAGAACATTTCTGATTATGATAGGTCCACCTGCATCACAGATCCAGAGATTCTGGTATTCGGATATGGAAATCTTAACTTAGGGGAAAGAGGACCATTGCTTTTCATTCTACTGAACAAACTCATCAACACCACTGTGAGGGTACTGTCGCTGGAATGGACCTGATCTTTTTTTTTTTCCCCTGTGTTTACACATAAGATTTGAAATGCAGGAGAAAAGTTACAAGTTACCCTAGTTGGGTCATTATTACCCAGTTTTTGGCTAAGGAATGGAATTCTTTCCCATCAGTTCTATGCTAAGGAAGAGAAATTCTTCAAGCAAATGCAGGTGCTATTACATACCAGCAAGAGGAAAAAAATGCAAGCTGCCATGAAAGAACAAATTGCCAGAATTATTAGTAAAATGCAAAAATAAGCAAACATGCCATAGAGGATGAGATGATTCAGTCAGTAGTACAGGCATTTATTCTCCAAAGTGTATCCCTTAGGACATTAGTAGATTGATTTGAGTGTATGTAAAAAAGAAAAGTGTTATTGTTTAATGTTATATATTTTTTAAAACTATTATAAACATATCATTCCCAGTCATCTTTTAGTTTACTAAATAAATCAGCAAAATAAAGCATTATGAAATTTTATAATAAAGACATATGAACATGATTCTCCCTAAATAATTTGAATAGGAATCTGTAGTTTCTAAAGAATTTCTTTGTTGATTCCAATAAAATACCCAAAAGAATATGCATGTGCTTGGAGGAAGAATTCCTCAGAGTGACTTACCTAAGTGCTAATGGATGATAAAACATCATTGATAGTGATTCTATGAAAACTCATAATGTACATTTAAAGTAAAATGTTAGGTACAATACTAGAAATAAAATTGAAAAGTTTTAAATATGTGAAAATTAAAGAACACACTCCTAAATGATGGATCATAGAAGAAATAAAAGAGGAAATAAAAAAGTATCTTGAGACAAATGAAAATCAAAATACAGCATATCAAAACTTAGGTAAGAGAGTTTTCTGAGAGGTTATTTTAGTGATAAATGCCGCATTAAGGAAAGAAATTTCAAATGAACAATCTAACTCTGAACCTCAAGGAACTAGAAGAAAAAACTAAGTACAAAATTGCAGAAGGACAGGAATAATAAATAATAGAAATAATAGAATATTACTTAACAGGTCAATTTCAAGCAAGGAAACAAAGGAGGCCATCATAAACCTACCATAGGAGGAAAGTCTGAACCAGATGGTTTCTCAGCTGAGTTCTATAAGACCTTCAAGGAAAAACTAATTCCAACACTCTTTAAAGGATTCCATGAAATGGAAAAGGAGGGAATCCTTCCAAACTCATTCTCGGAAGCTAGTATCACCCTGATGCCAAAAGAAAACAAAGACACATCAAGAAAAGAAAAATTCAGATCAATGTCCCTGATGAAATATATGCAAAAATTCTTAACAAAATTCTGGTAAATCACATACAAAAACATTAAAAAGATAGTGTGCCCTGACCAAGTGGGGTTCATCCAGGGATGCAGGGTTGGTTCAAAATCTGGAAATCAGTAAATGTAATTCACCATATCAATAGACTTAAAGTTAAGAATCATAGCCTGTTTAACAAATGGTGCTGGAAAAACTGGAAATCCATATGCAGTAAAATGAATTTAAACCCCTATCTCTCACCTTACACAAAACTCAACTCAAAATGGATCAAGCATCTAGGAATTAGACCAGAGATCCTGCACAAAATAAAACAAAGAGTAGACCCAAATCTTCAACATGTTGGCTTAGGGCCAGACTTGCTTAATAAGACTGCCAAAGCCCAAGAAATAAAAACAAGAATCAATAAATGGAATGGATTTAAACTGAAAAAACTTTTTCTCAGCAAGGGAAACAATCAACGATGTGAAGAGAGAGCCTCCAGAGTGGAAGAAAATCTTTGCCACACACACTTCAGATAGAGCACTAATCTCCAGAATCTATAAAGAACTTAAAAAAACTTTACACCAAGAATACAAATAACCCAATCAATAAATGAGCTAAGGAAATGAGCTGACACTTCACAGAAGATCTACAAGTGATCAACAGATACATGAGAAAATGTTCAACACCTACAGTAATTAGATAAATGAATATCAAAACCACCTTAAGATTTTATCTCCCTCCAATTAGAATGGTTATTATCAAGAATATAAGCAACAACAGGTATTGGTGAGGATGTGAGGAAAAAGGTACACTCAAACAGTTTTGGGGGATTGCAAATTGGTGCAACCACTCTGGAAAGCAGCATGGAGATTCCTCAGTAACCTTGGAACCCACCATTTGACCCAGCTATCCCACTCCTCGGTTTATACCCAAAGGACTTAAAAATCAGCATACCACAGTGATGTAGCCACATCAATATTCATAGGTGCTCAATTCACAATAACCAGAGTGTGGAACCAACCTAGATGCCCTTCAATAGATAAAAGGATAAGCTGTGCTGTATATACACAGTGGAATATTATGCAGCAATAAAGAATGAAATTATGGCATTCACAGGTAAATGGATGGAGTTGGAGAATATCATGCTAAGTGAAATAAGTCAATCCCAAAAAATCAAAGGCCAAATGTTTTCTCTGATAAGTGGATGCTGATACATCACGGAGTGGGTGTGGTAAGGAAAGATTGGAGGAACATTGGATTGTGTAGAGGGAAATAAGGAGTAGTGGGGGAAAGGAAAGATAGTGGAATGAGACAAATATCATTACCTTATGTACATGTGTAATTACACAAATCGTGTGACTCTACATTGTGTACAACCAGAGAAACGAAAAGTTGTACTCCATTTGTGTGCAATGAATCAAAATGCACTTCACTGTCTTGTATACCTAAACAGAACAAACTACAAAAGAAAAGAAAAAAAGATATATTATGGAATGTGAAGTTTATAAAAATATTTTTAAATGAAATTTATAAAGGTAACTGTTGCCCTCTTTGATGGATGCTGTCCACATATTGTAATATTTCCTTGATTTTGAGGACTCGAGATGTTTGTGTGCATGTGTGTGTTTATGTGTGCATGTGTGTGTGAAACACACACAGAGAATCACAATGTTTATCTTAGACACATACAACCCATAACATTCATAAACTCTGACAGTGAATGTAGTTATAATATAACAACACTTACTTAACATTGATTTAATTCACATTAGTTGGACATTATTTTTTACTTAGCCTCTGGAAACAGATGCACAATAGGAGGAAGTCAGAGAGCAACACCGAGTGACATGAGATGTTAATTTTAAGTTACTTCATTGTCTCCTATATTTAGTAAGGTGAATGCAGTACAGATATTTCTTAGGGGAAATTGTTTGTCAAATATTTGGTGTACAGGTTATGCATAAAACACTGTGATTTGCATGTGGTAATTGTGGTAATTAAAATGATATCATTTCTTTGATGAAAAGGTTGGATCTGAGGAAGAGAGTAAGGAGAATGAACACTCAGTTTGTAGCAAGATGTGAGAATGTGCAATGACGTTTCAGAAGCAAAGGGATTATTTTTTATTGTGATTTGAAGGAAGGGGTCATTAAATGGTGCATGGATGGCTAATTGGATTTTCTTCTCTTCTCTTCTCTTCTCTTCTCTTCTCTTCTCTTCTCTTCTCTTCTCTCCTCTCCTCTCCTCTCCTCTTCTTTTCTTTTCTTTTCTTTTCTTTTCTCTTTTCTTTTCTCTTCTTTTCTCTTTACTTTTCTTTTCTTTTCTTTTCTTTTCTTTTCTTTTCTTTTCTTTTCTTTTCTTTTGAGACACCGTCTCTGTTGTTTATATTGCCCAGGCTGGTTCCCTCAGCCTCTCAAGTAGATGATTCTTCTTCTCTCATTTTCCCTCCCCCAATTCCCTTCTCAGTTATTGATAATCATTCTTACACTTTCATGCTATCTTCTTTTTCTCTTTATATTTTTAGTTCCACATATGAGAGAAAACGTGTATCTGGCCTATTTTCTTCAATGTTTTGCAGTTCCACCCATTTTCCTGCAAATGACAGGATTTCATTCCTCTTTACACCTATTCAATACTCACATTTTCTTTATCCATTCACCTGTTGACAAGTACCTAGCCTGATTCTATATCTTGACTACTGTGAATGATGCTGCAGTGAATGTAGATATGCAGGTATTTCCTCGAATACTGACATAAAGCACATACCCTGATTTAGTACAGCTGGGTCGTATGGTTTTAGTTTTTGATGAACCTCTGTAGTTTTCCATAGTGTCTGTAATAATTGACATTCCCACCAACAGTGTGTAAAGGGCTCCTTTACCTCCGTGACTGCACCAGAATTTGTTTGTTTTTGTTCTTGATGTGTTTCCCCTATTTTTACTTTAAGTAGTTTCAAATTTTCAGGTCTTACATTAAGATCCTTGCTTCATTTTGAGTTTATTTATTTATTTATTTATTTATTTATTTATTTATTTATTTACAGGGCAAGAAATAAATCTCTACTTTCAATCTCCTACATGTTAATATCCAGTTGTCCCAGCACCATTTGCTGAAGGTAAGGATAACAGCATTCGTCAATGGCAGCAAGTCAGTGCACAGATACAGAGGTTCTTTCTCCAATGTGTGTTTTTGTCACCTTGGTGAAGAATCAGTTGGCTGAAGAGGTTGGAGCTGGTAGATAATCCACTGAAATACTACATTCAGACATCAATAAGGCAATGAAAAAAAGAAAGGAAGGAAGAAAAGGAGGGAGAGAGGAAGGAAGGGAGGGAAGGAGGGAGGGAGGGAGGGAGATGGTTCTTTTTCTGAGAAACCATTGGAAGACAGTGTCTGCATAATTAGCACACCAATTGAAGGCGAAGAGCTAGTGCTGAGGACATGGTAAACCTTTCCAGCGAAACAATAGCAGAAAACTGAGCTCTTGTTTTCTCATCTAAAACCCTCTGTGTCCTGTCTCCAGAAACCCCATAACTCACCACGATTTCTAGTACATTGATTTTCATCTTTCTGTTGTACTCTCCTAGGTAACGTCCTCATGTCCACTCCTAACTGGCATTCTGTGGCCCATCATTAAAATATCTCTCTTGCACAGACATTTGCCCCATTGTCCCCTGTGTTCTCTCTCAGCATCCTGCTTATGTACATAACACCTCTGTGTTTTTACACCGTGACTCATGGCCATTGATGTTATCATGTACACACACACACACACACACACACTGTTACAATGTGTGGGTCATCCTTACTAAAGCCGATAAATCAATGGCTCATCTCTTACCTCTGCAAGAACATTTGTCTAACTCATTTCTCTGTTTTCCACCACGTATTGTCAAGTTTTCACCCACCTCTGTTTTGCCCAAGTATGGGTGCAGATAAGAAACCACTTAGCAATTCTCACTTAAATTTTTGCTACCATCTCTCTATTGAAATCACTCTTATCAGCTCACCAATATACACTCCAGGTAGTTAAAACCCATATTCAATGATTAGTCAATGCATTGTTTGAAGTTTTTGTATTTGATCAGTGTTGTAAGTCTCTTCACTGAGTTCTAAGGGTATCTCTTGTTTCTTTTCTTGTCCAATTAAATAGTCTTAATTTCTTTTGCAAGTTTCTTATTATTGACATTTGATCTGCCAGTGTTCATTGCACAGTATGAAATGTAATTTTTTTTTCCTGGTAACCAACACAAGGAAAACGTCTTGAAAATTAGTATCTGTATTCCTGGTATAAGGACTACAGGTTAGCATTCTGCAAGTGTCTCTTTCCTTTGTGTTTCTGGGGATTGAACTGAGGGCCTCTACCATTCTAAACAGGCAGTCTATCACTGAACTATGCCCCCAGCCATATTCCAAATCTCTCTAGATTTCATTTGATGAGATATAACAGGCATAACTGTTAATTTTTTGGTATTTACCTGTTCATTTCCAAATCAAAATATTCATTCGACCCAAAACATTGGAGAATGACCTTTTCATATACTTCATAATGCCATCGCCAAAGGCAGGTTACTGACTGTTTAATGCCATAGCCACTTACAGAATAAATGGAATTACAGGTTGCCACTTACCATTCAATTACCACTCCACCTATTGCTTGGTCTTTGGAACTGCATTATGCATTTCAAAAAGGTCCATTTAGTAAAGCAATATAATTTATTGAAGAAGGTTTTAAAACTACAGGTGGCATTTATCTCTTCGGAGTGCAGTGCATTGTATGTAAGAGCAATTATAAACAAAACAAACAAATTGCTACAACAGAAACAAGCAGCAGCTTGTAAGAGTTCATCCCCAAATCGATTTGCATAGGTTTCTCTGAAGAATAGAGACATCCTACTCAAAATAATGTGCAGCGTCTTCTTTCAAACCTTTCATGCGTTAGGATCTCCCAACAAATTTACAAATGTGAGTTCCAGGTTCCAAACAGACATTCAGAGGAGGTCACGGCTGAGGGTCTCCAGGCAGACTTAGGTGTTTTGAGACTGTTTATGAGGCCGCACTTGGAGTTTGGAAAGATTGCGTTGGCCTTTGTAGCACACTGTGTGCGCAAATAGGTTTCTTGTTCCAGTTTCTGCAACAAACTCTGGCAAAAGCTGCCTGCGAATTTGTTTCTAATAAGACAACTTAAACGTGTTGCCACCTGGGTATTCCTGATCCAGCTTTACAAGCACTCGGAAGGATGCTGCATAAAGAATCAAAGAATCTGCCAGCAGCTGTAAGCAACCCCAGGAAACGTCAAAGGCAGATTTCAGGCTAATGTTCCGGTGAAACAGGGACAGAAGCAGAGATGCGAAATCCATGTGTGTTGTTTCAAAGGATCCTCTGATACACTGGTTTTGTGCTTAGGGGAGAGACAAGTAACCAGAATCTCCAGGGTTTTCCCTTTAGTGTGCGTATCTGCCTCCACTATTCTCCCAGGCCTGCATCATAAAACTCACCCAGGGTTGTTGGCTACAGGAAATCCCTGAGGACAGCAGAGCCAGAGGCACAAGCTCACACAGGTCCCCCTCCTGCTGAAACATTAACTCCCCACTCCAGGGACACTGAAGTAAAATAACATTAAGTAGGGAAAATGTCAGAACTGTCTCAGGCACAGGACAAATTTCCCAACAGGGCAAGACAGAGTCATTTGCATAGTTTTGGGAACAGTAAACAAGTGGGGATTAGGGCTTGGGTGAGAAGCTATGGACTGATGACGTGTTGACAGCCTTAGGGCATTTTGTTTCTCACATCAACACACGTGTTTGTCTACATGATTGGGAAGCTTCCAAAGTCATTCAGGTACCCATCCTGAGACTGAGATTTAGAGCTAATGTCCTGCTCAAAATAAGATCAACAGCAGCTGGTTTTGAATGGTAGCAATTACCTAATACACATGGCAATGAAGAAAGGAAGATTTAGTGCAAGATTTTTTTTTTTCAAATTGCAATTACATGATATAAAATAATGTTACCCCTCACTGACAGCAAGGACATATATTCCTCCCTTCAACAAGCCACTGTTAAATGCAGAGTGAAGAAGAGGATTACATGAAGAAGCAACAGCCGATTTTCCAATTAATGTAAAGAAAAGCACATCAACTTACATGAACTTTCAAACATGAAATCTCATGCAACATCAGATATCTGTGTGTTTTTGTCCACTCTGCTGCCACTGTGACCACAATACCTGACAAGGATGATTTTAGAGGAGGAAAAGTTTATTTGTCGCTCATTGTTTCACAGGTTTCAGTTCATAGACAGGCAATTCCATGCTCTGGGCCAGAGGTGAGGCAGCATGTCATAACAGAAGAGCGTGGTGGAGGAAAGCAGTTCAGGAGCGGCACCAGGAAGCAGAGAGAGGTCTGCTCACCAGGGACAAAATATGAGCCCAAAGGCACACCCCCAGTGGCCCACCTCATCCAATCATACCCTACATGCCTGAAGTTAACATCCAATTGGATCATTCAATGGATGAATGCACTGATTAGGTTAATGCCCAACCTTAAAGTCTGTTACATTGTCTCGTACATGGGTTTTTTGGGTACACCACAAATCTAAACCATAACACTGTGTCAGTGTTAAAATGGCTACTTTTTAAGATTCTAGCAATCTTATTTCTCAGATGCTATTTCTTCTGAGTTTAATTTGTCATCATTTGATTTCAACTCTCTAATCTGCATGTTCGTAGTCATATATCACATATAGTACCTATGAAATATATACACACACACACACACACACACACATACTTGTACATGTCTAGTATCTCTCTATATTTTTCCCATAAATGTTGACTTGTTGACTGTTGTTGGCTGGCTGGATTTGGAAAGTCTTGAGTCCATCTTGGATAAGGTGTTGGCCAGTTGGGTCATTTTGGGAAAATCCTGAACCCCAGACTCCTGGTCTGAATAATAAAGAGACGGTGCAAGACAAACGCTCACATTGGTTCCTACTATCTTGTTATTCTTTGACCAAGCCCAGTGTAGTGTTCCCTTAGAAAATAGTGCTGGTATAGATGATGGGCTCTTAAAACTTTATATATACGTAAGAATCATCATATCATGGGTTTGTGTGTAGTGTTAAACATTTTGAGTTAACTGTTTTCACATACTCCTTCTTGTACCAACTCTGAATGGGACATGGGAGAGTCATTTTTGCTATCTTTTTTTTTTTTTTTAAAGAGGATAATAAAGCACAGAATTAAGAACTTCATAAAGGGTTCTGTACATATATTCTTTATTACAACTATGATTCACATATATAAGTAGCAAATACTTGTCATTAGAAATAAACCCAAAAAGATTCCAGGAACCTCACTTGCAAATTTTTTTTTGAAGTATGAAGAATGACACACATGCTCTCAAATGCAGCTTACTGATTAGCCATATCGAAGTGATACAGAGTTTTCTTTTGTTTTGCTTTTCTAAATGGACAACAAAATTTTGAATCATAAAGAAAGATGTAGAGTTTTACTTTAAAACAAATTTTAAGAAATAGTTTAACAAATGCATATAATATTTAAAGTGCTATATTCATTTGAATAAGCTATTTCATACCTTAGAAGCAAATCTTGAAATTACAGTGATGTACACTACATTTCCATCAACAGTATCCTACATTCTGTACATAATCACTCAAAGATCCACTAAACTGTTGCAGCTTCTTTCTAAATTATGTCTGGGGTCATGAGAGAAAATGAGGGGCATGGCAAAGTATGCACTGGTCCTTATCGGTTCTGACAACAAGTGATAAGTAGCCTTGTGCTCACCTTTCATTAATCCACACAAGGCAGGTGAACATCCCAAATTCAACAGATTACCATTATGTATTTGACCTGCATGGAAGGATAACAAATATGATAAAGATTAAAACAGTTTACCATAACTATTTTCCAAAGCAAGCTAATATATTGGAACAGATGGTAAAAAATGTCATTTAAACAGTGAAGAGATACTGAATTGTAAGAAGCAGATATCAAATTATGCAATAAGAATTTCTGCAAATCTCCTTCTTTATAAAAGTATTGCAAACACTGGCCAAACTTGCACAAAAATCACAATTTCCAAACTCAAGAAATTAACCAAAAGATCTTAACAATCCAAGAATTTTTTTTTTAAATGGCTACATCTCTAAATGCAAATTTAGTGCTATTTTAACTTGCTATAATGTTTTTGCTTCCCCTCTTACCATGTCATTGGTAGCCTTGAAAACCACAGTGTTTTCGTTCCCTTAGCTGTGTAAACCAGTCATCCAGCAGTTTAGCAAACATTGCAGGGGACCAAGCAGTTTAGAGCTCCTTAACAACCCCATATTTACACCAAGGTAATCATTTGACATGTCTGCAAGGTCCCTGAAAAGTCTAATCTTAGGACTTCTCTAGGATGACATGACTCAGAGCATACTTTAAGCAGAACATTAACATCAAAGGCATTGGTCAAAAGGAATCACTGGCAGTTTTGTAATAGGACAGAAACTCGAAGTAATGCTACCACTTAAAGAAAATAAGGGACTCTCTAAAAACCTTAAAAGGACAGTTCAGCAAACAGATGTCACTAATAGGATTTGAAGACTTCTGTTGTACTGCTGGAAATTTAGAAGGGCACACAAATGTGCATATACGTAGAAAACACCCAGGAAAACCCCAACTTCTGTGCTCCAGCTGACCTTAAAACAGTGAAGACTGAGACAAAGTTGTAGGCACCTGGTCCACACTCAGCAAGGTTCAAGGTATTTAAATAATGATCTGTCCAATCAAGAGTTGACTACTAAGCAACTGAGGAGATTTCAGAGACTGAACATGACAAAGAATAGAATATGGATTATATACAAATAGTCCCAGCAAGCAAAAAGAAAATATAAATATCAACAACAGTCTCTAAGCATGTAGGTAAATCTGATTTTCAGAGTTGTGACAGTATGTTACTTAAAATGCTCAGTTTTAAACAATAAAAAAAAAAATGACACATGTAAAGAATCAGAATATTATGGCCCATACATAAGAAAAGGTACTGTCTTATCTATATGATGAAATATTTATCTATAAAAAGTGAAGTACTGCTTCATGCAACATTCCTGAACTCCAAGACTACGTGAAAGAGTCATTTTTCAATTTTATCATTATTATTACCTTTGTCATTATGCTATCATTATTAATACTAATTCAAATTTATGGATTGATTAAATTTATTTGGCAAAGTTAATTTTCAGTTTAAAGAGATAATATATTGAAGTACTTAATGTATTATTGTAAAGGGAGTCATTAACATTTATTATTTGGCATAATTATAATTTCTTTTTTAATTCAAATCATTTTGAAAGTTTATACTAAATATTTAAAATTATTTAAAAGGAAAAAAAGCAAAATCTTAAAGAGTGACATGGTACAACTTCTTTTAAAACTAGAGTTGTACTGAGATGTCCACTTAATTTTAAACTACAGAAAGAAATCAAACCAAATATTTAGGATTTGGGACTCTCCCACCTAATGCTAACAAATACTTAAGACCCTCCTCTGCCAGAATGAATCTAGGGAATTTGTATTGTTTAAGGAATAAAAGGAAATCCTTTCCACATGCTGAATGCTGAAATGGGTTTAAGTGGGATTAAAGAGTTGAATATAAAAGTAATTAATTAAATCAGCACAAGCTAAGTCATCAGAAAACAAAAAACATTTTTTTCCTCACTCATACATGTGTCCATCATGAATTCTGGGTCTGGGCAGTAGATCTACCTTCACTGCAATTGAAACTGGTGGATAGTCCTCTTTCAAATGTTGTTTTTCATTGTGCCAAAAGGAAAGACTTATGAAGTGAATCAAGAGTGATTATCATGAAGGAATGCACGAAAAGCCAAATCCAAATATTTTTATGCTTTGTGATATTGCAAGTTTTAAAACTATAGCAATGATCATGGATTCATGTACACTAAATTTATACAATTACATAAAATAAAATCAATATTAATGAAATGAAAATCTAATTTACTACTGGAAGAAGTTATAAGCTACAGGACCAACTGGTGCCTAATAGCCCTGTACTATATAAATTTATGTTAAAATATTAGAATCTTAATAAAAAGTTCAAGGAATTTGGAGAGTAAGTTTACAAAAGAAATGAACATGTAACTGAATATATTAAATATTTGATATTATTAATGAACAAATAAATGTTACATGAAAATATAACATAATATCTTATGATCT
>JAJEJO010048123.1:0-104402 GCA_020662805.1 Glaucomys volans
CTCCTCCTCCTCCTCCTCCTCCTCCTCCTCCTCCTCCTTCTTCTTCTTCTTCTTCTTCTTCTTCTTCTTCTTCTTTCTTCTTCTTTTCTTCTTCTTCTTCTTCTTCTTCTTCTTCTTCTTCTTCTTCTTCTTCTTCTTCTTCTTTTTAATTTTTCTTTTAGTTGTAGATGGACACAGTACCTTTATTTTATTTATTTATTTTTATGTGGTGCTGAGGATCAAACCCAGTGCCTCACATGTGTCAGGCAAGCACTGTACCACTGAGCCACAACCCCAGCCCTGATTCCCTTCTTCTTTTGAAAAATGACTGAACTAGGGTTTCAAGCATTAGATGACTTCAAAGCTTTCCCAGGCTTTACAGGATCAAGTAGCAAATTTCCTGATAATTTCTGATGACACCAAGTGTGTGGTCCCCTGGTTTGTTCAAAGTCACCTTCCCACAGGGGGCTGGAGATATAGCTCAGTTGGTAGAGTGCCTACCTTGCAAGCACAAGGCCCTGGGTTTAATCCCCAGCACCGTCAAAAAAAAAAAAAAAGTCACTTTCCCACATTGTGAAGACAGCATGTTGGTTGGCTTTTTGGTGGTGAGCATCACTGGTCTGTTTGACTTTCTCCAGATATGGCTTCCTTGTGGCCTAGCACTAATCATGAGGTGGGCGGGTCATCGTACTGCCTTGAAGTCAAGGGGATGGTCCAGGCTGAAAGTAATGGATACACAATATTCCCCTTTCCTAATCTACTTCTGGAAAGCATTCGAGTCATGTTGACTATAGCTACATAGTAATCTTAAAGTTTTAAACTGTAGAAGGGCCTGTAATTGTTAAAATGAAAATTTAAAAACTTACGATGTGTTAGAGGGTCCAACTTTAAAGTCTGCCTCAAAGAAGTTGAAAAGTGGTGATTAACTTTGACCCTCTCGAGGATCAAATATCAAGCAATTTACCAGTGTTGGTGTTTTAAAATGGTGCAGCCCTGGTTGGACTGTCAATCCCATTCAGTGTGGCAACATCGTTCCCAAAACTTCAGACTCCTCTTTCTCCCACCCTCTAAAAGTCTCAACTGTTCACATTGTCCTTCTACTCACTGTGTGGGACTTTTCCATTTGTCCTGGTGACCTCACTGTGTGTTTCCATGCTACTCAACAGCCTGCAGGGTGGCAGCCAGCCTTGGACGGTGCCACAGCCCCATGGCTGTGTCCTATTTTGGGGGTAGCTTTCTCCTGACCCAGCAATGATTCTGAAAAACTCAACCTTGAGCACTGAAGATCAAAACCCTGAAAATTACCATCCCCAAAGATTAAAATCCAGAATGTTGAAATTTTCAAAGGCAAATTCCTAAAACTCCTTTCCCATTGGAAAATAAAGGGAGGCAGATATAAGAGGGGTAAAAAGCCAAACTCTGGTGAGAGATTAGTGCGTCTTCCGTTTTGTGCAGGATAATTGCCAAGACTCAAGAGTATACTACTTCTACCCCTTCACACATAGGGCTATGTTTACCATCAAAAAAATGCTCTTCCTTAGAGAATAAAAAAATTCGACAAATTCTGAGACCTTCTGAACCAAAGACACTTGCTGACATAGAGGTCCCTCAGTGTTAACAAAGCACATTAAATGGCTCTTGATTAGGAATTTGACTTCCAAAGACTATTTACCTCTAAATCTAACAGAAGAAAGTAACTCATGTTTCACTTTGGCTAATGGATGGCACTTTCAAAACTGTCCCCACTGCTTTTTCTCAAACCTGTATAATTCAAGCTGCCATTGGATCTGAAAACTCTAGAACTTATCAGCTTATTTATGTGTTAATGACTGGAAAAAGCAAAGCATTTTGTAAATGCTTATTTGAAGACTTGGTAGACTTTGCAGAAGAAAATGGATTGCAATTGAATCCTCAAATCATAGCAGGTTTGGAATTAGGTGTAATCAAGTCTTCTAAAAGTGAATTTCTAGGGGTTACTAATGAAGGTTGTTTTTTCCATTTATCCCAATGCACTTGGGAAATTCAGATGAGTGGATTGGCCAAATAAGGCAGGGAGAAAAACCTCACTTTAAAAATAACTTCATATTTTTTGGCTGGGCATGGTGGCACACACCTGTACCCCCAGCAGCTCAGGAGGCTGAGGCAGGAGGATTGCAAGTTCAAAGCCAGCCTCAGTAACTTGGGGAGGCTCTAAGCAACTCAGTGAGACCCTGTCTCTAAGTAAAATTGGGAATATTGTTCAGTGGTTAAATGCCCTTAGGTTCAATCCCTGGTACAAAAAAAAAAAAAAAAAATGGAAGAAAAAAATTCATATTTTTGCATTGACATTCCTCCCAGCAAATGAAATTCCAGGCTATTTTGTTTTGCAGTGCTGAGGATAGAACCCAGGGCCTCACTGTGCTGGACAAGGGCTGTACCACTGAGTTGTAGCTCCAGTCCCAGGGGCTTTTAATGAATTAAAGCCACATTTGCCTGAAGAAGCCAGCAAAGTTACTGAATGGTTTGAAAATAATTATGTACACAGTAGGATAAGAAGACACTTAGGCAATGGTGTTGTAGTTCCATCTCCAGTATTGTTTCCACCAAATGTGTGGTCTGTATATGAGTGCATGCGGAATGAATTTCCACAGACCCAAAACAACATAGAAGCATGACAGAAGATGGGGAAATTTAATAGGGAATGCTTGTGTCAGTGTATTTCAAATCAGAAGAATTTCAAAAAGAGCATCAGCACGTGGAAAACGAATGCATTTTCCATGGAAAACCATGCCTTACAAGTAAAAAAAAAAAAAAAAAAAAATTTAAAAGCAGCTATTCCATCATGATACAAGATTTCAAAATATAGTTAATCATTGTGCAAATCAACCAGTTTTTATGGACTACCTTCATGTAATTGCTCATTATCTATCCCCATAATATACTTTTTTATATATTGAATATTTTTTAACTTTTTTTCTTATCTTCATTTTTTAGTTTTTTTCTCCACAATTTTAAATTGCATCATTTTTACAATTTTCTACGTTATGGTTTGAATCTTAAATGTCCCCCAAAGATTCATGTGTGGAAGTCTTGGTCCCCAGGTGATGGTTCTATTGGGAGATGTTGGAAACTTCAGCAGGAGGTCTGGGGTAGTAGGATAAAATAGAACATTGGAAATGTGTTTTTTTGAAGGGTATATTGGGACCTTGATATATCTCTCTTTCTTTCTTTTTCTCTCTGCTTCCAGTGATCATGAGGTTAGTAGCTTTGCTCCACCATGCATTCTCCACCATGATGTTCTGCCTCTCCCACAGACCCAAAATGATGGAACCAAGAGACCATGGACTGAAATTTCTCAAACCATGAGCCAAAATAAACCTTTCTCATTTTCAATATTACCTCAGATATCTTGTCACAGTGACTGAAAGCTGACTAACACAGCTATGTTATGTATTTCATTTTTACATCATTTCCATTATTGGGGGTATAAATTGCATAAAGACTTGCAGAGCAGGGTTTTTTGTTTGTTTATTTTGTTTTGCTTTTGTTTTCCAGAACTGGTGACTTTGCTGAAAAAGCACATTATCAGAATGTTGATTTTGAAAACTGTTGAGTTTATCTAAAGACCTCCTCAATAAATGAAGAGATGTCCTTTTTGCTAAAACATCTGCATTTGCGAAAGATAAAATTTCTTGAGATTTCTGCTTTTTTGGATGACTGCATATGCAGTGGTGACCTTTTTTGTGTGTGTGTGTGGTGCTGGGGATGAACCCAAGGTCTCACGCTAGACAAGCATTCCACTACTGAGCTACATCCCTGGCCTCCATTGTAAATTTTGATTTACCTTGTCAAAAAATTCAGGTTGACCAGAAGTGACAGCACATCCCTGTAATCCCAGCATCTCAAGTGACAGCACACCTTTGTAATCCCAGCAATTTGGGAGGCCAAAGCAGGAGGATTGCAAGTTGAAGGTCAGCTTTGGCAACTTAGTGAGTCTGAAAATAAAAAAGGAAATGTAAAAAAGGCTAGGAAATGTGACTCTGTGGTAGAGCACTTGCCTAGCATTGGTAAGTCTCTGGATTCAGTCATAGTACCTTCAAAAAAAGACCTAGATTGTCTCTCACAGTTATAAAACTGGGTGCACACAATTGCCAACCATAGTGGTATGTATCTATTCAGTTTGCTTTTTTTTCATCTATTTCCTTATGAATATGGTCTGTTTTCTCATTATCCATAAGGCCATCATTAGTTTAACTGAGTGTTGAGCAAAATATGCATGCTATTATTGCCTATTTCGTTGTGTAAAGTGCCCTCTGTGGTGTTCTGTTGTATTTTGTATGTTTCTCAAGTAAATTCCTCTTTGAAATATAAAATGTTTCTTAAAAGAAATTTTAAAATTATCTTTTCCAGAATTATATTTCCTGGATATTGATCTTCTGGGATTTCAACATTCAGGATTGTGGTGTTGAGGATTGTTTTTCAGGAGTCTGGCTCAAACCCCTCCTAACTTGACTTCCTCCCACCCTGCTGGGTATGTGTTCTCTCCCCCATCTTCTACCACTGCCTGTGGCATCCTTACTTGCAAATGCAAGTCCCTGAGCCACCATGCCTGAATCCTTGGAGTTAGATGGACTCTCTCTGTCATTCAGCTCTGAAGGATCAAGAAGGCTGTTTTATATTCCTTTTCCATAATGAATTTGGAAAATAAGTCTTCTGGGGCCTGGATAGAGGATACTTGATGAACATCATCCAGAACAGTATTGAGGCAGTTTCTAGAGCAGGGATCAGATCCTTAAAAAAAAAAAAAATTATGATCAAATCACATACATTTACAGTGCAGTATTGCTAACTATATACACCTTCTTATATAGTAGATCTCCATGACTTTTTCATTTTGCATGACTGTCATTTTGTACCTATTAAACATCTTTCTATTTCCCCCTCCCCACAACCCCTGGCAACCACCATTCTATTTTATGAGTTTGATTCCTTTAGATACCCTAGATAAATGAAATCATACAGCATTTGTGACTGGCTTATTTTCTTCAGCACAAAGTCTACCCATACTGTAGAATTTGACAGTATTTCCTTCTTCTTGAAGGCTGAGTAATCTTCAATTGTATGTACATACCATATTTTCTTTATCCATTCACCCAACACTGGGCACTTAGGTTGTTTCCACATCTTGACTGCTGTGAATCATACAGCAATGAATGTGGGTGTGCAAATACCTCAGGTACTGATTTAAATTCTTTTGGATATACACCCAGAAGTGGGATTACCGGATCATAGGGTAGTTCTATTTTTAATCTTTTATAGTGTTTTAATCTTTCATAGTGTTTCTTATAGCGGCTGCATCATTTTACAATCCCAATAGTGCACAAAGTTTTCTGATTTCTCCACATCATCACCAACACTTGTCTTTTGCCTCTTTGACAGTGACCATCTTAATGGAAGTGAGGTGGTATCTCTTTGTGGTTTAGATTTGCATATTTCTGATGATAAGTAATATTAAACATCTTTTCATGTGCTCATTGAATCATTTGTATATCTTCTTAGGAAAAATGTCTATTCATATCCTTTGCCCACTTTTTAATCAGGTTATTTGGTTGCTATTCAGCTGTAAGAGTTTTTAAAAATATTTTCTGGATATTACTTCATTATCCAGTATGTGCTTTGCAAATATTTTCTTCCATTCCTGTCTTTTCTCTCTCTCCATTGCTTCCTCTGCTGTGTAGAAGCTTTCAAGTCTGACACCATTTAACTTGTTTTTTTTTTGCTTTTCCTTGCTTTTGGTGTTATATGCAAGAAAATACTGCCCACTCTGGTGTCCTGAAGTTTTTCTTCTCTGTTACCTTCTAGGAGTTTTGACTTCAGTTTTTATATTCAGGCCTATAATCCATTTTTTAAAGGATTTTTTGAATTTTAAATTTTTGCTTTAATTGTATTTTATTTTTTGGGTACCAGGTATGGAACCCAGGGGCGCTTAACCACTGAGCCATATCCCCAGCCCTTTTTTTTTTTTTATCTCTAGAACTGGGAATTGAACTCAGGGGCACTCGCCCACTGAGCCACATCCCCAGCCCTATTTTGTGTTTTATTTAGAGACAGGGTCTCACTGAGTTGCTTATGCCTTGCCTTTGCTGAGGCTGACTTTGAACTCCAGATCCTACTACCTCAGCCTCCCGCCCTCCCCCGCCCCCCCCCCAGCTGTGGATTACAGGTGTGCGCCACCACACCCCGCCCCCAGCCCTTTTTAAAAAAATATTTTATCTAGAGACAGTGTCTCACTGAGTTGCTCAGTGCCTCACTAATTTGCTGGACTTGGGATCTTCCTACCTCAGCCTCCTGAGCCACTGGGATTATAGATGTGCACCACTGCACCAGGCTGTAATCCATTTTATTTACTTTTTGTTTATTTTTAAAAATATTTTTAGTTGACAATGGACCTTTATTTCATTTTATTTATTTATTTAATTATAGGCAGTGCTGAGGATCAAACCCAGGGTCTCACACATGCCAGGCAAGCACTTTAGCACTGAGACACAACCCCAGCCGCTGTAACCCATTTTAAATTTACTTTTGTATATGATGTGCAGCAAGTGTCCATGTTCATTATTTAGTCTCATTATCTTTGTAGAGGATTATTTGGCTATGTATGTGAGGGCTTATTTATAGGCTATTTTGTTCCCTTGGTCTGTAAGTCTGACTTTAGGTCAATAACATACTGTTTTGATTATTGTAGCCTTGTAATATGTTTTGAAATGAGAAAGTGTGAAACCACTAGTTTTCTTCATCTTTCTCAAGGTGATTCCTGGCTATTCAGGGTTCTTTAAGATTCCATATGAATTTTAGGATTTTTTTTTTTTCTATTTCTGCAAAGCATACCACTGGTAGGCTAGGGTTTCTTAACATAATAGTCTTAAAATCCTTGGATGGCATTCAGGGAGCTGAGAACCCCCTGAAACTGTGATTGTCTGCCTTTGAGCATTTTGCATTTTTATCTGCTCCCTGTTTAGACATGAGGATTCTTAAAAGACTGCAAATGAAGCTCCTGATCACACGTTCCACAAAAGTCAAGAGTGATGGACATGAGCCGTCCATTTGTCATGATGAAAGGGGAAATCACAGATAGGCATAAAGTCCAAAGGACCTCATGGAATACAAATTGGGCTTTATTGTTCCTTAATATTGCTGTGGTTGGATTTTTCAGTTAGCATCATTGATACCTTGGGGAAAATATTTCTGTCTTAATCTGTACCTTTGTATAAGACTTTGTCAGATAGAGAGTATTTACTGATTATTGCAATAGCAGAGTTTTGCCCTAAATGTCTGCTTTTGTCAAAACCTGTTCTTCTTTTCTGTTTGAGTCTCTGGTGTTATATCATCCTGGATGATCAGTCCCTCAGGAGTAGAATGATATCATTTTCAACTGCCCTGCCTTTATTGCATTAGGAATGGGATTCTGGTGATGAATTATTTTTCATGCATTTTCTCTGGTGGTGTCCAAGTGGGTTGGGAGCAGCTTCACAATTTGTTCATACATTTTCCTTGGAATTTTGTAGTCTTCTTTGTTTGTTGTTGTTTTATGTTTTTGGTATAGGGGATAGAACCTAGGGCCTTGTGCATGCTAGACAAGAACTCTGCCACTGAGCTACATTTCCAGCCCCTCAGCATCTTGAATTTTTAAGCTGCTAATGGGACTACAGACGTCTAAAAAATAATTGTTTGGAAAAGTCAGGCATATTTGGTACACACCTGTAATCCCAGCTACTCAGGTGGCTGATTCGGGAGGATTGCAACCAACTAGACCTAGTCTCAAAATAAAAGATTCAAAGAAAAAAAAGAGGGGGGCCTGTGGCTATAGCTCAGTGGTAGGGCATCCCTGATTTCAATCCCTAGTACCACAAATAATAATAATAATAATAATAATTAGGGACTCCAGATGCAGCTCTGTGCTGGTGTTTGCCTAGCATATGCAAGGCCCTGGCTTGGTGCCCTTCACTGCAAGAATAACAATAAAAAAGAGACAGATGCAATCTTGCTATATTGCCCAGGCTGACCTCAAACTCCTGGGGTCAAGCAATCCTCTGCCTCAGTCTCCTAAATAGCTGGTTAACTATGGTATATGTCACCATGCCCCACTTATCATTTGGGTATGATAAACACTTTCCAAATCCTTTCTTCTGGCTCTTTGAAATGTACAGTACCTTCTGTGTTATCTACAATAACCCTACCTTAGAACAGTACACCAAAATTTCTTTCTTCTATTTAACTACAATTTATTACCCATTGATCAACCTTTCCCTATTTCTCCCTCTCTCCCCTTGTGAATGGGCGTGTGCACACACACACACATCTCTCTCCATGTTTTTTGTTTTCTGGTACAGGGGATTGAACCCAGGGGTTTACACATGCTAGGCAAGTGCTCTACCACTAAAGTACATCTCCAGCCCTTTCTACTTTATTTTGAAACAGGGTCTCACTAAGCTGTTAAGGCTGGCCTTGAATTTGTGATCTTTTTGCCTCAGCCTCACAAGTACTTAGGATTACAGACCCAGTTTGTTTGTTTTAAGAGAAATGGGGTCTTCCTATGTTGCTCAGTCTGTCCTTGAACTCCTGGGCTCAAGGGATCTTCCTGCCTCAGCCTCCTGAATAGTTAGGATTAGAGGCAAGCACCTCTATGCCTGACTTTGTGCAAGTAGTTCATATTTACTGTTTTGCATGGATAGTTTTTTCCTACTATGTTTTTCTCTGGTTTTAATACTATGCACCAAAGCTTTTATAATTCATATATAATTATTCGTTGACTCTAGAAGTGGAGAAACATGAGTCCTAAGTTTTAAGTTATAATAAACAAGTCTAAAGTCTAAAAATTACTTAATTCTTTTCTCATTTATCTAGGTTTTTTTTTTTTTTTCCTCTCCCAAAGTATACCTAGAGGGATTTCTAGGTTTGGAATACCTGTTAAAATCACTCAGTTGATCTGTGTGCCACAGAGTAGAAAATTTCATCCTTTGTCCTTGTAAGCCTGTGTTCTCTTCATGATTTCTTTTCCTTTTTCTTTTGGTACTGGGGATTGAACCCAGGGGTGCTTACCACGGAGCTACATTCCCAGCCCATTTTTATACTCTATTTAGAGACAGGGTATTGCTAAGTTGCTTAGGGCCTCACTAAATTGCTGAAACTGGCTCTGAATTTACAATCCTCCTCCCTCAGCTTCCCAAGCCACTGGGATTATAGGCCACCACACCTGGCTCTGCAGAATTTCTGTGTAGCAGTTAAGAGTACAAGGTGAGAATTTGAGCAGATTTGTATTCACATCCCCAATGCCTTATTTGTCTGCACGAGTTGGGTAATTCTTTTCTTGCAGCCTCAGTTTCTGGATCTGTAGAATGGGGTTTATTTGGAGATTCAGATGGGATGGTGCATGTCATGCTCTGTAAATTGCAGCCATTTGTGAGTCTTCACCATCACCATACTGAATATGACTTTGTGAATTAGCTGGCAGAATCAGTGACTACTTGTTTATTTTAGGGGCAGCAAAAAATCTTCCTGCCTTCTGTTTTTTGTGATGGCTAATTTTGTGTGTCAATTTGATTGGGCCACAGGATGCCCAGGACAAAATTAGGATAAAAATTTTTCTGGGTATGTCTGTGAGTATATTTTTGGAAGAGATTAACATTTGAATGGGTAGAAAGAATAAAGCAAATTGTCTTACTGAACATGGGTGGGCCTCATCTAATCAATTGAAGGTCTGTGTAAACAAACAAAAAATGCTAACTCTTCCTCAAAAATAAGAAGAAATTCTTCCTTCCTGACTGCCTTGAGTGGAATGTGACTCTTCCTGCCTTCAAACTCCAACTGAATCATTAGTTCTTTCATCTCAAGCCTTCCAGCTTTCAGATTAGAATACACATTACCAGCTCTCCTGGTTCTCAGACCTTTGAACTAGAACTGGAAATACATTTTTTACTTTCCCGAGTCTCCAGTTTGTCCACTACAGATGTTGGGATTCATTGGGTGTTGCAAATGGTGACACTTTATCTTTTCTTTTTTTTTTCTTTATAATTACATAAACCAATTCACTGTAATACATCTTGCCAGGTAGATTGCACATGCCTGTTATCCAAGAGACTCAGGAGGCTGAAGTAAGAGGATCACAAGTTTGAGGCCAGCCTTAGCAACTTAGCAAGAACTTGTCTCAATACACCACCCGTGAAACTCCATATCATGTATAACCACAAGAATGGGATCCTAATTAGAATTAGAATAAGTTATACTCCATATATGTATAATATGTCAAAATATACTCTACTGTCAGGTATTTCTAAAAAGAATAGGAAAAAAAAACACAACTAAAAAAAAAAAAAAAAGGAACCTGTCTCAAAAGAAAATAAAAAGGTCTGGGGATGTAGTTCAGTGGTAGTACTTGCATAGTATGCAAGAGCCCTGGGTTCATTACCTGGCAAGACAGAAACAAGACAAGATGACTAGACAAACATCAATCTAAGGACTAGTTGTGAGCATAAAAATACAGTTACTCTGAACTATGACTGAGTAAGATCAAAAAAGAAAAGAAAGAAAATGTAGCGTGTAAAGGTCCTATGATTATATAGTATAACTATAGAAATGTGGGAGGGGCTGGGGATATAGCCCAGTTGGTAGAGTGCTTACCTCCCAAGTACAAGGCCCTGGGTTCAATCCCCAGCACCGCAAAAAAAAAAAAGAAATGTGGGAGAACAGGGAAAGCATACGAGAAATAATCTTAACTGCCATCAGAAAACTTGGTGGTGGTTTGTCATTATTCTTAGACTATTTTGTGCGTGAAATGGAATAAAGTAGATTACTAACAATGGGATGTTTTAACAGGGCTTGGTGGTGCACGCCTGTAATCCCAGGTATTCAGGGAAGAGAGTACTGAGTCAGGAGGATTGCAAGTTCAAAGCCAGTTTTGCCATTTAGCCAGACTATGTCTCAAGAGGAAAGAAAAAAACAAACTCAAAGAGTACTAGGGACGTGGCTCGGTGGTGGAGTGCCCATTGGGTTCCATCCTCATTACTGCAAGACAAAACACACACACACACACACACACACACACACACACACACAGAAACCGAAAAAGTGACTTTCTAGCCAGGCACACACTTATAATCCCAGCTACACAGGAGGTTGAAGCAGGAGGATGGCAAGTTTGAGGCCAACCTGGACAATTTAGCAAAACCCTGTCTCAAAATAATTTTTTTAAAGGTCTAGGGAGACTGCTCAGTGATGGAGCATTTGCCTAGTATGCACAAGGCCCTGGGTTCAATTCCAAGGACCACACACACACCAAGTTTGATGTTGTGATTTTATACTCCCCTGTGCCCCCAAGTTGAGAATTAGGTATTTGGGGAGTGTAAGAAAAGAGATGTAAGCCAGATATGGTGGCCCACACACCTATAATTCCAGCGACTCTAGAGGCTGAGGCAGGAGGATCTCAAGTTCGAGACCAGTCTCAGCAACTTAGCAAGGCCCTAAGCAACTTAGTGAGATCCTGTCTCCAGATAAAAAAGCAAAAAGGACTGGAGATGCAGCTCAGTGGTAAAGCACCCCTGGGTTAAATCTCCAGTACCAAAAAAAGAAAAAAGAAAAGAAAAGAGATGTAGAGGTTAAGTGAAACTCCTTGAGTCCTTCATTCTTCTCACAAGCCATGACTGCCTTCCTCAGTCCCCACTCAGGGAAGCGTTTATGCTCTCACACCCAGAATGCCATGACTCCAATTTATTAAGATTTCCTTGTAGGATTTCCCTTTCTTTTCACTCTCAAGTTCTCACCTGAGTAGCCATGTTTATGCCTGGTAGAGAAGAGTTGCAGTAACTCCTGACAACCTTCTTGCCTCTGATTCCACTCCCTTCTCATGGCCTGGCTGCAGTCTGTATGTGGAATCTATGTGTCTTTACACTAAATTCCTCTTGTCTGCTTAAGCTAGCTTGACAACTTGTTTCTCAAATGAATTTTTTGGAGGATGCTGGGAGTCAAACCCAGGTCCGTGCTCATATCATGCAAATACTTTGAGCAACAGTCTCAGCCCTTCACCTGCCAGTTTGGAAAGGGTCTGACTGGTTGTTACTGAAGTATAAACATGGCTAACAAAAATTCCTAAGATCAACAATCCCAACAAACACAGAAACCTCCTTTCATACTGATTTTGAATTAGAAGCATCAGTAGGAACTTGGGAAGTATTTTGTATGCATCAGTTGATCAGTTGATATATAGAGCTGTCTATCTATCCATCCTAGTTATGTCAACTAACGATGGCACAGAAACAATGATGAAGCCTATAGCAGCAAGTAAAGTACCCCAACTGTAATCTTGTAATTCCACTTCCTAGAAAAGAACTCAGACTTCTTAGAAAAGTGGCTGACTCCATGTCTCCAGAGGAAGTGTACAAGATAAGCTGGGACACCTCATTTTATCCGATAGCAAGGAAGTGTTCAACCACCATAGGGTCATGTCAAAGACTCTGAAGCCAACCTTAAAAGGTTCCACCAGTCGAAGATGGGATCATTGTAACTTCAAAAAGGACAATAACTGTAGCTGATTAAAACCATTAGCTGCATTTAAATCTGTGAGTCCATATTGTTTTAAAAAGTCATTTTCAGAAAATGATACTCATTATGTTGAAAATCAGTAAACAAAGGAATGAATTAAGCATTTGCCTTTCTGTTGAACTTCACCTCTAGGTCACCAAATAGAGATATGGTACATTTTAAATAAAGTATCCCACTGGATTTAAAAAAAGAAGATAGGGGTTGGAGGTGTATATCAGTGGTAGAGCCCTTGCCTAGCATGCACACCCTGAGTTCAAGTCTCAGTGAGGTTAAAAAAAGAAAGAAGGAGCCTGGCGCGGTGGCACACGTCTGTAATCCAAGTGACTCGGGAGGCTGAGTCAGGGAGGATCGGGAGTTCAAAGCCAGCCTCAGCAACTTAGCAAGGCCCTTAGCAACTCAGTGAGACCCTGTCTCTAAATAAAATATAAAATAGGGCTGGGGATGTGGCTCAGTGGCCGAGTGTCCCTGAGTTCAATCCCTGGTTCCAAAAAAGAAAGAAGGAAGGAGAGAATGAAGGTAGAAAGAAAGAATAGAATATCACTATTTGCAAGACCAGTCAATTAATCTAGGAACTGAGCATCAATAGCTACTGACATCATAAGACCTGAGATAACCAGATTTTATGTTCCTCCACGTCACCACTTGAAGCTTCAAGGAGCTGCCAATTTGTAGGAGAGGCAGAAGACAGAAATGCATTTCAAAGAGCTGGGAAGATATGAGAAGCAAAACCCTGGAACACCAACAGAAGTAGCTATCATTTATTTAGTGTTAATACATACCAGACATTGTCCTGGCTTTTCGTGTAGATCTCTCTTCATTTTCATAACAACTCCAAGAAGAAGGTACAATTATCATGCTTATTTTACAGATGAGGAAAGTGAGGCACAGAGGGGGTGAGTAATTGTCCAACTACACACAGCAAAATTCTGGCCATCTGCCTCCAGGACCTCTCTCTTAAACTGTAGATTATGTTACCTCTCATTTAAAAAGTTGCATGCACCAGGCGCGGTGGCGCACGCCTGTGATCCCAGCACTTGGGAGGCTGAGAAAGGAGGATCGCGAGTTCAAAGCCAGCCTCAGCAACTTAGTGAGGCACTAAGCAATTCAGTGAGACCCTGTCTCTAAATAAAATACAAAAAATAGGGCTGGGGATGTGGCTCAGTGGTGGAGCACCCCTGGGTTCAAACCCCAGTACCAAAAAAAAAAAAAAAAAAAAAAATGTTGTATGCTTGCCTGGTTTGGGGAAGCTAAGGCAGGAGTTTCACAAGTTCAGAACCAGCCTCAGCAATTTAACAAGGCCCTGAGCAACATAAAAGGACTGGAAATGTGGCTCAGTGGTTAAGTGCCCCTGGGTTCAACCCCTGGTACAAAAAAAAAGAAAAAAAATTGTATGCTTTAAAAAAAATAATACAAGATCTAAGGTAAAAATAGCAAGTGTTCTCATACACAGACACAAACTCTTAAAGTTCTAAATGTTATTTAAGTTGATGTGTGCAAATACTATTTTCCAATATTAAAATTGGGATAGAGCCGGGGTTGTAGCTCAGTGGTGGAGTGCTTGTCTGACATGCACAAGACCCTGAGTTTGATCCCCAGAACTGGAAAAAAAAAAAGGGGTGGGGGGAGGGTGAAATGGGACAGAAGAGCTCAGTGAGATCCTGCCTCTAAATCTGGTTTGGTCCCCACCAACTACCTCCCTTATTCCTTCTGAAAAGGAAGGCAGTGTGAACAGAATTGATACTCCTTAGCATATGCTCCATAGAGGTGTCTTGTTAGGAATCATAAGGTCCTGTGTTGACATGGAAGTTGTCAAGACAAAGAAAAACTCTGGAGGAAGCTTTGTGAAAGCCAGTGCAGGAAGCTTGTGGGGTAGGGTAACTTTTCACCATTTCTTTTTTTTTAAACTAGGTATTGAACCCAGGGGTGCTTAACCACTGAGCCACATTTTTAAAAATATTTTATTTAGAGACAGGGTCTTGCTGAGTTGCTTTAGAACCTCACTAAGTTGCTGAAGCTGGCTTTGAACTCACGATCCTCCTGCCTCAGCTTCCTGAGCCGCTGGGATTACGGGTGTGCACCACCCCTGCCCATCCGTACCCCTCTGGTGTAGGGTTTTGAACCCAGGTGCACTTCACCCTGAGCTACATCCCCAACCCTTTTTATTTTATTTTGAGACAGGGTCTCACTAAGTCATTGAGGCTGGCCTCAAACTTGGAATCTTCCTCTCTTCAGCCTGGAGTCACTTGAATTATAGATGTGGGCCACCACGCCCATGGGCACATTTTTTACATGTCTATATTCCAGCAACCCAGCCAAGCGAGCCCTATCACCCACCACCTTGCTCAGGCTCCCAAGAGTGGGAAGAGCCCGCTCTTACCTCACAGTCTCTCTCCCTCTCCTTCCTTCTAGACCCAGCCCTGAGCTAAAGCCACAAAATGTGGATTCTGTCTGTGTGGGCCCCTCCTCTGGCAGCACCCCTTGCCCTCCTAAGATCTTTTTCTCACTCTCCTTCAATCCCAATCAGGTTTCTGGAAGCATCTTCTATACCTGAGAGTGAATTAAATCTCCCAATTGCTCTGGAAGGGCTATGAGTATTTACATTTTATTTCCAACTCCAGTGAGAGGGATTCCTGACTTGCACCTGGAGAGTTTTGTGATTGTAATTTGTCACTGCCCCACCTCCCTGCTAGAGGATCCTTTCTGCTAGTCTCCATTCATCCCAGGTGGGAGGCTGTGGTCTGCTTCTGGTAATGAGTGTCATCTGGTCTGGTCCGCAGGCATATCCTGCCTTGGCCCAACTGCCCCATCCTCCTCCAGAGACTGGGAGATATTGGTAATCTCTGCCACCAGCTTTATTGAAACAGTTGACAAATTAAAATTGTATACATTTAAGGTGTACAACATGATTTTGTTTCATTTTGTTTTGCAATGCTGGAAATTGAACTCAAAGGGGCTGTACCACTGAGCTATACCCCAACCCTTTTAATTTTTTTTTGTTTTGAGACAGGGACTCGCTAGGATGCAGAGGCTGGCCTTGAACGTGTGATCCTCTTTTCTCAGCCTCCTAAATTGCGGAGATTACAGGCATACACAAGCACCACCCCGCCCAACCAACGTGCTTTGAGGTACATATGTCTAACCTTATACATTTATACACTGTGATTACCACAATCAAGCTAATTAACATATCCATCACCATATAGTTAACGTGTGTGGGGTAAGAACATTTCAGATTCGCTCTCCTAGCAAATTTCAAGTGTACAATATGTTATTATTAACATAGTTACTGTGCTGCGTGTTAGAGACATAGGTATTTATTAGAGTGACTCCGTGGCAGATATTTTGGCAGCCCCGGCGTCTTTCTTAAACCCAACAAAGAGCTCCTGAGTGGGAAGAAGCAAGCACCAGATGTCCGAACATAGATAGCTGTCACTGTCAAATAACCATCTCTGCAAACGCTTCCCTTTAACATATGCGCGGTCTAGGAATAAACCCCTTTCAAGTGCTCCCGAAGCCGTCTTTAAGAAAGTACCAGTGTTCTCCTCGTGCAGCATCTCTGCCGTCAGCATGACATGCCGTCCAGGTACTGGCCTTAATGAACACCAATTTGGAAGTTTCAAACACTTTCTGTTCTCCTGACATGTATTTCAACTTTTCAGGTAAAAAGGATAAAATAGGAGGAGGGGAACCTGCCACTAAAACGGAGACTTCGGGTGTCAGATATTAGGATTAGATTTTCAGAATATGCATAAACATCAGAAAAATGTGCTGACTTCCAGTCAGTACCAGGTGAGTGTTGTCAATGTCTTCAGTTGGGTCAAAATGTCTGAAGTTCGAGATCCAGAATGACTGAAATGACATGCTTCTTCTGACACCAGGCATCAAGGCTCTAGGTCTTGGTGTGTTCAGTCCCCTACTCCCTGCTTCCCTGGCAGTTTCCATTTATCTACTGCATGAAGGCCACATGCCTGTGTTTCCACCGCAGACCTTTCCTCTTGGCGTTAAGGTGGCCTTGGTGCTGTTCGCAGTGTCACAGCTATGGTGGTGAGATCTGGGGGCCGATTCATGCTGTGAGTCAGGAATGCATACACCCCTCACTGTGGTGAGACCCTTCCTGCCACTTCCTGCTCCTAGAAGATCAATGGGCTTAAAAGCCCTCCCACCCCGTAATTGTCTACTGAACCATCAGCACACACAGATCGTGCTGTTTAGGTTTACAGGTGCATACCCCAAGTGAAGAACATTTGTCTTGTTGCAGCCGTGATGTATGCAGCAATCCCTCCAGAATCAGTGCTCCACAGATTCATTAAGGGGATACCAATTCTGTTTTAGTAGGTGGATTTCCCGTTGACAAATGATGGCTCTCTTTCCATTGAAATATGACACTTGCTTCAGTGAATTCTAATGCAAAGGTTTCAGCATGACAATTGCCTGCTCTAACAGAATAACCAAAGCTTCCAGAAAGAGTTGTTTATACTCGCTGTCCCCACTTCCGAACTTCCTATTCATTCTTTGACTCCGGCCCCCATCGCTCCTAGAAACATCTTTCCCTGTGGTCATCAATGACCCGTGGCTCACTAGATCCTGTGGGTACCTGCATGCTTCCCTCAACTCCCAGATCCGCATAATTCTGTGGACCACACACTTTGCTGAATCATCCACCTCTCTTAGCTTTCTGAACAGCCCCCTCTACTGGTGTTCCCTCTCACTCTGACTCACCCTGCTCCTCTGGCTCTTTTCTGGGCTCACCTGGGTTACTGGATATTTAAGGAAAAAGATTTTCCTTGGAACCGGTATGGCGGCGTATGCCTGTATTCCTAGAGCCAAAATAAAGTAAAAAATTTTTAAAAGGCTGGGGATGGAACTAGGTTGCAAAGTGTCCCTGGGTTCTATCCGTTCTATCCCCAGCACAAAAAAAAAAAAAAAAAAAAAAAAAGGATCTTTCCTGGGCCCCTTTTTCTTCTTGCAGTGAGCTTTCTCCCTCAGCCATCTCATTCGCACCTCCTGCTTCAACTATATATATGCCAATGATCTCAACATAGATCTCGAGCCCGGGCCTCTTCCTTCAAGCAGATTCATGTATAACTGCTAATTAAATCACCATTTAGAGGTCTCACAGGTGCTTCCAACTCAACATGTCTCAAACTCATTGTTTTGCCCCAAGAAAAAGAGGAGTGGGAGACAGAAGAAAAGGAAGGAAAGGGGTGAGGAAGGAAGCAGGAAAACAACAAGGGAGCGTTGCTTTTTTTCTTGTTGTTGTTCTGGGAATTGAACCCAGGAGCCACATCCGCAGCCCTTTTTATTTTTTATTTTGAGACAAGGTCTCACTAAGTTGCTTAGGGCCTTACTAAGTTGCTGAGGCTGGCTTTGAACTTGTGATCCTCCTGCCTCTACCTTCCAAGCCACTGGGATAACAGATGTGCACATAGCACCTGGCAAGCTTTGTTTTTTGTGCTCTGTGTCTGTCAGAGTGAACCTGACCATCACTTACACTGTCCCATCGGCCACAGACCTGTGAGTCTTGCCTAACTCCTTTTCTCCAGGCATTGATCTTTTTGTTTGGCCTCCAAAATGCCTCCACTTCCCTCTCTCTACTCCATCCCCCTGGTGCTGCAGTTAAGGTGATGACTAAGGTCATGTATCTGAACACTCCAGTAGCCTTCTTTCTATCTCCCTAAATCTCCATTGTACACATTCCAATTCAACTCTCTTACCTCCTTCAACAGCTTCCCCCTGCCTTGGGATAAAGACCTTTGTACTCAGGTCTTTATCATGCCATAGACTCAGGTCTTTATCATGACACAGTCATAGACCCTCATGGTTCAGCACATCTTCCTCTCCATCCTCCATTTTCTTGAATACTTTCTCCAGTCATATAGGACTTCTGGTCCTCAGCTACCCCTGCTTCACTGCCTACCACAGGGCCTCTGCACATGCTGCTCCCTCTCTCTGAAATACTCTCCCTCCCCTGCCTCTCCTCATTTTGCCTAGTTAACACCTTCTTGCCCTTTAGAGCTTCTTACCTGTTATTTGCTCAGGGAGCCTCCCTCACCTTTTATAGTAAGCCCATGTATTATTAACCTGTCATAAACTCTCATGATGAGATGTACCCCATCTTTATGGCCCCCTGTCTGTGAGTTCTTACATATCTGTAGTATAATTATTTAATGCTGTTTCTCCACTATCCAACAAGTTTCATGAGGATAGGAACTATAACCAGGCACAATGGTGTACTCCTGTAATCCCAGCTACTGGGGAGGCTGAAACAGGAGGATCACAAGTTTGAGGCCAGCCTCTGCGACTTAGTGAGAACCTGTCTCAAAATAATAATAATAATAATAATAATAATGACTGAGGTAGAATCTCCTGGGTTTAAACACCAGTGTCTAATTCTGCCTACCTTTGTATCCTTAGTTTAGCTACACTCAGCTATTGCAAACACTAATACGTTATCTGTTTAACAATAGGAGTGACTTTAACATTTTTCTTTAAAAAGGTTCTATATTTATTATTATTATCATTATTATTATTATTATTTGCAGTACTGGGAATTTTTGTTGTTGTTGTTGTTTGTGTTTTGTTTTTCGGTACTGGGGCACTCGGGCACTCGGCCACTGAGCCACATCCCCAGCCCTATCTTGTATTTTAGTTAGAGACAGGGTCTCACTGAGTTGCTTAGGGCCTCGCTAAGTTGCTGAGGCTGGCTTTGAACTCGCGATCCTCCTGCCTCAGTCTCCCAAGTACTGGGATTACAGGTGTGCCCCACTGTGCCCGGCAGTACTGGGAATTGAACTCAGGACTTTGCCTGTGTTAGGCAAGCCTCTACTACTAAGCTTTTTTTAAACTGTATTTTCAGACAAGTTCTCACTAAGTTGCCAAGGCTGACCTTGAACTTAAGATCCTCTTGCCTCAGTCCCTCCCATCCAAATACTGACTTCTCATGTTCTTCCCCTGCCACCACCACCAAGGTTTGAACCCAGAGGAGCTCAACCACTGAGCCACATTCTCAGCCCTTATTTTATATTTTATTTAGAGACAGGGTCTCACTGAGTTGTTGTTCTTTTTTGTTGTTGTTGTTTTTTTTGTGGTGCTGAGGATTGAACCCAGGGCCTTGTGCTTGCGAAGCAGGCACTCTACCACTGAGCTACATCCCCAGCCCCTCACTGAGTTGTTTAGGGCCTTGCTGAGTTGCTGAGGTTGGCTTTGAACTTGTGACCCTCCAGCCTCAGTCTCCTGAGCTGCTGGAATTACAGGCATGTGCCACCATGCCCGGCTTCTTGTGTTCTTTTGACAGATGTTTCATTAGAGGGTAGATCTACAATACGATGGGACTGGTGGGGACCCGAAGAGTTGGAGCCCACGGTAAGTGATGCTTCTGAAAGTTCCACATATTTATGTCTTGATTGTGCTAAGTGGTTAGTATACTTGTTACTCGTGTGTGCTGCTGAAAATGTCCCCCAAGAGCCTGCCACTTGTTTGAGAGGACTGGGAGCAATGTTGACCACATGTATCTCCCAATCTGGACACTTTTCAATATGTGTCATCATGTTTTTAGAACCTGACAACCTGGAGGTGAGTTATTTGGCATGACACAGGGCAGCAATCTCTAATGACAAGCCCCCAACACACTGGAGTCACGGGGAGACCTCAGCCCCAAGGCCTTTCTGCCACTAGGTTGACTCCACTTACTGTCAGCCGAAGCTGCCCTTCCTTCTACCACTCTCTGTAGCTGACATTTTCTTACTGCTCTAGCCACTCACTGCCAAAAAGAGACCAGGGCCACTGCCCTGACTCTTGTGACATTCAACTGCAGCTGCCATCCCTGTCAGTGCAAGGAGAGGGAGGGATGGCTCCTCCACTGTCACCAAGCCCAGTTCTTTTGAATCTGGGCCAACCCTGAACAGTCTAGCCTGTGAGCCGAACATTAGGGAGTCCCCGTGGAGAGTGTTCAGCTGCCCAACCCTCCTCTACCCCATGAGGACCTGCTGCCCACCCAGCTTGTTTCTCTCAGTTTAGAGTGGTGCTTTTCTACCTTTATTATTTAGGAGAGTTATTTTGGACTCCTCACAGCCCAACCTCGAATCCCAGCATCATCCCTACCATCTCCCCAGATCACACAGTGAAAAGTCTTTTAAAGGATATTCTTGGGCAAGGGATGCAGCTCATGGCAGAGTGCTTGCCCGGCATGCATGAGGCCCTGGCTTCGATCCCCAGCCCTGCAAAACTCAGATGCTCTTGATAGCTAGCTCCATTGTCTTGGACCCTGCAGTGACCCTGACATGATCCCTCTACCGAGACATCTCCCCTTTCCACCCATCTGCCATGTCGTGTATGCCTCCTCAGCTCCGCTGTTACGTTCTCAGGGCAGCCTCCTCTGACCTGCAGGCCAGATCAGATCTCTTTTCAGTTTGCTCCCTGATCACTATGTCCCTCTTCTCTGTAGCTCTTACTACAGTTTGTAATTCTATATTTGATTTATATCTACATCCCCCTCTAGAAGATAAGGTCATGGAAGGCAGCAGTTCTGTTTTCTTTTTTGTTATTTTGTTTTCCTTGCATCCCCAGCACCCTGCACAACATCTGGTCCAATAGATACTCGTTGAATGACTAAATGAACTATGATTCACTTCACTGTGACAATCTTTTGAGAACTTGTCTTTGGGGGACAGACAGTCACTAACCAGTGGTCATTACACCTGTGAGCATCATAGTATTTCTACTTGGGGGTTTGATACTGCAACCAAATATTTTATTAAAGTTATTTCTTTCAAGGTGGTAAAAAGCACTCTGTTACTGGCTTGTGGGCAGTCAAACCTGGCTCTGAGGGAAGAGATCATGTTACAACACTACAGATAAGGGAGGATGCCGGTCAGGGAGGAGGCTTGAGGACACCCAGCTCTTGCTTGGGGAACATCCTACTTTTCCCCTTCAGTTTGGCAGACTGCAGAGGGCTTGAAGAAGAGAGGTGAATGGTTCCAGGACCCACTGACAATCCCTGAGGTCATGAGGTAGCTCTTCGGAGGTGTCTCAGAATGGGACTGTGTGGTTTGACTTCTAACATTTCCGGGTTCGCTTTGTGGTTTATTATGTCATCACACCCTGTGCTGTTGAAAGATGACAATAATATGCTGGGCCAAAAGATGAATCAACACACCTGTGATGTAGAGGGATGAGCTTGGGCTTGGACTTGGAACAATCATCCAGGTCACTGGTTCTTAATAAAAGTCACACATCAAGAATGAACCTTAGGGGGCTGTGGTTGTGGCTCAGTGGTAGAGCACTTGCCTAGCATGTGTGAGGCACTGGGTTCGATACTCAGCACCATATAAAAATAAATAAAATAAAGGTATTGTGTCTGCCTACAACTAAAAACAATAATTAAAAAAAAAAAAAAGGGCTGGGGTTGTGGCTCAGTGGTAGAGCGCTTGCCTGGCATGTGTGAGGCACTGGGTTCGATTTTCAGCACCACATATAAATAAAGGTCCATCAATATACAACTAAAAAATTTTAAAAAAAAAGAATAAATCTCAGGCTGGGGCTGTAGCTTAGTGATAGAGCACTTGCCTGGCCCATGTGAGGCACTGGGTTCGATCCTCAGCACTGCATAAAAATAAACAAATAAAATAAAGGCATGCTGTCCATCCACAATTACAAAAAAAATTAAAAAAAAAAAAAAAAAGAACAAACTTCGTGGACTGGGTTGTGGTTCAGTGGTAGAGCACTCACCTAGCCTGTGTGAGGCATTGGATTTGAATCTCGGCACCACATAAAAGAATAAATTAAGGCTGGGGATATAGCTCAGTTGGTAGAGTGCTTGCCTCACATGCACAAGGCCCTGGGTTCCATCCCCAGCACCACAAAAATATACAAATAGATAAATAATTAAATTAAATAAAAATATTGTATCCATCTACAGTTAAAACTATTTTTTTTTTTTTTTGTGGTGCTGGGGATTGAACCCAGGGCCTTGTGCTTGCAAGGCAAGCACTCTACCAACTGAGCTATATCCCCAGTCCTACAGTTAAAACTATTAAAAAAAAAAAAAAGAATGACCCTCCTGCAGTGGAACCAGGAATGAATTCCTGGGAAGCAAAGTGGGGAGGTGAAAAGACCATGGTCTAGTTGTCCAGGTAAGGACCATTCCCTCCTGTGGGGGGTTTCCATGACTTGCATGGATGAGGGGAAGAGTTTCTGTCAGAGGACCATAGTGCCGGCAATCAATCAATTAATTATTAATAAGCTAATCAATAAACACACAAGCCGGGCATGGTGGCACACGCCTGTAATCCCAGTGGCTCCGGAGGCTGAGGCAGGAGGATCACAAGTTCAAAGCCAGCCTCAGCAAAAGCAAGGTGCTAAGCAACTCACTGAGACCCTGTTTCTAAATAAAATACCAAAAAGGGCTGGGGATGAGGCTCAGTGGTTAAGTGCTCCTGGGTTCAATCCCTGGTACCAAAAATAAAAATAAATAAATAAATAAATAAATAAATAAATAAATAAATAAAAATAAACACACAAGAGCCAATACTCTTTTCAAAGGGAAGCAGGGGTGGCAGATCAGGTCATACCAGATCTGGCCTCCAAAAACAAGATAGAGAACCTCACCTTCACCTTTATTTATAGTGACACAGGTAAAGGGGCCTGGGCCTGGAGGGGCTTCTGTGAGGAACAGGATGGGGAGGAGTTAGGAAAGCCATTTGCTTAGGGAGTTAGCATATCCTCAGACGTGAGCCTCTTATTCCCTGGCTATCCGAAACAGTCTCCCATGACGGTCAGTTCCTGGGAGGCAGACCTCTGTATCCCATGGCTCAGCCCACTCTGATTCTGCTAGGCATGGATGGCTCCTCACCCTACGGGGGAACACTTGCCACCAGTGGGTGCTGTGCTGAGCTCTTTGCAGCAACACCTCACCTACTCCCACAGTCGCCCATGAGTGTTTTATTATCACCAGTTTTCAGATAATGAAACCAAGTGTCCCTGTAACAAATGCGCCCAGGAACACAGCTAGTAAATGTCAGAGCCAGGATTTGAAGCCAGGACTGTTTGACTCCACATGGACCCACTTAACCCTGGTATATACTGGCCATCAGGAAAGTTGGGTTTGAGCTCTGGCTCTTCCATTGCAGCTGTACATCTTGGGGTCACTTCTATAAAAATTTTATTACCTGTCATATGTGACTTTATAATACCTATGGTGGAGGGTTTCTATGAAGATACAATGAGACCAAGTGGATGAAGTTTCTAGAACTGTGCTGCCTAATACAGCCACTGGCCACATGTAGCCACTGAACTTGGAATGTGGCTGGTTTGAATGAGATGTGCTGTAGGTGCAAAATATAAACTGGATTTTGAAGACTGAGAATGAAAAAGGAATGTAAAATATCAATAATTTTTCATATTGAATATATGTTGAAATAATAATAGTTTTGGTATATTAGATTAAATAAGATATATGACTAAAATTAATTTCATGTGTATCTCTTTTACTTTTTTAACATGATTATTGGAAATTTAAGATTGCATATGTGACATTATATTTGTATTGCACAGCACTGCCTAGAGGACTGTAAATATGATTTATTATTGTTATGGTAATTTCATTCAGAAGAATATTCCATTTTGCCTCTGAGGTCACCACCTAGACAGAGTCTGACATAGAATGAGTCTCCATTTTTCTATAAATGTGAATTTTAATGGATTTTTCAAAAAACTGTAGGTTTTCATCTTTTGAATCTATTCTTTCTGATTTGTGTTTTATTGTTGTTTTTCAAAAAGAAGTAAAGGGAAGTTTCTGTGTCTGGAGAAATTTACACACTGTAAATACATACATGACAATTGAAAACATCCTGACGCAAGTGCTTTTTTTTTCCCCCCCTGTTTGAGACAAGCCATGTTGCTCAGGCCAGTCTCAAGCAGATCCTTCTGGCTCAACCTCCCAAGACTACAGGGGCACACCACCACGGCTTCTTTTCATTTTTGCAATGCTGGGCATCAAACCCAGGGCCTCACACATGGTAGGCAAGTGCCCTACCACTGAGCTACAGCCCCAACCCTGACCCAGATGCCTTATTATGTTAATTAGAGAGTGAGCAGCATCCCACAGAGCATTGCAATCACTTTTCCCTTATACATGGTGGAAAATTCCCTTTCTGCCCTTCAATTACTTATCAAATGTTGCATTTCTATTTATAATGATGTCTAGATCATTACAATTGTTTCAAACCACTGTCTATGAAAACATGTCATTTTAACACCTGCCTAAATTTCATGTTCATTTCTTTTTTTTCTTTTCTTTTTTTTTCAACTTGTTACTTTTGAATCATCAGTCTAGCCTAGATAATTTGGTATCTTGATTTTCTCATTGAATCTCATGCTATCCCTTTCGGCTTTGAGTTTGTCTGCAAATTCCTCTTTAGATCCTATTGTTCATTCAGGTTATAAAATACTAAAAGAATACATGGCTAAAAATAGAGCAGTCAACTAAATTATAACCTCTGTAAGGACAGAAGGATCAAACTTTTTTAGCTAAACTAGAGGACTGATTTCTATTTCACACTGACGTTATATTCCAGAAAAATCCAAGTCATGAAAGGATTTTTGTTTTAGTTAGGGTAACACTAGTCGTTATAACACACAAACCCCAGAGATTTTTCACAGAGCAATTTTATTTCTCCCTCCCATAACAGTTCCTTGCTAATGTTCCTGGTCAGTAGGTCAGTAGGTCGTCCCGCCTTCTAGTAAATCAGGCTTAGATGATTCCTCCATCACGTGATTCTGCCATCTCCTAAGGCTTTGTCATCCTCTGGAGACAACCAGCAAAGAGAGCACTTGGAGAAAGCACCCACATTTTTTGAACTGGCCTGAAAGAGGTACACCATTAGCTATACTTACATTCCATCGATATGTATTTGTTGCACCAATGAACCTAGACATAAGGGAAGCTGCAAATGTAGTTGCTGGATGGAAAAGGTGGTCCCAGCAACATACACTACTTTGAAAGGGGAGCAAGTGGCCTGATACATAGCTTTCCACCTCTGCTACAACAAATAAATGGAAATTATTTTCATAAGGATGAATGCAAAATGTTGAGATGTGTTACCAGACTCCGCCATCTAACACTACTATTATCACTACCCCTAAAATAGCACTGAAGAGCTCAGGGCATGCATAACTCAGTGGTAAAGAATGTGCTTCGCATGCACGAGGCTCTGGGTTCAATCCCTTGTACTAAAACAAAAAATAGCACTAAAAATACATTGCATATGATAAGATTTGGGTAATTGCTTCCTGCACTAGAGGCAATAATCAGAAAAGTCTACCCCCAGGATGGAGTAAGCTGGGCAAAGGGGGATGAAGAGGGAGAGCCAAGATGGCCAATATCCACCTCTGCTCACTCCACTAATGGGGCAGATGGAAGGAGAGAGTATGGTGATTCAGTGTTCAGAAGACTCTAGTCTAGTCTCCTTCACATTTTTCTTCAGGTTGGCAAAGTGAAGTGTCAACTATTTTCCTCTTCTTTTTTTTCTGTACTGTAGATTGAATTCAGAGCCTGTGCATACTTCGCAAATGCTCTACTACCGAGCCATATCCTCAGTCCTCCTCTTTTAATTTTATTAACAAAAATCACATGGTTACTCATATTGCTCTCTCTCAGCCAAAGTTTTTAGTTGACTTACCAGCTAAATATCTTGGGAAAATAGTCTAGTAACCCAAGTTATCCTATAAATATGTGCAAAATTATGTAAAATGTTAAAGGGTAAACACGAACGATGACCCCTCAATTTCTTTATATTCTTCACAGTGGCCGGCAGTGCCTTGCCACAGCAGGCACCTGCTAAATATGCATTGATTTTTGATGGATTAAGGTGAATCTGGAATTTGTTATGATTGTGCCTTACCTGAATATTATGTTCTAAAATATTTATTTTAATAGCCTTATATATATTATAAGCATCAATCCTTTTCAAGAATGTTCTTTCTTTGATGTGAAAGACATTCTACAAAAATGTACCCTAAGTTGAGATTTCCCCATGTCTTTAGTGCTAGATCTGTTATTCAGTTCTGAACCTGGTGATTAGTCAAAGAACTAAATTTCTGTTCTTTGTGTTAATTAGAACATAATAAATAAAAGTGTCTAAAAATATCTGAATATGGACATTTATTTGATTAAAAGAATAGTAGTTTTTGCCAGGCACTATGGTGCATGCCTGTAATCCCAGATACTCAGTAGGTTGCGGCAGGAAGATCACAAATTCAAGGCCAGCCTGGTCAATTTAGCAAGATCCTATCTCAAAATAAAAAAATTAAAAAGGCTGGAGATGTAGTTCAGTGATAGAAGGCCCCTGGGCCTCAATTCCCAGCACAAGGGGGGAAAAATCTAGCCATTTTGATCATATAACACTTATTTATATTATGTATTAATGTGGGGCATCAACATCAAATAATAAGTGCCTTATTTTTGTAGTCTTATCAAAATATGTTCTGGGGCTGGGACTGTAGCTCAGTGGTAGAGCACTTGCCTAATATGCATGAGTTCCTGGGTTCAATCCCAAGTACTGCAAAAAAGAAAAGTGCGGGGGGGGGCGGGGGGAGGTAAATTCTGTTTTGGTTTTTTTTTTTTGGAACCAGGGATTGAACTCAGGGACACTTGGCCACTGAGCCACATCCCCAGCCCTATTTTGTATTTTGTTTAGAGACAGGGTCTCACTGAGTTGCTTAAGGCCTCGCTAAGTTGCTGAGGCTGGCTTTGAACTCACGATCCTCCTGACTCAGCCTCCCAAGTCACTTGGATTACAGGCATGCGCCACCACGCCCAGCCCAATTCTGTTGTTTTTGTAAGCTCAATCTCCTCCCTCCAAATGGGGAGAGCTTTCTATCTATAACTAAATTCCAGCAACCACAGAAGAAAAGAATCATATGATTAATCATACAAAAAAGAAAAAATATTCCTAGATAACAAAAATACTAAAAGCAAAATCAAAAGACAATATAAAATTTGGGGAAGTATTTGTAACTGTCACAGAAAGATATCCTGTTTAAATGGAGAATTCTTAGAAATAAGCAAAACCAAACCCCAAAATTGATAGCACAATAAAAAAAAATGAGCAAAGGCTCTAAAAGATCAGACATAGAAAAGAAGTGCAATGAGCTTTAAATATATGAAAAATTGTCCAACCTCATCTACAAGATAAAAGTAAATGAAAACTACACCAAAAAATATTTTTCACTAAGAAGTTTGGCAAAACCTAAATCTTTGATGACACTCCTTTGGCAAGAGTATGAGGAAAAATAGGAGAGTAATATGGGACAACCTCTGCAAACAGTAATTTGACAGTATCTGTCAAAAGTGAAAACACATACCCAGCATATTCCACTTCTAGGAATTTACCTTAAAGATATAACTTGCTTGCAAAGTAACATGTATAACATTCATAAATGAGAAAGCTTTCTGTGAGTTGATATGGAATGATCTTCAAGATATATTAAAAGGAAGCTGGGTACAGAGTTGCATGTCTTTGTCTCAACAACTTGGGGGACTGAGTCAGGAGGATCTCAAGTTGCAGGCCAGCCTCAGCGTGTTAGCAGGACCTTCAGCAACTTAGCAAGACCCTGTCTCAAAATAAAATTTTGAAAACGGCTTGAGGTGTAGCTCAATGGTAGAGGGATTGTCTAGCATTTGTGAGGCCTTGGGTCCATCCTCAGTATCCAAAATTAAAATAAAATAAAAGGAAAAAGGAAGATGCAGAACTATGTGAAGAGTGTGTGAAATAGAGATCAGTCCTATGTACTTGATGATGCACGAAGAAAGTCTAGACTCACACTACTAGCAGGGGAGGAAAGCAGATGGGAGCCTGTGGCTGAGAGACTGCTTTAGGAGGGAGAATTGTGAAATGTTTCATATGTTTTCTGTTTGAACCTTGTTACTTATTGCCTATTCAAACAGTTAAATATCTGAACTTTTAATCCAGCTTCACTAGGATGATGATGGTCTTAGGAAAGTGAATTTTCATGACCAGTGATATTATTTCGTGCTACAGATGGTCTCCTTAGGGATCACTAATCAATTTTTGTGTCTGTCCTGTCTTCCCAGTGGAATTACCAGCCCTGGCTTCTTTTGGAGCTTCAACCCAGTGGCTACCTGAGTCCAGCTGGTGGATTGACTAGGCTTCCCAAGGTTTTCATTCCCTTTTACCATGAGCACTTATTATTTCCACTACTTCCTTTCAAGAAATCAAAACTATTAGAACAAAAGGACCAGTAAGTTAGAATGTCACAGGTTGCTAGATATATACTCCTAAGAGTATATATCTTCAGGTTTTTTAAAAAGGCAGTTTCCAGTTTCCATCTTATTGATGAAGATGTGTTTGTTTTCTGTTCAATTACCCATTGTATGTCAGATGGTATTTTCTGGTTCAGATAGTTGTCTGTGTAAAATACCAACATTTAAAAAAATCTATTCCTCCATTCCTGTTTCAACGTGGACAACTCTGTGGTTAGAATCTGCGAGTTAGTGCCATACATTCAAGCCAAAGGATACTTCACAACAAAAATTCGATCTCGCTTCTCCATGTGAGCAGCTTCCTAAAAAAATCACTGAGAGGAGCAAAAAGGAAAAGACTGTAAGAGTCCAGCGCGTGCCATGTTATCCGCCGGGGTCTGTTGCAGGGAGCAGGAGTCTGAGTCACGCCCACCAAGGCCAGAGCCCCCACCTCATCGCCCAACCAGGAGATGGAAACCAGCCTCTGGGGCTGGGAGTGGGTCCCCCTGCAGGATCCGCAGAGAACTGCTCCGGACATAGCTTTCCAGCCGCATGTTTCCAGGGAGCCAGGAGTAAAGGGCAGCTTAACCTAGGACGCCCTCCTGCTCGTAGCTTCTTGATGCGGAGGTCTGAGTCTCTAACAGTGGCAGGCCAGGGGTCTTGAGAAGGTAGCGAGGAATGGCTGAACCGCCGGGCTCAGCCTGGACAACGCTGTGTCCTTATTGCATATGGGGCTCCTCCCTTAGGACAAGGTTGGCTACGCTGGGTTTAGCATCTCTTCCTTTCCACCTTGCAGCGTCCCCTCTTTCTAATTTATTCCCAACTAAAGAGACTCGAGAACACATGTGCTTGGGCAAATTATTGTGGGGCAATCAATTAACCTGGCTAGGCCTCCGTTTCTCTTTTTGTATAATAATACTATGCTTAACAATCCCTTTGGAAAAGTATTTGGTAGTATCTTATAAAGTTAAATATATACTTACTCTATGCCTGGCAATTCGACTTCTAAATATTTAACCAAAAGAAATTAAAATCTACGTCCACCAAAATACTTGACACTCAAAATAACCAAAGACAAAAACAACCCAATTCATCAAGTAAGGTAATAACATCATGATATAGTCAAACAACGGAATGCTACTCAGCAATAAGAGTGAAAATATTACTCATACACACTACAGAATAAGTGAATCTCAAAAATCTTATATTAAAGAATGCTAGTCTACAGCTAGTCTACAATTTTTCTAGAAAAAAGAAAAACTAAGGCATTAGAAATCAGAACAGTGGTTTCTTTAGATGAACTTTCTGAAGTGATGGAAATGTTTGGTATCTTGGTTGTGGTGGTTAGTTATATTACATACATTTATCAAAACTCATAGAATTGTACTTTAAAATTTGTATGTTCAGCCAGGCCTGGTGGCACATGCCTGAAATTCCAGCAGCTTGGCAGGTAGGTAGGAGGATTGCAATTTCCAGGCCAGCCTCAGCAACTTAGCAAGACTGACTCAAAATAAAAAATAAAAAGGTCTGGTGATGTAGATCAGAGGTAGAGCACACCTGGGTTCAATTCCCAGTATCACACACACAAAAAAATTACATGTATATTAAATCTCAGTTTTAAAATATCTTTGAAAAATAATAACACCTACCTCATAGGTTGTTCTAATCATTAAGTGACTTAATAAATAAAGTATTTAGAGCAGTGCCTGCCACAAGGATACTGCAAGTATTTTATAGCACTCTAAAAAGATACATGTAGTATTTATATAGCATATAGATGATACATGTGGTACTTATGTAGCATTTATATGTATGTATATATAATAATATTTATAATTAGTTCAATATCTGAGACATTGTGAGAAAGATTCATATTTTAAAGTACTATATGTCCAAATTTTCCATAAAGGGAATTTACAATGGAGAAGGAGAAATCACTATACCACTGTCCAACCCTCATAGGGGAGTATGAGGTTCAGATGGGGTCATACACCTCAGCTATGTTTGTTCGATTACTGCAACAATACAAGTGTGGATAGTTGTCATATTATTTAAGTTTTTGACAAACATTGCTATAGTTGAGAAACACTGCTTCAGTTCCAGATGCCAAAGAAGCACAGAATGTAGCAAGGGACCTCACACATTCTTGGGACCTAGAAGCCTTATATGCGAAGCCTAGCAGCCTTACAATTCTCTCATAAATGCTCATAGACATCACAGCAGATGTGGCTCTTCCAACTGATCCTCTGTGAGGTACCTTAGAGAAGAAAAAGAGCTTGACTGCCTGGGTTTGAGTGTTGGTTCTGTCAATTATTATGTGTGATGTTGAAAAAGTTACCTAACTACTATAAACCTGTTTCCTCATTTTAAAAATGGGACTAATGCCTACCTCATGAAGATGTCTGGAGAATTTGGACAAGAGATAGTGTACGTTTCAGAAATAAAAGCTTAGTGGACTGGGAATATAGGGTAGAGTGCTTGCCTAGCATGTGAGACCGCCTGGGTTCAATTCCAAGCATAACAACAACAACAACAAAAGAAAGAAAAGGAAGAAGAAATAGAAATAAATAAAAGGTTCCAGTTTTGGAAAGGCAGGAGAATTGGGAGGCCCAGAGGAAAATCCTGGAGGGAATGCCTAAGGCTGGGCAACATTCTGAGGCTGCTCAGAGGAATGATCCATGAGAAATAGCCAAAAAGACAAAAAGGAAAATATAAGATGTCTAGCAAAATGAAATGCTGCACCCTGTAACTGAATGTTTAAAATCTCCTCTTCCTTTGGTCTTCTGTATAAGCCTTCAATAAAATCCACATGATTCACTAAAGCTCTTGTGCAAGTAGTTTCTGAGGAGGAATGGGAGAATTGCTAAGTCTTACTTCCAGGGGGCAAAGGCTGGTTGCAAACACCCACATCTGGCTTGCCTATGAATGTCCTGGGTTTAGAGCCTGTGCTTAATAAAGGACATTTTATGTCGTGTTAGGTGTGCACACAATTCTGGCAAAGGAACCTGCCTCATTCCGGCTATGGGCTCATGTCAGTGACCCAGCACAAGTGTTTCTATAACAACAAAGCGGCCTTTGCCCCCTTCGTATGGGTGCTCATGAGGTGGTTATAGTGGGCTCCAGTTCTGCCTTGCCTGTGGACAGCAAATCTTCCTCTTTTGGACGTAAATTGTTCCCTCCCACTCTCCATTCAGTTTTATGCTGTCTTGGGCACTGGGCAGTAAGCAGCTTCTCAGTTGTCCCGCCCTGTTGTGGCCTGGTGTGAATCTCTCGGGTGCTTCCTCGCCCACGCCACGCAGGTCGAGGGCGCGCCTCTAGGGATCTGGCCACAGTGGCCTATAGCCCAGCGGGTGACAGGACCTGGGCTCCCCCCTTGACCTCGGCACTAACCCGAGCTCATAGGTGGCCCGGAGTCTTTCCTCACTGCGTGCCCTCTGTGCATGATTCTGGCATCACGCCAGGCAGCAGCCTCGTGCGAGCCTCAGAGTGCACAAGGTTCGTTCCCCCGCCCAGCGCTCTCTCCAGGGACCAGGTCAGGGTCAAGGTCTCGGCTTTGTCGACTCGCTGCGTCGCCCCCTGGCGCTGAGTCTGCGGGAACGTGCCGGCCGCTCAAGCACCGATCTCGCGCAGCCGGTTCCGTCAACGATGACGGGCGGAGACAGAGCCAGTGTGGACTTCCCGGCCCGGAGAGACGGAGGCCCGCGGGCTGGGCGGCCTCCCGGGTCTGCTCCGAGCGCGCCGGGAATATGTGCAGTCAGCCACGGTCCATGGGGCCTTCGCTCAGCCGGATCGGAACGGAATGTTTTAGGTGGAATTTTAAGTTGACTTTCCTGATGGTGTCCGCACTGGGACAGGCACGTGCAAAACAGGGTCACAGTCTCATTGCTGCGACGGAAGAGAGCCAAACTCTCAGGTAGGCAAGGACCTGGAGGGCAGCACTCCAAACCCGCCGATGAGCGCGTTTCTGACCTCTCCCTATGAGTGCATCCCACCCGCCTCTGTTCCCGGTTCCCGGCTCCCCACACCTTTATTCTGGGGATAAGCAAGAATCCTCCCTGGTTCTGACACCACACCTGCTGCGTCCGTCTGGACAGACCTGGGGTTGCCCTACACGTGTTCTGACCCTCTCTTTTGAGGTCTCTCGCTTTATCAGCACTTTGTCCTGAGGCTTCCTTCTCTTTTCCAGTGATCCAATCTCCCCTAGACCCTTCACCAGCCCCATCGCTGCCGCCTGATGCTAGCCACAATTCAGCTTGCCTAGCTCCTTCAGCTCTAACCCTAGTATTCAACTCTTCTCATTCTCATCAGTTTCCCAGTGTTCACAGTTCTATGGCTCTCATCCCCCATCCTCACTAATCTCCATCCTTAACATATCCTCAAATGCTGTCCTCCCCATCTCTTAACTCCCGCCCCACCCTCCCTCAAATCTGAGATCATTGTCTAAGCTCAGGGCAGAATCTTCTCCTGATAGAGTCTGATGGAGGTTGTGTGTTCTGCTAGTGTCCTCATAGTGAGACCTCAGGTCCCAGCACCCCTTGTGTACTGTCAGTAGAGTCCAGAGGTTTGGCAGGATCCACTTCCTGTACAGCAGGCCTGCAACTATCCACAGAGCAAGTTCATTCTGCCCAAGGGATTGGAGCCTGGGTTTCTTAATCTCACCTGCCATTTAGGGTCCTGCATTCTCTTCAGAGGCTACACTAGCCTTCATGGTGAATGAAAGGTGCTGACTCCATCCTACCTTATTTATTTATTTATTTATTTATTTATTTATTTATTTATTTATTATTTTTTGCAGTGCTGGGGATTGAACCCAGGGCCTTATGCTTGCAAGGCAACCACTCTACCAACTGAGCTATATCCCCAGCCCTTCATCCTACCTTATAGCACACCCAAGGATCCCATTGGATCATTTAAACATTTCCACCAAGAATGGGTAAAGGAAACAAAGGCTGATTTGATTCTCAGAGTGGAAACTGCCTGTTTCCTGAAGTTGATAGTGACAACATCATCACTTTCTGAGTACCTTCTGGGTGTATTAAGGTTTCCCCAGAAGAGAAGATCATCGCCCTTTTCTCTGACTTAGCTAAATCCTACACGTTCCATCAAGGCCCAAGTCTTACACAGCTAAGAGCTTAATTAGTGCCTGTCTTTATCACTTGCTGTGGTTTTCTCACCCTGTCATTGCTGTTTCCAGAAAGAGACAGTGATGTCAACTCTGTCCTTCTGGTTACCTCTGGAGCACCCCTCATGTCTTAGACTGGACAACCAATCACATGCCAAGAGAGATGTGGCTCACTCTTCCAGAGTACTTGGGTATACACTGTGGATGGATGTCCAGAAGATGTGAGCTTATAGGTCCCTGCTGCCCCTTGAGGCCTCCACAGAACTGTTCTTGGGCCATTTTGAGGAATATGCTGTGCCCTGATTCTGGATGAAGGCAGGAGTCCATCTTTTCAGGGAAACACAATTAAAATCATGCTTACTGCATTTTAGGGTTTCTTGCACTGGGAAAAACATTGAGGGGGGGCCAACAGGGGTGGTTATATTTTTAGTTTGCCAAGTGAGTTCATTGAGCTACCATTTATAATCATCATCACTGCATTTATAAACAAACTTTTTAATTCCAAAAATATGGGAATGACATCATTTCATGATTAATAACAAACTTTGGCTTCTTTTTTTTCCCCCTTCTTTGTTTTGGAATTATTTCAAACCTAAAGAAAGTTTGTAAGGAAAGAAAAATTAACTCCTATATACTCAGATTTACCAACACTAGCATTTTGCTATATTTGGTTGGCACGCGCGCACACACACACACACACACACACAGAATGTGTACAAGAATAGTCTCTATATACATCATTATTATTTTTAGATGGAATCTTGTTATGTTGCCCAGGCTGGCATCAAACTTCTGGGTTCAAGAGATTCTCCTGTATCATTTGCAGGAAAATGGATGGAACTAGAGAGTATCCTGTTAAGCAAAACAAGCCAGACTCAAAAAGACAAGTATCATATGTTTTCTCTCATACATAGAAGCTGGGGGTGGGTGGATGGGGAAGGATGTCATGAAAGCAAAAGGGAGAGGAAGATGGGAATGGGAGAGGAAGAGGGGAGTTAAGGGGAGGTATTGGTGAGTGAAATTGATTCAATTATGTTATATGTATGTATGAATATGCCACAATGAAACCTACTATTCTCTATAAGTGTACATACCAATTTTAAAAAGAGAGATCTGAGACTACAGGCATGCTCCACCACATCCAGGCCTACATAAAATTCTGTAATAAATCACTTGAGATTTAATTGTAGACATTGTGCCTCTTTACCCTGAAGTACTACAGTACTATCATCAAAATCAGGAAATTTAATATTATTGATACAATACTATAATATATGTACCATATTAACATTTTGCTAACTGTTCCAATAATGTCCACTCTTCCTCCTCTTGGTCTTCTCTCATCTCTCCCCTCCTCCCCACTCTCCTCCTCCTCCTCTCTTCCTCTTCCTGTGTGTGTGTGTGCACGAGAATTGAACCCAGGGCATCATGTATGGCATGCACTCTACCACTGAGCCACAACCCAAGCCCCTCTTCCTCTTCTTCCTCGTCTTCTGTCTTCTCCTCTTTTCTTGCTCTCCCAGCTGTTGTTTTCTCGGGTGCAGTATTCACTCAGGGATCACACATTGCTTTTAGTTGTCAGTTGCCATGTCTCTTTAGTCTCCTTCAATCTGGAACAGTTCGTCTTTCACAACATTGACATTGTGTGTGTGTGTGTGTGTGTGTGTGTGTGTGTGTGTGAAAAATACAGGCCAGTTATGAAGCTGAATTTTGTCCATTGGAGTTTGTCAGATGTTTTCTCATGATTATATTTGGGTAATGCATTTTTGCCAAAAACACCACAAAAATTATATATGTCATTTCTTAGTGCCTAACATAAGAAGATTCATGACATTGTTTTGTCCTATTTTAAGACAATTTATCAAGTTATTGTTAACTTTGATCATCATGTGGTTAAAATGGTGGCTACCAGTTTTCTCCACTGTTAAATTACCATTTTTTCCTTTGGAATTAGTAAATAATTTGTCAAGTGAATTAACAATTCTTTTTGTTGTTGTTGTAATTACTACTGGATATTGAACCCAGGGTCTGGTGCTTGTGCATGCTAGGGTTATGTACTGAGCTACACTTCCAACCCTTCTTATTTTTTATTTTGAGACAGGTTCTAAGTTGCCCAGGCTGGCCTTGAACTTGCAATCCTCCTGCTTCTACCTCCTGAGTAGCTAGGGTTACAGGTGTATTCCCCATACCCAGACTTAAAAGTGTTTAAAATTTAATAAAGTTGAGTCTGAAAAATTCACCATGTAATCCTTATTTTCCTCATCTTGCCCTTAACGAGTGGAAATATCTGTAAGATCATCAATAAGCCATAGACTGGCTCTTGAAAATCCCTACACAAAGTTGCAAACAAGTCACTCATTTACCCAGCAAAATATTGGAGTACTGTGTGTACCAGGTACTGTTCCAAACCCCATCTTCTCCACCCAACCTCTTCAGTCAACCTGTACAGACTGGTCCAGGCTCACGTCCCCAAAGACATTTCTTGAAGTGTTTGAGGGCAGGTTTGGATATAGGGACACACATTTGGTGTGAATCTAGAGGACCCAGATGTTAAGAGTCCTGTCCTCAAATCCATGGATTCCACAAGGATTTCCTGTGATGAAATAAATAGCAGTGCTCATACATGTTTATATTTTAATTAGCTTTCCCTAATTACATATAAACAACTCAAAGGTTTATTTCTCAAGCACATTGTATGTCAGCTATGGTCACTGGTGGTTCTGCTCTGCATTACAATCACCATGGGATCTACGCAGAAGACACAGCCTCCATCTGGAACATGTCAACCTCATGGTGGAGGGAAAAACAAAGTGATGGAAGCCCGCCGCAATTCTTAGGTTTCTACAGGGAAGAGCACAGTCATCCCCACTCACACGTCAATGGCCAAAGCTGGAAGTCATATGGCAGTGCTTGCTGCTAATGGAGCAATGAAGTTTATTCCCTCTGCAAAAAGAAGTTCTGAAAGTCAAATAGCAAAGGGTGGAGATGTATAAGGAAAACTAGGATATAATCAGGACCAATAATACTACCAACAACAACACGACACCTTTATAGAGGGCCTCTGGACTCTCACTTTATAGAAAACACGAGGGTAGGGTGGGAGGAGGAACAAGTTAAATAACACCAAGAGGAAACGATCTCAAAATCCACAACGTGGACTAGTCTATAAGAAAACTGGTCTGGAGTCCTGAAAAAGACAATGTCATAGAAAAGAAAAGGAGCCACTATTCCAGATGAAAAGATACAACTCATAATTCTTGACTGAATCTGATTTTTTAAAAAAGAAACTACAATTGGGGACAATTGGGAAAATCATCATCTATGCAAAATATTAGATGATATTCGAGGATTATTGTTAATGTTACGTGTGGTAATGGTTTTATAGTTATGTAGGGAAGTTCTAAGAGACACAGAGGTGAAAGAACATTATGTTTGATGTTTGTAATTTATTTTCAAAAGATTCAACAAAAATGTATATATATGTATATATATATACACACACACACATAGAGAAAGTGTGAGGGAACAAAGTAGTAAAATATTAAAATGTTGAAACTTTGTAGTAAATATGAGTGCTCATAATAATATTCTTTTGACTTTTCTGTTTTTGAAATTTTTTTAAAATTTTTAAAATTTAAAAATTTTGTTTTAGTTTTAGGTGGACACAATACCTTTACGTTATTTTTATGTGGTGCTGAGGATCGAACCCAGGGCCTCACTGGTGCTAGGCAAGTGCTTTACCACTGAGCCACAACCCCAACCCCATGTTTTTGAAATTTTTAAAAATTAAAACCAAAAAGTTTTAAATTAAAAAATTAGAAGGCGGGGCCAAGGTTATAGCTCCTGTAGAGTTGGTAGAGTTCTTGCCTAGCATGCATAAGGCCCTGGGTTCGATCCCCAGCACCCCCACCACCCACCCCCCACAAAAAAGAGGAAGGAAAAGCATAGGGGCATAGTTGTGATTAAAAAATATATAATTTACCTTAAAATGTTTACGAATTAATTATTTGATTTCTTTCTTTCGTAATTCTTATTTTTTTGTACCAGGGATTGAACCCAGAGGGGTTTAACCACTGAATGACATCCACAGCCCTATTTTTTTGGTATTTTATTAGAGACAGGGTCTCACTGAGTTGCTTAGTGCCTTGCCCTTGCTGAGGTTCGCTTTGAAATCGAGCGAACTCCTGCCTCAGTCTCCCAAGCCACTGGGATTACAGGCGTGCACCACGGTGCCCAGCTCCCCAGCCCTTTTTATATTTTATTTAGAGACAGGGTCTCGCTGAGTTGCTTCAGGACCTTGCTAAGTTGCTGAGTCTGGCTTTGAACTCCCAATTCTCCTGTCTCAGCCTCCTGAGCCACTGGGATTACGGGTATGGGCCACCACACCAATGATTTCTTTTTATCATTATTAAGTGGTTTTTTTTTTAAATCAGTTTTTCTTCATTATCATGGGAAGAAGATCCTTAATTTTTTTTACATTTAGAAAGACTCCTAGCTGGGCAGGGTGGCATGCTTGTAATCATAGCGATTTGGAAGGCCAAAATGAGACCCTGTCTCCAAAAACAACAAAACTCCTAATTTGTCCTTTCTGAAATGTACTGTTTATATATCTTGTATGCAACACCTTATAAATTTTGTACCCACTTTGTTTTAGGAATTAAACCAAGCAAACAACTATGAATTTCTGTAAAAAAAAGATTCAGCAACAAGAAGTTCATTCTAACACTGTTTACCTCAGTTAAAAAAATAGGTACCATTTAAATGTTAAATAACTGTTGGCTAATTAAGCTATAGCTTATTCACTCAAAGAAAGGAGTACAATGCAGCCATCAAAAATGAGTTGGCATCAGCTCTGTCTTATTAATAGTCAGGACCAGGTGATTTGTATACAAGAACTCATCATACTAGACTATCTGCTTTTGTATGTTTCCCCATCAAATTTTCCTTAATTAAAAAAAGATGTTGCAGAACAATGTTTAACAAGTGGGGAGATATTTATACAGTATATTTAGTTTATGAAAAATAAAATCTACAATATAATACCATTTTTGTAAAAAAAAGAAAAACACTTAGGAAAAAGACTGGAAAAATATATACTTTAGTGCCTAACCTTGGCTATCTCTGGAATTTGGATTTACAGGGAATTTTTCTTATTTTCTTTTTAAGTTTTATAAAGTGAAGATGAATTTTTTTTTTTTTTTTTTTGGTGCGTGTGAGTGTACCAGGGATTGAACTGGGAACCTTCCACATGCTAAGCAAGCACTGAACTGTATTCCCCTCCTTTTTTTTCTACTACGATGTTTTATTTTGAGACATGGTCTCACTAAATCAGCCAGGCTGACCTCCTACTTGCAATCCTCCTGCCTCGGTCTCCTGAGTAGCTAGGATTAGAGGCATACATCACTGCACCCAGCTAAATTACCTTTATATTAAGAACAAAACAACAAAAATAATATTTAAAAGAATGCTACTGAATTTCTTCCAAGGAATACAAAGGAGCTCCACTGAGGATTACCTGGGCCTTCGACAGAGGTGAGACCATCCCTAGCCACAAGGTGGCGGTGCTGCTTGCAGAGGCTGCCCTCCTGGGCTCAGCTCCCTGTGCCACACTCCTGAGTGTCCTTCTTCCCCAGGAAGCCCCCTACCCCAACATACAGAGACACATGGACAACAAGGTGTGCACAACTTCTCTACCTACTCAGCATCTGGGTTGAGGGTGCAAATGGTTCAGGGGAGTGGAGATGGCGAATCAAGAAATGTCCCTTTTCTTGGAGGAAACAGGAAGGCTTCTCCCAACAACTGTCTCTATATGTTCCATCGGATCGATTGCCAGATAGTGTGTGTGTGTGTGTGTGTGTGTGTGTGTGTGTGTGTGTGTGCATATATATTCATAAATGTGTTTTGAGGAATGTATTCCGCATTTTTTACTAATTGTATCATTTTCATTATTTTTTTTAAAAATGCTAATGTTTAGAATGTTCTTTAATTTTAGAACAATGTGGACAGAATGCTGAAGAAAACACATTTACTTCATACCCAATTCTGTGCCTATTTTATTCTGCTTTTCCATCCATACATTGTTCCTCATATTGGAAAGTCTTTCTATCCCTGCCTTTGAAGCAGGATCAATGTACCACACTGATTTAATTTCAGCAAATAACTCAACAACAAATATGAAGCACATAGCATAAAATGGCATCCTTTTGCATTCTACTCTGTGGACTTGTAACAAAGCTATTTAGCCTATAAAAATGCTACAACAATATTTAGAAAGCCATTTGCCAATTAAGAAAATGTTTAATAACGGTAAAACTGGGCATTTGTACAATCTTTTTTAAAACAGTTAACCTAATAGAGTATAAAATTCAATAATTTTAGTATTTTCACAAATTTTTATACATTGTAAAATGTCTTTATCATCCTCCCCTCAAAAGAAATCTTGTATCCATTAGCAGTTACCCCTTATTTCCCCCTAAACCCTCTATCCAGACCTAAGCAAACACAAATTTTCTGTGTCTATACATTTAACGTTCTGGAATTGTACAATATATGGTCTTTTGTGACTGGCTTCTTTGAGCTGGCATAATGTTTTCAAGGTTCATCCTTGTAGCATATATCAATCAGTATTTCATTCCTTTCTGTTGCTAAACAATATTCCATTGTATGTATTTTAGTAGATATTTGAGTTGTTTCCTTTTTAGACTATCATGGATAATACAATGAATGTTCATGTACAGGTTTTTGTGTGGACAGAGGTTTTCATTTCTCTTGGATGCTACAGTTTGGATGGTGAATATTCCCCAAGAGTTCATGCATTAAAGGCTTGGTCTGCAGTGTGCTGCTATTTGGAAGTACTATGGGCCTTAAGGAAGTGGTGATTTCTGGGAGGTCTTTAAGGAATTGTGATGGTCTCTGCCCTTTCTCTTTCCCTTTGCTTCCTGGCCAATGAAGTGGGCCATGTGCTCTAGCCATGATGTGCTGCTGCCTCACCAGAGGCCCAAAGCAATGGGGCCACTTAATCATAGTCTTGAATCTCCAAAACCATGAGCCAAAATAAACCATTTCTCTTTATAAGTTAACTGCCTTGGGTATTTTGATCTAGAGATAGAAGAGTAATACACTGGGTATATATTCCCGAGGGGAATTACTGGTTCACACAGTAACTTTACCTTTAACCTTTTGAGCAACTGCCAGGTTATTTTCCAAAGCAACTGCACCATTTCACATTTTCACTAACAATGTATAAGTTCTCCATGTTTTAGCTGACACTTGTTATTATCTGTCTTTTTGATCACAGTTATCCTAGTGAGTGTAAAGGGATTTTTCATTATATTTTTGGTTTGCATTTCTCTAATAATTAGTGGTAATTTTCATATCTTCTTTGCAGAGATGTCTTTTCAGATTCTTTGCTAAATTTAATGAGTAACTTGTTATTTTATTATTGAATTGTAAGCATTCTTTATATATTGTAGGTATGAGTTCATTGTCAGATATCTGATTCACAAACATGTTTATCATTCCACAAGTTGTGTTTTCACTTTCTCAGTGGTATCCTCGGAAATACATAAGTTTTTAATTTTATTTTTTTATTTTATTTTATTTTATTTTATTTTATTTTATTTTATTTTTTTGCAGTTCTGGAGATTGAACCCAGGGCCGTGCTTGAGAGGCAGACACTCTACCAACTGAGCTATATCCCCAGTCCTAAAAGTTTTTAAATTTTTATGCAATTCAATTTATCAATTTTTTCTTTAGTATTTGTGTTTTTGTCCATTACAAGGTCATGAATATTTATTACTTCATTTTCTTCCCAGATTTATTCTATGAAATATATGGTATATATGATGTGAAGTAGGCGTCCAACTTTTTTCCTTTGCAAATGGGTATTCAATTGACCAAACACCATTTGTTGAAAAGTCTAATTTTTCCTCCGTTGAATTGTCTTGGCACTTTGGTTGAAAGTCAATTAATCAAAGGATCAAATCATAAATTAAGGATTTATGTCTTGACTCTCAATTCTACTCTATTGCCCCTATGCCAGCACTACATCATATTGATTACTATGGCTTTATAGTAAGTTTCGACATTGAGAATTGTGAGCCCTCCAACTTTGCTCTTCTCTCTTTTTTTTTTTTTTTTTTGCAGTGCTGGGGATTGAACCCAGGGCTTTGTGCTTGCAAGGCAGGTACTCTACCAACTGAGCTATATCCCCAGCCCAATGAATACATTGCTCTTCTCTTTTGAGATTGTTTTTGCTCTTTTAGGTCCCTGGAATTTCTGCATAACTTTTATAATCAGTTTGTCCATCTCTAAAAAAATCCAGCTGTGATTTTGCTCTGAATTACGTTGAATATGTAGATCAGTTTAGGGAGGATTACCATCCTAACCATATTAAGTTCTCTAATCCATGAACATGGAATATCTTTCCATTAATTTAGGTGCATATCTGTTTTTTAAAATTTATTTTTATTAATCAGGATACTAAAATGACAGATGGCTCTGGTTCATTCTCAAATATCTGGGTATCTTGAATAAAACCTAGTTGGGTCTGTAGATGTTACTCAGCATACCTTAAGGGTGACAGTCCACCCTTGGTAATGCAGACAGTTCCTCAGAATAACTTGGGAGTTGCTGTCATAAGTTGCTGGTTCTTCATAGTAAAGAAAATTTGTGTATTCTTCTCCTCTGGACTTATTTTTCTTTCTTGTAAAAATGGGAGGAAAAAAACTGTAATTACCTCAATTACCTCAGTAAAAATGTGTTGAATGAAATTTTTAATATAAAAAATTTGAGTATAAAATTGAAAGGCTGGGGATATAGCTCAGTTGGTAGAGAGCTTGCCTCGCAAGCACAAGGCCCTGGGTTCAATCCCCAGCATGGCAAAAAAAAAAAAAAAAAATGAATACACATGGGCTGGGGTTGTGGCTCAGTGGTAGAGTGCTTGCCAAGCATGTGAGAGGCACTGGGTTCAATTCTCAACACTGCATAAAATAAATAAAATAAAGGTCCATTGCCAACTAAAAAAAAATTGTTTTAAATATTTAAGAAAATGAAACAATGAATACACATAGTTCATTAAAGATATACAAATGGTCAATAAACAAATGAAAACATGCCCAATAATATTAGCCAACTGAGAAATGCAAATTGAAACCACGTTGAAACACATACACACCAGGGTGGCTAAAATTAAAAAGACTGAAAATATCAAGTACTGATGGAGATATGGCATAATTAGAATTCTTATTCACTGCTGGTGGGACAATTACTTTAGAAAACAGATTTGCAGGTTTTGTCTTGTTTTGATTTGTTTTTGCAATACTAAGGGTCAAACCCAGGGCCTTGTGCATGCTAAGCAAGCACTCTGCCATGAAATACAACCTCGGCCCTTTTTTTCAAGACAGGGTTTTATGAGTTGCCCAAGCTGGTCTGGAGTCCGTGATCCTCTTGCCTCAGCCTCTAGAGTAGCTGGGATTACAGGCATGTATCACTGCACCCAGCAGATTGGCAGATTTTCACAATGTTAACATGCATTACATAATAATATTTCTACTGTTATTTACTCAAGGGAAAGGAAAATGTATATTCACAGAAAAATTTGTACATGAATGTTCATAGCACTTTTATTCATAATAGCCCCAAACTGAAAACAATTCAAATATCCATTGACAAGAGAATGGATACATAAATTATGGTGTATCCAAAATAATTAAAGACAAATCAATAATTAAAAGAACAAATTACCGATTCTCCCAATTGTGTGAATCTTAAAAACGTTACAATGAGTGAAAAAGAAGTCAGACACAGAACAACATGTACTGTATGATTTCATTTACATGAAATTTTAGAACAGACAAAAGTAAACTATATAGTGACAGCAGATCAGTGCTTGCCTGAGGCCAGTGTGGGTGGGAGGATTGACTACAGAGTGGCAGAAGGGAATTCTCTAGGATGATGGAAAAGCTCTGTCTTCCTTGGGATGGCGGTTACAAAGATGTATACCTTTGGAAACATTCACCAAGCTGCTCTTAATGTACTTGATGCACATTAATATTAATGTACTTAAACTGGATACATTTATGATAAAATAAAATTAATGTACAGGAGGAGCTCCTTAACTTATGATGGGGTTTTGTCCTGACAAACCCAAGTAAACTGAAAGTACTGTAAGCTGAAAATTCATGTTCTGTGGATACACCTAATCCACAAAACACCATAACTTAGCAACACAGTGCACTATAGAGTATTGTTCGTTTGCCCTCATTATCTTGGAGCTGACTGGAAGCTGGAGCTCACGGCCACTACCATATACTGCAAGAGAGTATTGTACTGCTTATCACTTGGGAGGCAAGGGAATAACAAGTTCCAACCTCAGCCATTTAGTGAGGTCCTAAACAACTTAGTGAGACCCTGTCCCAAAATAAAAAATAAAAGGGACTAGGGATGTGGCTCAGTGGTAAAGCACCTCTGGGTTCAATCCTTGGTACCAAAAAAAAAAAAATGTCCACATGTCACAGTTGGGTATTATAAGGGCTTCAGCTATCTCTCTCTCTCTTTTGGGTATTGGATGCTTTGCTAATTATCATAATGAATGTGAGAAATGGGGTTTCCATGGTGAAAATAAAAACATTGATCAGCCAGGCGCGGTGGCGCACGCCTGTAATCCCAGAACTTGGGAGGCTGAGGCAGGAGGTAGGATCGCAAGTTCAAAGCCAGCCTCAGCAACTTAGCGAGGCCCTAAACAACTCAGTGAGACCCTGTCTCTAAATAAAATACAAAATAGGGCTGGGGATGTGGCTCAGTGGTGGAGTGCCTCTGGGTTCAATCCCCAGTACCAAAAAAAACCCAAAAAACAAAAAACAAAACATTGATCAATGAATCAATAAATACCCACCTCAGGACCGATGTGAGGACCAAATGTGAGGCCATCTGCACACGTGCAACAGTGATGGGCTTTACAAAGAACTCTGGCTTGTAAGTCAGAGATGCCCCAGGCTTCCAGCTTTCCAACGTCCCTACCATCCTGACCTTATCTCCTAAGCTGTCCTACTGGCAGTCCCCTGCCAGGGTCTTGATTTAGTATAGTCACCTCCAGGCCTTACCTTCTGAAGGTGATCCCTTGGAGCAGAATGGGGGACCCACTGGGATTAGCCTTGCCTCTGAAAGGCTGGAGGGGATGACACTGACCTTTGCCTCTTCCCCCTCACCCTGCACACAGGCTCTTTGCTCTGACTGACCTAGGAGTATGTATGCTGTCTTGACTACACTACAGTCTCACAGACCTCATTCTGGCAAATAACAGGTGATTTGAGGCCTTCTAAAGTAGGTCTCCCACATTTTGAAAAATTCCTTGTGGATATTCCAAAGTCACACTTCTTTGTACCCATTTTCAATTCTCAGGGAGGCCTGCCAGTCCTTCTCAGCAGCTATAATTGACTTTGCTATTTTTAAGTGACTTCTCATCCAGACCCCAGTGTTCCTTTGACCTCACCCTGTCAGGCCATTGGGGTTTCTCAAAGTCCTCAGAGGTAAACTTGCCTGACATCAGGTATTTTCTCCTCAAGCTTCGAGCACAGTGACCTGGGATTTTAGGACTCAGCTGCTGTACGACAATCCTAACCCAGAGAATACTGTCTAGCTCCAGACTGCATTCTCTAGGCCTGGCCTGCTGCCCAAGGCCCAGGTCCTTAGGAGCTCACACTGTGGTATCTTTTCTTAGGTATTAATCAGTGTCCTCAAGAATTATACATCCTTGAAATTATGGCATTTGCTGGTAGATGGATGGAATTGGAGAATATCATGCTAAGTGAAATAAGCCAAGCCCAAAAAACCAAAGGCTGAATGTTTTCTCTGATAAGTGGATGATGATACAGAACAGGGCAGAGGGTGGGGGGACAAGAGAAGAATGGAGGAACTTTGGATGGTGTAGAGGAAAATGGGACGGGAGAGGGTGGGGGAAGGAAAGATAATAGACCAAGACAGACAGTATTATCCTATGTATATGTTAGATTATATGAATTGTGTGAATCTACATTGTGAAAAAAATATATACTCCATGCTGTATAATTATATCAAAATGGGTTTTACTGTCATGTATAATTTTTAAAAAACCAATAAATAAAAAGAATACCTAAAAAAAAAAAAAAAAAAAGAATTGCACATCTTGTCCTTGGCTTCCTCTGACCCTGCAAGTTACCTCGACTGGTGGTTGGGGAGGTTTGTACTTTACTGTTCTCTCCCAATGAGAGAGCAGAAGACCCTCCAAAACCTCCTGTGGGCTGCCTGGTGCAGCCTCGCCTCACACAGTGTGTTCTGTATAGACCAGAATCAGGAAAAGTTAGAACTGCTCATGTCCCTGAGGTGAACACAGTGGCCACACCCTTTCAGAACTTTTTCTAGGTACTTGAAAATTAGCAGACTTGTTTATAAGTCTATATGCAGTGATATTTTTTAAAAAACAAACTGGATTCATATTCTTTCAACTAAACAAATAATTGTTGATTACCTAATATATGCCAGGCACTATTTTAGATCATTGAAAAGAATTTTTCTACTTGCTGTATTTGCTTAAAAGCATAAAATACTTCCATGTTGGTATTTAATGATCTCCATCATCATTATTTTTGACCATTACATGGTATCATGTAGCACTCACATCACAATTCCACAATTTCTTTAACTAATTCCCTAATTCTAGACATTCTTTTTTTCTCTCTTGTTTTCTTTTAAAAAATATTCTTAGTTATAGATGGATGCAATAACTTTATTTTCATTTACTTATTTTTATGTGGTGCTGAGGATTGAACCCAGTGCCTCACGCATATGAGGTGAGCACTCCACCACTGAGTCACAACCCCAGCCCTCTCTCTCTTTTTGAAGCAGGGTCTTACTAAGTTCTCGGGGGGCTGGCTTCAAACTTGAGATCCCCCGGCCTCAGTATCCCAAGTAGCTAAGACTATAGGCAGGCACCACCATGACCAGCTACTTCTAGTTAGATCATCTCCATATACTTTTCTTCAAAGAATGCTGCAATGAATGCTTTTATCATAGACCTGAATACTTATGCATATTTCTCCTCCTCCTCCTCCTCCTCCTCTTCTTCTTCTTCTTCTTCTTCTTCTTCTTCTTCTTCTTCTTCTCTCTCTCTCTGGTGGTACTGGGGATTGGACACTCTACCACTCTACCACTGAGCTACACCCCAGTTCTTTACTTTTATTTTGAGACAGAATTTTGTTCAGTTTCCCAGGCCGGCTGTAAATTTATGATCCTCCACTTTAGCCTCCTGAGTCTCTGGGATTATAGGCACAGACCAGGACATCTGGCTTTGTGGTTATTTCTAATAGATCCTACAAGGGAAACTGCTTAATCAAAGCAGGAGTCCTGAATATTCTTAATTGCTGCACCCAGGTATCAAGATTGTGCCCATTTACTCCACTACTGCTAGTGCATGAGAGGGACTTTCCCTCCATTCCTTGTGGCCTATCTTCAGTAATTTTGTTAATCTGATAGGTGAAAATGGGAAACAACTTTTTCAACAGAAATCAGCTTCAGCAGTTAGTATTGCTTGAATAGCTTATGACTTTCAGCACAGGGTATACTTCTAAAGTACAAATAAAGAGGTAAAACTTTGGCTCCGTTGGTAAGATTCAGACTTATCTCTCTTTGGTGTGGGTAGTTCTGTACTTTCACATGCAAGGTCTCTTTTCTTCCTCACTGCACCTCTCAAGGTAAATGTCATTATCTTTCTCTCTCTCTCTCTCTCTCTCTCTCTCTCTCTCTCTCTTTCTATCTATCTATTTATTTATTTATTTTAAGGGACTCACTAAGTTGCTGAGGCTGGCTTTGAACTTGTGATCCTCCTGCCTCATCCTCCTGAGCTACTGGAATTATGGGCATGCACCACTGCGCCCAGCTACATTATCTCATTTTTATAGAGAGGATGACTCCTCCAAATCACAAAGTTAAGAAGTAACTGCCTGGGAGGAAGGGGAGTCCAGTGTGAGGGGAAGAGTAGCAAGGGCAAAGCCATCTCTAATCCTGGGACTTGACTGGGACCATAGCTGGGTCTCAAGGTCAGTGGAGGAGGAGGCTGCAGCATGTGGAATCTGTTCTGTCCTCAGGGCTTGTCCTGGTCAGCCCCAGGTAAGAGTAGAGAAGTGACCTGGGTCTGCTAACTCAAAAGGACAGAAGGAAGAGTGAGAGGGCTGTTACCCTGGTGACTGTGGAGGGGGTATAAGTTGGTTATATGCCTGCAGGCTTTGTCCACAAGCCAATGGGAAACTTCTTTCATCTTCCCTGCTGGCTACTACTCTAACAGTTATTACCCAGGGCCCCCAGCACACACCCATTCCCCTCACAATAAATAATGCATCCCCACAAACGATCCTTGTATAACGGTGACTCTAAGCCTAGAAGTTCCCACAATAGACTCTTGTTTAACCACCTCAGAGCTCAGCAGTCTGAGAGATCATTTTAAACAGACTTGGGGTGGGGAGCCAGGAGGCAATTAGGTGCCTTCCCTTGAGTTCGTTCCCCAGGGAAACTCAACTCAAGGGGACAGGCTTCCAGAATCTTGGACAGCTCAGTGGAATTATGCATGCAGGATTTCAGTCCAGAGGTAGAAGCAGCTGCCCCTCAGGGGTGCCTCCATCTCAACCCTTCCCTACACAATCTCAGGGCACAGTATTCTACTTCCCCTTGTCCAGATGTTTTAAGGGAGATTGTCCACTGGCAACATGACTGGATGGGTGGTTTGTCAGTGTTTTCAGGTGTAAGAGACCTGAAGAATGAAGAAAAGAGAGAGATAAAACAAAACCAAACATGGTAACCTTGATCAATCTGTCTCAAACTGTGCAACTTTTCTGTAAGTTTGAAATTGTATCAAAATAATGCAACCAAAAAAATTACAAAAATTAAAGAATTTAGATATCAGTCCTCATTACCATCAGACTAACCTTAGAATGAATTTAATTTTTATAGACTTTTTGTATAAGAAAAGACCTTTTATTATTTTTATCTTATAGTTTAACATATTAGTGAATATACCAGATTGCAATTTCTTCAATGGCAAGGAAGGCATAAGATAATATTTCTCTTGGATTCTTCAAGAACCTCAATATCATCTGTCTCTTGGAGGATCTGGTTTCCTATAATGTCTGTGATACTGTCCAGGAAGATACCAATGGTGCTTAATGGTGAAGAGTATTTGCTAAATTGTCCAATCATGGGTCCTTGCTCAAAGTGCTTGCCTTTTCCTTCTGATCTGTTTTTCAGCACTTGAAAATGTATTCTTTATTATGATGTACAGGGTCTGGTCAAGGGATAGGATCCATGTGTCCATATGAAATGCCCACAGAAGGGTAGTGACATATTGTTATCTTGCCGTCAGATGTCAAAGCAAGCTCTACTTTGCAATGATAGTAATCTGGAAGAGAACATATAGATTTATAGACACAGGATAAAGAAAGCTTTGTTTTGGCCAGGCATGGTGGCATACACCTGTTATAGTTTGGATCTGAAATGTCCCCCCAAAAGCTCATGCATAGAAAGCTTGGTCTCCAATGCAGCAATGCCCAGAGATAGGGCTTTTTGGAAATGATTGGATCATGCAGACTCTAACCTTATTAGTGGATCAATCCATTTGATAGATTAATAATTTGAATGACCAATTGGGAACTGGTGGAATTGTAGGCAGGTAGGTCACTGGGGCATGCCCATGGAGGGACCATTTCTTGTTCCTGGTCTCTCTCTCTCTCTCTCTCTCTCTCTCTCTCTCTCTCTCGTCCTTCCCAGTTGCCATGAACTCAGTAGCCATGCTCTTCTGCCATGATGTTCTGCCTCCATTACTCTGGACCCAATGGAGTTAATCAAACATGGGCTAAAACATCTGGAACCATGAACAGAAATAAATCTTTCCTCCTATAAGATATTTATATCAGCATTTTCACAGCAAGGAAAACTAACACACACACACACACACACACACTTGTAATCCTAATTACTTGGGAAGTTGAGAAGGATTGAAAGTTTGAGTAATTCAGTGAGATCCTGTTTCAAAAATTAAAAAAAAAAGAAGTTCTGGAGGTGTAGCTCAGTGATACACAATCCCCGGGTTGAATCCCCAGCACTGAAAAATAAAAGTTTTGTTTTGAATCAGAAGGAAGTGTTTCAAGATAATTCTCTTTGATATCACCCATTTTACTGCCATTATGTAGCAAGATACTTATCAAGTGGTTTGGAAAAAGATGGAAAAAGAAAGATGTTTTGAAGAGAAACTGTTCTTTTTTTTTTTTTTTTTTGAACCAGGGATTGAACTCAGGGACACTCGGCCGCTGAGCCACATCCCCAGCCCTGTTTTGTATTTTATTTAGAGACAGGGTCTCACTGAGTTGCTTACGGCCTCGCTAAGTTGCTGAGGCTGGCTTTGAACTCGCGATCCTCCTGACTCAGCCTCCCAAGTCGCTTGGATTACACGCATGCACCATCACACCCAGCTAGAGAAACTGTTCTTAAAATCCACTTCCAGGTGCACCGGTTTTCATCCCTGCTTAATAGCTCCTCACTCTGAGCCCACCATCTATTTTTTTTTTATTAGTTGTTGATGAAACTTTATTTACTTATTTGTATGAGGTGCTGAGAATTGAACCCAGTGTCTCACACATGCTAGGCAAGCACTCTACCACTGAGCCACAACCCCAGCCCATGAGCCTATCATCTTGTCTCCCACTTTTTGTATAGAGTTTGAGTTATTTTTATCCAGTTTTAATCACAGGCAATTTTGTAGTCTGCCTTTTTGCACTTAGTTATTAGGTGTTTTCCATACTGCTCATTCTTTGTAAATATCATTTTAATGATTTATAATATTCTATTATCTATCATAATTTATGCTCTGTTGATTGACATTTAGATGAGGAAGGGGATTACTATTGGCTCATCATAGACTCCATACCAGGTGCTGCCCACCACAGGCACTTATTTGACCCTCATGATCCGCTATGCCCCAGAAATTTGGGAAAACATCAGCAAATTAACAAAGTGGAGCTTACATTTTAATAGTGTGTGTGCATACAATAAAAATATACATAATAAATTAAAAGCATATTTTATGTTAGAAGGTGCCAAGTAATATGAAAAAAATGAGCAGGATAAGAAGACTAAGGGGGTTCAGGAAGAGGGAATGTTGCCATTTTCCATAGAGTAGTCAGAGAAAAAGGTATTAACTTTTGAGCAAAGTATTGGAGGAGAGTGAGTCGTGAGTAACACAGAAACAACTAAAATGACTTTGATGATACATTTCTACTCTGTCATTAAAAGGCATGAGACGGACAAAGACCCCAAATTTGAAAAGATACTTACAAGGAGAAATGAGATCAGAATTTAGAAGATCATCCAAAGTGCAGATGGGGGTGAACATAACTTATTCCACAATAGTAGCATTTATTGCTCCCAAATAATTTGGAGACAAAGAAAGGAAGCTTCTTCTTACACAGCAGGTAGTAAACAGGTGACACTGATACCCCTAAGGATGGCATAGATTGAAAGCTCAGGGCTGTATCCAGTAAACCCATGGATGCTTTTCCTGAGGTCAGTGATTGAAAGATGTGGAGGATATTTGGAGGTTATGCTTTTGATGTAATTCAGAGTAAAAGTTGCATCTCTGCAGAAATACACATCTTATGCCACGTTAGGAAGCATGATCTTGGTAGGTTAGGTTCTACCAAATGATCCAGATGACCCTGGGCTGTATATTTCAAACAACTAACATTGGGAATTCTTTCCTTTAGACTTTACACTTCTGATATTTGTTAAACAAAATGCAAATTATACTGGCAGAATTATTACACTGGTGGTTTTTTAAAAATACAAGAATTACACAGGATAAACTTTTTCAAGTGTATAGACACTTAGTAAGATGGAATATATCATTTTGACTAAAGCATAATCTTTAACAATAAACTTGCTTAATAAATAATTTCCAGCTTAAATGGCCTTTGCTTTTCATAGAATATTTCTGTCATATATATATATATACATATATATATATAATTTCAGTAAAGTGCATTATAACTGAAATATGTGAAGATGGCTTAATATTTAGAGAATGTATACAGAAATACTTTGTAAAATAAACACTTCTTTGAAAATTTGTAAATATGGATTTCATTTTTGTTCATTGAGTTTTCCTAGAGTAGAGTACATTCATACAGCACTACAGTTTTTAAAAATGTATTTAAGCTTTCTCTGTAAATGGAAATGTTCTCCAAAACAGCAAAGTATGGATCAGGATATATTATGTGCTATCATTTCTACTAGAAATGCACATGAAGGTTTATATATGCATAGAACATCTCTGGAAAGACACACAAGGAATTGATAATAGCATCTGTCTTCCAGGAGAGGAAATAAGGTAACTGAAAGACAAGAAAAACGGGAGACATTATATTCACCTTCTACCCTTTTCTATCTTTTGACTTTTTTTTTTTTTTTTTGGAACCAGGGATTGAACTCAGGGACACTTGGCCACTGAGCCACATCCCCAGCCCTATTTTGCATTTTATTTAGAGACAGGGTCTCACTGAGTTGCTTAGGGCCTCGCTAAACTGCTGAGGCTGGCTTTGAACTCACGATCCTCCTGACTCAGCCTCCCAAGTCGCTTGGATTACAGGCGTGTGCCACCACGCCTGGCTAATCTTTTGACTTTTGTAAAGCATATATTATTGAGTCAAAAAATAAAGTAAGCCGGGCGCGGTGGCGCACGCCTGTAATCCCAGCACTTGGGAGGCTGAGGCAGGAGGATCACAAGTTCAAACCCAGCCTCAGCAACTTAGCGAGGCCCTCAGCAACTCAGTGAGATCCTGTCTCTAAATAAATACAAAATAGGGCTGGGGATGTAGCTCAGTGGTGAAGTGCCCCTGGGTTCAATCCCCAGCACTAAATAAATAAATAAATAAATAAATAAATAAATAAATAAATAAAAATAAACTATTGAGCTGGGCATGGCGGTGCACTCCTGTAATCCCAGCATCCCAGGAGCTGAGGCAGGAAGATCACAAGTTCAAAGCCAGCCTCAGCAATTTAGTGAGGCTCTAAGCAATTTAGCGAGACCCTGTTCCAAATTTAAAAAAATGAAAAAGGGCTGGAGATGTGGTTCAGTGATTAAGCACCCCTGGATTCAATCCCCAGTACCAAAAAATAAAATAAAATAAAATATTGCCAGGCATGTGGTATACACCTGTAAACCTAGCTACTTAGGAGGCTGAGGCAGGAGGATGGCAGGTTGGGGTCCAGCCTCAACAACTTAGCAGACTCATCTCAATAAATAAAAAGGGCTGGGGATGTAGCTCTGTGGTAGAGCAATCCTGGGTTCAATTCCCCATACCATTAAATAAATAAATAAGATAGAAGTAAGTGAAATATTTTTAAACATAATGTAAAAAAAAATAAAGCATTGCTGTTTCAGTACAATTATATATTCACCAAAACAACTATGAAATTAAGTAACAAATACTAATGTTAGGAAATATTGATGGGATCAAGGAATATATTGTGTGAATCTAGGATGTGCTTTCCTCCAAAATTCTTCCTTTAAGTCTAAACTAGTATTTTAAGTTAGTTGACCTCATTATTTTTTTGTTTTATTTCTTGCAGTGCTGGGGATTAAACCCAGGACCCTATACACACTAGGCTAGCACTCTACCACTTAGCTACACCCCCAGTTGACCTTATTATTTTTAAAGATTTACCTTGAGATAGAGTTTTTATATAGGACTTTGTCAGACAGGGATCTCTGCTCTGATTTCAGAGGTCACTGTCTCAGTTCTTCAAGATTGCCTTTTCTTTTTTAAAAATTGAAGATTCTGAAATGTGAATACTTAACAATTGTTATTAGAAATATAAACACGAAATTCACAGAAGGCACACAAGAGTATATTCACATGAGAGTACACCCATGCATGGAAAATATTCCACCTCAATAGTCAGAGGAATTTGAATGAAAATAGAGACAATCCTTATTCAATTAGCAATTTGATCAAAGGTAAACCCCAGTGGAGAGGAGGGTCTATATCCAGGTCTGTATCTATATATATCACTGACTAAAATATTAACCAACCTAGTCCTTTTGTGAAGCATTATGTCAATTCACATAACCATTTAAAATATTAATGTCACCTGGTATGGTGGCGCACGCCTGTAATCCCAGCACCTGGGAGGCTGAGGATCACGAGTTCAAAGCCAGCCTCAGCAACTTAGTGAGGCCCTAAGCAACTCAGTGAGACCCTGTCTCTAAATCAAATACAAAATAGGAGGGCTGGGGATATGGCTCAGTTGGTAGAGTGCCTGCCTTGCAAGCACAAGGCCCTGAGTTCAATCCCCAGCACCGCAAAAAAAAAAAAACAAATACAAAATAGGGCTGGGGATGTGGCTCAGTGGTGGAGTGCCCCTGGGTTCAATCCCCAGTACCCCCCCCAAAAAAAATTAATGTCTTAGTCTGGTGTGGTAGCACAAGTCTGTAATCTCAGTTACTTGGGAGGCTGAGGCAGGAGGATCACAAGTTTGAGGCCAGCCTTGACAACTTAGTGAGATACAGTCTCAAAAAAGAAAATGAAAAGGACTGAAGATATAACTCAGTGGTGAGTGCCCCTGGGTTTGATCCTCAGTACGGAAAAAAATTAATATCTTTAGATCAGGTAATACTACTCCTAGGAAATTTGTCCTCAGGAAAATGTCTCCGGAAGATCTTTGTCGCATCTGTAGCCATCCGTCTTAGTTCATTCAGATGGTTATAACAATACCATACACTGGATGGCTTCAACAATAAGTAATTTCTCATAGCTCTGGAAGTTGGAAGTCCTAGATTAGGGGTGCAGTGGGTTCTAGGGAAGGCTCTCTTCTAGGTTTCAGACTGTCAGTTTCTCATTCTATCCTTGCACACTGGATTCTATCCTTACACACTGGAGGGAAAACTATTCTTCTGGTGCTCCAGTCTCTTATTTTTTTGTACTGGAGATTGAACCCAGGAGTGCTTAGCTGCTGAGCCACATCCCCAGGCATATATGTACATTTATATATGTTGTTTGTTTGTTTGTTTGTTTTTTGAGACGGGGTCTCACTAAATTGCTTTGGGCCTTGCTAAATTGCTGAGGGTGGCCTTGAACTTGCAATCATCCTGCCTCAGCCTCCAGAGCCGCTGGGATTACAGGCTCACACCATTACACCTGGCATTCCTCCCTCTTCTTATGAGGGCATAATGCCATTTTCGTAAGGGCTCCACTCTTTTTTGCTCTAAATATCATCACATTGGAATTATCATTTCAACACATGAATGTTTTTTGGGGGGTGGGGGACACAAAGATAGTCCTTTTCAAAATCAAGGTGAGAAAGTGGGTTAGAAAGAACAATGGAATCAGACATCTGGGTGTGAGGGCTTGACTTGATGATCTGCCACTTGGTATCTGTGTGGTCTTGTGGATTTGATCTTCCTGAACCCATTTCTGTCAGGACAAAAGGAGGGAAATAAGGCTGTGAAAGTCCTGCGGGACCAGATCATGGAGGATTTTATCTGCTAAGTAAAGGACTCCAGGCTCCATGTAGTCAGCAAGAGAAACTGCAGGTATATGTTCAAAGCTATGCATCAGGAAGATTAACCCAGCAGTGCCATGTAGAATGAGTGGAGCCAGGGAGAAAGCGGAGGTGGGGAAGCCACTTAGAAGGCTTTTGCTGTAGACTACAGGAGATGCAATGACTAATTAAATGAAACAGCTCAAATTGTGTGAGTACCTTGTGGGTGATGAGCCATTATCATAAATCTCCAGCCTCCCTGTAGCATCTGTTTTATAGTCTACACTGAGCAGAAATATTACAGAATAACACCTTGTATTTCCAAAGCCCTTTACAGTTCAAAAGTGCTTTTATGTGCAATATCTCATTTGATCTTCCAGGGTGTTTACAAGTTGATATTTTGAAGGAGGTTTGCTAGATATTGAAATCAGACCTGTGAGTGTATCATTTCTAGGGTCCACCTTTCCCCCTCCTCTACGCAGCTTCCTTTTGTTCGGTCTTCAGGTACTTCACAGCTCCTTATTCCATTTCACTACAGGGAGAAAAACTGTGCTGAACAGCACACCAGTCTCATTGCTTAAGTCCCTCCAAAGACAGGTAAGTCGTCAGTGGCTGGTTTAGCTGCATTTCGTTTATTTAATCATTTGTTCATCTTTCTCTGATCACAGTGGAGTTTCACATGTTCTACCATATGCTGTTCCCGAGATGCTCTGTACACACGAGTGACAGCACACGAGGGGGCCTAGCATTCCCTCTTTCCCTCCAGCTCTCGCTTCTGCCCATCTCAGGGAGGGATTTCCCCGTGGAGACCCAAAAAGCGACCCAAAGTCACACAGACCCAAACCACCAGACATGCAGCTAGCAGACCAGGAGGCTTGTGGTCCTGGTCTCAGCTGTGATGGCTTCTCTGACTTCCAGAGGCACTAATGAGCAGGGCTGAGCGGTAATTAAGACTCTGCTCAGTTCCACATCATGCAGCACAGCTGCAGTGGGCCAGGAGGAGGGGAGGGAGGGAGGACAGAAAGGATGCCCTCCGCCTTCTCTTCCCACTCTGAGCCTGCTCTTCAGGGTTCTCTTCAGAGCAGTGAGTGGCATTGGTAAAGCTATGGAATGAAGGAACAACTACAGAAGATGGCTGCCCAGGGCTGGGTCATGCGGAAACCAGCCAAGTGTTGCTGTTCCACCCTCTGTCACAGATGGGATGCCAGTGGTTTCCTTAGAGATGTGTAGTGAGTCCCCGTTTTTACAACCAGGTTGGCACTGGGTGGGACTGCAGGATGGGTTGTGATATGGCAAAGAAAGGTCACATGCCACATGCCACCCATTTCTCACTGCCATGCTGGTATGCCAGTTTTCTCTGGGGAGCGTGGGATCCTCTTTGGCTCATACCTCAGACCTAAGGAACTCTCTTGGTGAAGGCCAGTAGCATCAACAAATACTCAGTGAGCAACATTGAGTGGAGTTCTGGAGGTCTGCAGGTCAATATGACCTGATCCCTTCTGGTTGGCACACACTCCAGTGGAGGCAGATGTGCAAATAAAGACTGCTATGATACTGAAAAGAAAAAAAATTCTATTAAAAAAAAGAAAAAGTCCTATGGAACTACAGATTCTCCTAGGGTAGATTGAAGAAAGCTTCATTTGTAGGGTGGCATTTGCATTGAGGTTTGAAATAGAAGAGGAATTTGCCAGGAAAAGAGTTTGAGGAAAGGGAATATGAGTTGGGCACAGTGGTGCTTGCTTGTAATCCTAGTGACTCTGAGGCTGAGGCAGGAGAATCACAAGTTCAAGGCCAGCCTAGCAACTTAGTCAAATCCTTAGCAACTTAGCAAGATCCTGCCTTACGATAAAAAATTTAAAAGGACTGGAAATGTAGCTCAGTGATAAAGCACCCCTGGGTTCAATCCTCAGTACAAAAAAAAAAAAAGGTGGGGACAGGGGATAGAATGAGGTGGCCTATCCTAGTTCAATAAGCAGCCAGCAGATGTGATGCACCTGGCCAAAGCATGCATGGAGAAGGGTAGATTCTAACAAAGCCATCCAAGGTCAAGTCCTGGCAGGAGCAATTGCCAGGATAACCCACATTTCTGGTTTACCCCACTTTCAGTGCCAGGCGGCTGCTCCTCAACTTTATGAAAAATCCCTGGGGAAGCAGGGCACAGTGATGCATTCTTGCCATTTCAGTAACTCAGAAGGTTGAGGCAGAAGAACTGCAAGTTTGATCCCCAGTCTCAACAATTTAATGAGACCCTGTCTCATCATTAAAAAATTTTAAAAGGACTGGGGATGTAGATTAGTGGTAGAGTGCCCCTGTGTTCAATCCCCAGTACCCAGTACCAAAAAAAGAAAAAAAGAAAGATAAAAAGAAACACAGAAAACATCTGGGGAGCTATCCAGCCCCAGGTGCTGAGATGGGGGAAAGGATCAGAAATGAATCAAGGAGCTGACAGAAAGAAGACAGAGCTGGAGGAAGGGGCTTAGAACAAAATAGGAAAGAATTAAGCATTGAGCTCAAGTGTGCTTCTGAGTCAACGGCAGGGAAGTGACTGCAGTGAGGGGAGATGAATGGTATAATACACATGTCCTGAGACCCAGGAGAAGGCCCAGGGAGGAGCCCAGGCCTTGTGTGTGGAATATCAAAGCACCAGTAGCCCCATCCTCTGCACACTGCTTTGGTGGGCACATGTGCCTAAAGGTTTTCAGAACATAGGGAAGAAAACAGTGGAGTGATCACCATCAACTCCCAGAGACCCACAACACATATCCTGTGACTCAGAAAGAACGCCTGGAGTCTCAAAAAGGCTTGATCATTAGCAATCCAGAACCACTTTCAAATCTATGCAAGTGGTTCTCAGTTCAAATTGCTATGTGTGCGCGCGCTAGCGCGTGTGCGTGTGTGTGTGCGCGCGCGCGCGCAAGCATGTCCTAGGAATGGAACCCAGGGCTTGTACATGCTTGGCAACTTCTCTACCATTGAGCTATACCCCCAGCCCCTCAAATTACTTTTTTGAAGTGTGCTGACTTAGGACCAGGCTTTACTGTCCCCTCTTCTGCCAATGATCCCATTCCTTTGAGTGGTATGAAGGCAGTTCCCCGAGGGGATTTTGGGTTGCTCTACTTTATAAAAGAAATCTTGTAATGTTAGTATGTTGTCACACACCTCTGTATTGGTGAGTGTTCCCCTTCATGTCTTTTCTGAATGTAGATATTTCAGTCAACCACAGACCTTATTTACTATTCTGAATCTGTGGTCTTATTTTCCATAGCAGTGTGACCCAGAAAGCTTGATGTTTCTTGCATAATTGTGATTGACAGTCTGAAAATGGGATCCACAAGTAAACTGTGTTCTCCATGGAGCTAGCCTGAGATTGCTCTGAACCCCTTGCTTCTCCCTCAAGTAGTCACAGGACCCCTCTGAGCATTTTTTTCTGATGCCAGAATGTTGGCCCCAAAGGGAAAGAGAAAGAGAAAAAAGAAAAGAGGAGTGAAGAGAATGAGTCCCTCATTGGTGGATCTGGAGGAGGGAGTGGGAGTCCAAAGTCCCTTCACATTCAACTAACAACCCATTAGGCTTCCTGTCTTGTGCTCTTGTCAGGGAAGTGGACACTGGGCCCAGGTTTGCCCCTCTCCCCTGACTTAGAAGGCATAAGAAGCAACTGGGAGGAAACTTCTTCAGAGTTGGGGGATGTGGGGGGAATATTGGAATGCCTTTTATTTTGAGTGGACTTTTGCATTTATAAGATTCCCTTTTTAAAATAATTACTTGGTTCTTTTTATTTTAGCATATTTTCCTTAGAGCAATAAAACTTTTTGCAATATGGAAAAAGTGACATTTGATCTGAAAGAGTCTGGGGGAGCTCTGAGTGTGGGGAACTGACCTTTAATACCCACTCACCAGAGCTGCAGCTGGCAAGGCACAAGCTGAGCCTCCAGGAATGATGTCTCCTGCCCTCCACAGGTCAGTTCACCTCAGGAGTGTCTTGGTGAAACCCTGGGAACACACGTATGTGTGAGAAAGTGCACGCCTGCTCTTCACCCGTTCTTTCCCTAGGTGGCTATGGCTAAACCTGCCTCTGTCTCCACTCTCTTGTCAACTGTCCCAGTTCTCAGTTCCTCCCTCCCTCCCTCCTTTTAGCCACACCCAGAAGCCCCGCGGGGCTTCACCAGAGGGAAGCAGTTGTTGGTAGTTTTCCCCAGCTCCCGCTCAAACCTGACACCCACAGAAAGGTCAGGCCCACGTGGTTGTGAACATCCCCTGCCTGGCCCACCCTGGCTGTTACCATGACGACTGCTGGGCTGGAAATGTCCTTAGCCACCTCTACTCAGCACATTAGTGGATGTCCCAGGCTCCGTTCTCAGAAAAGCCACTCCTGCCAGGGGCTCTGGAGTCACAGAGCCTCTGGGAATACAGACAGACATTCAGAGACAGACACATAGACAAATCCAGTCACAAGTATACTCACTGACAGAGTCAAAGAGAAACAAGCATACTTAAGAGGCTCAGAGAACATAAATACGCAAGAAAGTGAGGTGGTGGCAGAGCCTCAGCCATGCAGGACTGAGGGATGAATAAAGCACAACAGTCTGAGATGGAAATAAGAAAAAGAGACAAGGGAGGCCCAGAGAACCCATGACAACCTAAGGAGAGAGAGGTGAGGACTCAAAGACTAATGGAGAGGGAGCAAGGGAGGAAGCAGGGAGAGGCAGAGATCAGGAGGTACGAGGGAAGTCACACACACACACACACACACACACACAGGCCACACACACACACACACACACACACACACACACACACACTGCCCTAGGAAGAACCTTGATTCCATTTCACCTCAAATTCATTGTAAATTTCTGCTTTCAGCCTCACATTTCCCCAGAGGTGAAATGGGCATCAGGAACAGTGATGGTAGAAAATGACACCCTTGTTCCCAACCCAGTAAATTACCTTGTTTGGTAGGTTTCTTTTTATCTTATTTTCTTGGATGTCTCAGTGGTGCCTGAAATGATTTGCTGCTTAGGCTCTTCCTCTGGCTGGACATTTTGTCCCTTTAAGAGGGGATGATCCTTAAGCTAATAATAGTAAAACTGAATTCCATTTTAACACACTCACACACACACCCTTGATTCCATTTCACCCCAAATTCTTTTTTTTTTTTTTTTTTTGTGGTGCTTGAGATTAGAACCCAGGGCCTGTAGCTTGCAAGGCACTCTACCAACTGAGCTATATCCCCAGCCCTCAAATTCATTTTGAATACCTACTCTCTGCTTTTCCTGCCCAGGAGATGAAATGGGAATCAGAACACCAAGCAGGGATGGATTAAAAAAAAAGAAAAAAGAAAAGGCAAATTTAGAGAGTAATGAATGTGAACTTCAGAAGTGAGGAAGTCCCTGGAGGTAATTAACTTGAAAGGAAAAAAGAGACAAGTGGACAGGTAGTGAATACCAGACAGGAGTATGGGATTAGAGCGTGAGAGGAAAGGAGGAAGAAAGACAGTTAGAGCTCTGACCAAAGTAGGCCAGAGAAGTACCAGTGTGGTGGACCAGTTGGATTGATCTTCAGGGTCTGGCTATGAATTCTGCCTCCAAAGTTAATGCCATGATTTCTCATCCTTGAATTGTCTCTGAGATTTGAGTGAGGTCTCTCAGGGTCTTTGAATTCTTGATTGTTCTTACCATTTTCTTCTTAGAAAATAATTAGGCTAGCTGGGCGTGGTGGCGCACGCCTGTAATCCTAGCACTTGGGAGGCTGAGGCAGGAGGATTGCGAGTTCAAAGCCAGCCTCAGCAACTTAGCAAGGCCCTAAGCAACTCAGTGAGACCCTGTCTCTAAATAAAATACAAAATAGGGCTGGGGATGTGGCTCAGTGGTGGAGTGCCCCTGGGTTCAACCCCAGTACCAAAAAAAAAAAAAAAAGAAAAAGAAAAGAATTAGGCTATTGGGGCCCATCCAGCTTTTGACATGCTTCACCTTGACTATAGCAAAGAAGGGACAATGGAGTCAGTGTCCCTAAAGTTACCATGTTCCAAGGTCATGTGGGCATTGAGTTGAACAGGTGCCTGCTTGACCTCCCACTTTCCTCATGCCCTCAACCCAGAGAGCCTAGTGGGGAGCAAGGCCCTCCTATGCAAGGGAGTTGTGGGTAGACACTCAGAGTAGGCTCAGTTGAACTAGCCAACCTAGGAGAACCACACTACTCACTGGGCAACAGAAGCTGGAATGTGAAAATCAAAGGTCACACAGTGCCTTGGAAGGTGGATCCTAGAGTGGGTGGGAAAGGGATGAGGCAGTTGATACCCCATATCCCTGAAGCTCACCTCTACATCCAAATGCAGTTATGGTGGTACATACTCATGGAACAGCTCCCTACCTCTTTTCTCTTCCTGAGTCCCTCCTATGTGGTACTAGGAATTGAACCAGATTTGCTCTCCCACAAAGCTATATCCCTAGTCCTTACCACTTCTTATTTCAAGACAGGATCTCACTAAGTTGCTGAGGCTGGCCTTGAACTTGTCATCCTCCTGCCTCAGTCTCCCAAGTAGCTGGATTACAAGTGCGTGCCATAGTGCTTGGCTATTTGAGGTATTTTTTTCCATCCTTTATAGGGCAGCCTGGAAGTACCAGGGATTTAACATGCCCAACGGGCAAACCTTAATCAATGAAGGATGGGCATTGAGTGAATTATATCTGGATTTCTTCATTGCTCATGAGGAAATTCTGAGCTATAACCTTTATGGAACCTCAGAGTGATCCCAGCAGGACTGATTCCTTTCTACCTGCCTGATGCACACTTCCTTGTTTCATTTTCCTTGCTCCCTCATTCCTGCTCACCCCTTAAAATAAACTGCTTACATCCAATTTGTTGTCTCATGTATGCATTTAGAGACCATAAAATAGCACAAGAGCAAACATTTTGGGAACTTCCCAGTCCATAAGTGTTGGAAGGCTCTGCATCTGACTGCTGGTTTATATATGATTACATGTTTGTGGGAAGTAGTAATCATCACCTAGGAAGAGGAAAGGAGAGCTCAGAGCTCTCCGTGCTATACCACGCCAGAGAAGAGTCGAAAATGAAAAGGAGACTGAAGATAGGATTAGAGTTCTTGGATCTTGATGACCCTAAGGCTAGTTCCTTTTTTGTTCTTCCCGGTTAATGTCCCTTTATTGCTTAGTCTAGACTGAGTCTGACTTCTATCACTAGAACAAACTAACACACAGTTCTTCTTTGTCCTCTGTTTCTGTAATTAAGTTTGTTCCTAAATGAAGGACATTGCATTTATTTGTATTAGGTTTCATACTTTGTCCCATTGCTCCAGGCTATACCAAAATGCTAGAATTCTGATTCTGTTATTCAATTACCTATCCCTCTCATTTTCAGTTAGGATGACTTCTACTCACTCATCAAATCATTGATAAAAATGCTGAGCTGGACAGAGGAAAGAAAGAAAGAAAGAGTAGGGCAGGGGGAAGGAAGAAAAATCAGTATGTCAGTTTATCAATACATGAGGGTACTTGTGGGATAGTTGTTGGAAACACTGTGATTCTACTCTGCTGTACCCAACCTATACCTTCATTCTATCTCCCAGATCTCATGATCTGATCAGACACTATATCAAAGACCACTCTGTACCTTGGCATTTTGCTGAACTACGAGGAGATAATTTCATCCAAAAAGGACATATGATTAAAGAACCAAAACCAATCTTAGAGATTACCTGTTCTTTAGAATGCTTATAAATTCTCAGTAACCCTCCACCCTTCCTGTACACCCTTCCTGTACATCCTGTACATAGAGTATACTCTACTTTTCTCATCTGCTAAAGAATAAATTCTTTAAAAGTGGATTAGGTCTGCATGAAGGGAGAAGAGAGTGAATTTGGGAAGAGAAAACCTTGCTTCAGAACAAAGTATAATACATAGCACTTGGGATAGAGAAGGTGGAACAAGAGAAATGAACATTCCTTAGCAACACATTGATTCATGGGGCAGTACACTGAGGGTTTAGTAAGCTGGGACTGGAGGGTGGGAAATGGAGGAGGTGCTCACTGTTCTTCCGATTTGGCCTGAAGGAGGCAGTGTGGTGCAGCAATAGAGAGCACATGCTGGAGTTAGCCCTCTTCAGTCCCTGCACACCACCTCCAATCACCTACCACAACCTTGTGAGAGTCCAGAGCTCCCAAGACAGACACCCAGGTGCCATCCTTCATTCTTCCCATTTTCTTGCACTTCACTCAGTTACCAAGTCTCAATGGTTCTTCAGCCAAATGTTTCTTATGTCTACTCTCTAGTCACTAGCCACTAGCTTTATTCCCTCATTCATGTAGCCATCATCTCTTCAAATATTTCTTCAACCCTGTTCTCCCTCTCTTCATCTTCTGGGACTGACATTTTACTGACATTTATATTTATATATAACATTTCAACTGTTAAAGTCCCTTGGAACAACTCTTGGAAACTTGGTTTTGTTGTGTTTTCTTCCCCTCTACTCCCACTCCATTTTTTTTTTCTTTGTGTTTCAGTTCAGATGATTTTTATTGACCTGTCTTCAAGTTCACTGGTTCTTTCCTTAGCTGTACCAGCTATGAAATGCCCATTGGAGCAATTCCTCCCTGATATCATGAATTTGCTTGTTTTTGCTGTACTGGAAATCAAATGCAGGGTCTCATGCATGCTAGGCAAGTGCTCCACCATGGATGTACATCCTGAGATCTTTTTTCTTTATTTTGAGACAGGGTCTCACTAAGTTGCCCAGGCAGACCTTGAACTTAAGATCCTACTGCCTCAGCCTCCAGTAGCTGGGATTACAGGTGAGAGCCACCATGCCTGCCATTATCATGTATTTTATTTGTAGCATTTCCATTTGATTTTCCTATAGTTTCCCTGCCTCTGCTGAAATTCCTCATCTGTTTATGCAAGTTGCCCACCTTTTCCCACTAGATCCTTTATCATGTTAGTCATCATTATTTTTCTGTGTCTGCTAGTTCAATATCTGTGTCATCTGTGAGTCTAGTTCTGTTGATTTATCTTCTGACAAAGGATTGAAATTTGTCTTTGTCTTTTTGTGTGTTTTATAATTTATTACTAAATGTCCATGGTATATAGTAGAGACTGAGGTAAATAGTATTTATACCTAAAGATGGAGATGCCTCTTCCATCAGTCTGCTGGTTAGGGGGGGTGTGGGTTTGAATCAATCTTTGGAGACAGGCAGGGTTTGGATTTTGTTGCTGCTCTAATTATTTTCAGTGCACCCAGGCTTTAAATTTCTTAAGTGGTGGGCCTCTTAGAGTAGAGCAGGAATGTCAGGCATTTCTTAGTGTTCCTGCTCTACCCTGGGCTTGCCAGCCATCCCCAGCACGCTGCCTTCCAGGAGCAGCAAACTGTTCTTGCTTATTATTTGGTGCTGGACTCATGGAGGGGGAGGGCAGGGGTGATTCTCTTAACTTTGCTCAGCTTCAGTCTTTTTTTTTTTTTTTTTTTTTTTTGTACTAAGGATTGAACCCAGGGGCACTTTACCACTGAGCTATATTCCCACCTCCCCCCCATTTCTTCTTTTCTATTTTGAGACAGGGTCTCAATAAGTTGCTGAGACTGGTCTTAAACTTGCAAACCTCCTGCCCAAGTTGCTGGGATTACCAACATGTGCCACCATGCCTGGCTCAGCTTCAGTCTTAAGCAGGTGCTATGCTCCTGAGCTTCAGAAGGTGGGGCTTTCTCAGTGTCACTGCTCCTCTTCAGGACAGCCAAATTCTGCCATACATCTATGGTTGATTTTCAGTGGGCCAAACCATCTTGCCTCTCCCCCAACTGAGCAGACCTTTGCTTGAATCTTAGCTGAAGACAATTTCCTGCCCCTACTCCTGGGGTAAAGCATTTTGCCTCTATTTTCACAGAATCAATGGATCTCTGCCTGTGTTCAAGAAGGGTGAGAAGATTTGGGTCCTCATTTAGTAGCAGCCAGTTCTTGTTCTTATTCTTCCTCTTGAAGGGAGAATTCATTGCTTCTTCCCTAGTGGCTGAAGGCTTTTGCTCATAGGAGAGGAGGAATGGGTTAGCACTTAGGGTTATTGCCTTCTCCCAGCAGGCACCCTGATCCACTCCTGAATGCCTGTGCCACCAAGGAGGAAAGCTGTCTTCTGCCTCCTGCCCTAGCCCTACTTTCTTTCATGAATCCCAGGGGAAGCCTATGAAAAAAAGACTGCTTGTGAGTACAGACTCCCCCATGTCTGGAATACTCTCCAACTATTTTAAATTGACAAGATAAGCTCACGTGTATCCTTTATATATAGATTTTAAAATTTTATTTATATGTGGTGCTGAGGATTGAACCCAGTGCCTCACACATGCTAGGCAGGTGCTCTGCCACTAAGCTACGACCCCAGCCCACACTCCTTTACATTTTTGTTAACGTTTTTGTGGATGTCTTTTAACCCACTTCTATGAGAACCACATCTTTGCCAAAGTTAAAGCAGTTCAAATGTCCCTCTCTCTCCTTGGAGAGGTTTTACTTGGTTGCATTGTGACCTTAGGTTCTAATGGGCTAAAGGAAAGCTATGATTAGATAGATTATCTGGCTGTTTCTCACTGTAAGGGTATGACATTTCTTTCTTGTAGCATTCTATATCTAAGTGAACACAGAAGTCTTCAAGTCACTATCATCTCTTTCTTAGCTACTGTAACCATCTTCCTAACTGATGCCTGCATCTCATGTTGGTTCTCTCTATACTGCAGCCAGTACAAGTATTAAAATTCTATAGCCATCAGAAACAAAAGGGGACTGCACAAAAAGATACTTGAAATTAACTACATAAATCTGAAACCTAGATCCTGGTTATCAGTTATCTATTGTTTGGTTTTGTTTCTTTTTTTTGGTACTGGGAATTAAACCCAGGGCACTCAACCACTGAGCCACATCCCCAGCCCTATTTTGTATTTTATTTAGAGACAGGGTCTCACTGAGTTGCTTAGGGCCTCGCTAAGTTGCTGAGGCTGGCTTTGAACTCACGATCCTCCTGCCTTAGCCTCCCAAGTGCTGGGATTACAGGCATGCACCACTGCGCCCGGCTTATCTATTGTTGTGTAACAAATCAAACCCAAACTTAATGGCATAAGCCATGACATTTATTTTGCTCATGAATCTGAAGCGCTTTGCAGAGGCTACTTGTTTCTTTTTCTACCAGTGTCAACCTAGCGGGCTTAAGGACTGGGGGCTGAAGTCATTTGAATGAAGAGATAGGTGGGCTTAAAGACTGGGGCTGAAGTCATTTGAATGAAGAGACAGAAAGAGGAGTGGGTGTAAAGCCTTTATAATATAGCCTCAGAAGTCATATTATTTCTGCTATACTCTATTATCAAGGCAGTTACATGGATCTGACTGACTCAAAAGGAGGAAGTCTTGATCCAACATCTCAATGGAGAAGTCTCCACATCACACTGTAACATGAATGTATGGGATGTGATATACTGACATGGCCATTATCAGAAAATACAATCTAGGCTGGGTGCGGAGGCGCACGCCTGTAATCCCAGCACTTGGGAGGCTGAGGCAGGGGGATCACGAGTTCAAAGCCAGCCTCAGCAACTTAGCAAGGCCCTAAGCAACTCAGTGAGACTCTGTCTCTAAATCAAATACAAAATAGGGCTGGGGATGTGGCTCAGTGGTGGAGTGCCCCTGGGTTCAATGCCTGGTACCAAAAAAAAAGAAAAAAAAAAAAAGAAAAGAAAATACAATCTATTTGTTATGTAACAGTTAAAAAAAAAAAAACTTAAATCAAGGTAGAAAATAAAAACAAAAAAATCCCATGAGCCCTTGAATTGCATCATTTCATGTAGACATATCACACATACATTTCATGTAGCCAAGTATGAATAATTTGTATACTCCCAATTAATTTAATCAGGTCAAGCCCACAATAGCCATTAACCATCTTTCTATATTTAAGTCTGATCTTGTCATTGACCCTCTTAAGATGGCCCATTAGCTCCTTGTTCTAGTCAGTTTTTTCATTGCTGTGAAAGACCTGACAAGAACAATTTTAGAGGAACAGTTTATTTGGCATTCATAGTTTCAAAGGTCTCAGTCCCTAGGCGGCCAACTCCTTGCTCTAGGTCCAAGGGAGGCAAAACACCACGATAGAAGAGTGGTGGAAGAAAACAGCTCAGGACATGGTAATCAGGAAGCTAAAAGAGACTAAGCTTGGCTCACCAGGAAAAAAAACATATACCCCAAAGACATATCCCAGCAACCCACCTCCTCCAGTCATACGGTTACCACCCAGTTAATCCATTCAAGTGGATTAATATATTGATTAGATTAAGGCTCTCATAATCCACTCATTTCACCTCTAAACTTTAGGGATTGAACTCAGGGACACTCGGCCACTGAGCCACATCCCCAGCCCTATTTTGTATTTTATTTAGAGACAGGGTCTCACTGAGTTGCTTAGGGCCTTGCTGAGTTGCTGAGGCTGGCTTTGAACTCGCGATCCTCCTGACTCAGCCTCCCAAGTCGCTTGGATTACAGGCGTGTGCCACCGCGCCCGGCTCTTACATTGTCTTAAACATGAGCTTTTTGGGGGGACACCTCATATCTAAACCATAACACTCCTTGTTCTCTCATAATGAATTCCCAACTCCTTACCATGGTTATAACACCAACCCTATATGACCTTATTAATTTCCAATCTCACCTCTTTTTACTTCTTTTGTTTCTCTCTTTTTTTCTCTCTCTTTTGGTACCAAGGATTGAACCTAGGGGCTCTTAAACTCTGACCCACATCCATAACTTTTTTTTTTTTAATTGAGACAGGATCTCACTAAGTTGGGGAGACTGGCTTTGAACTCATGATCCTCCTACCTCAGCCTCTTGAGCCACTGGGATGGCTGGGATGACAGGTGTGTGCCACCATGTCCAGTGCTTCCTCTCCTTTGTTCTCTATGCTCTCAGCTACACTGAACTACTTTTGATCCTCCAAACTCTTTTGCCCTTAGACCTCTGTACCTGCTGTTTTCCTTTTCTGGAACTTTTATCCCCACCCATGCTCTTATCACTCTTCTCACTTCTGTTTTTCTGCATTCAGCTTCCCTAATACTGCCTCTTTCCTACCCCCATACCCCAACTGGCCTCCAGCTCTCACCTCTCCATCCCAGGAGTCTCAAAGAACCCTATGCTTATAAATTCCTCAGTGTCAGTCAGGTAGGTCCTATCTGCCCCTCTATCTTTCTATGTAGGAAGGCAGAGTTTTGTTTTATTTAGCATCATGCACAGTGCCTGGAGAATAGTAAGGGCTTACTAATATTGATTAAATGCCTTAAATAATCCACTCTGTGCCAGGCACAGTGGTGTGTACACCTGTAATCCCAGCAACTTGGGAGGCTGAGGCAGGAGGATCACAAGTTCAAGGCCAGCCCCAGTAACTCTGTGAGAACCTAAGCAACTCAGAGAGAACCTGTCTTAAAGTAAAAAAGGCTGGGGATGTAGCTCTGTGATAAAGCATCCCTGGGTTCAATCCCCAGTATCCAAAAAAAGGAAGAAAAAAGAAACCACTCCGAGGCTCAAACCACTCTAGGGCTCAGTCAAACACTCCCACAAACCTATAATTGCTTCTTAATTGGCCTGTCTTGATCTTGGTAATGTGAAACAGGGCCCAAGCTGGTTGGGATAGTTTTCAAATTTTCAAGAAAATACTGGCTGTTTCATGGCCTGGGCTATTCTCAGCCTGGGAGGACTCACTCCAAGACAGGGTCAGGGAAAGGCTCCAGGATTCTTCCCTCTTCCAGCAATCATTCTGGTGGGCAGGCCTGCCTGGGAAGGACACACCTCAGCAACAGCTGGTGGGATGTTTACTTGCTGTTCCTATGTCCAGGGCCTATTTCTGGAGAGGTACTGAATACAAGCCTGTGCCATTCCTTTGCTGACCTTGCCAAGCACTGGGTGATGAGAGCATGTGCCAGAAAGAACAGTGACAGTCACTTAGCCTATCTCCCTGGCTCCAACCCAAGTTTCTCTGGGTATACCAGGTCATTGCTGCTTTGCTTCTGTTGGTAATTACCCTTCACTGCCTCTATGGTTTAGCATTAAATACTGCTTCATTTGCTCTGTCAGTTTTACTAAGGACAGAAGGAAAAAAGGAAGGTATGGGTGATAAAATTGTCCCAACTCATAAATCTGATTTGAGGAAATCCTCACTGGAGTTCCTTAGAGTTTAAAAGGTCAAAGGAAACAGATCAGCATTTTGGGCCAATACAATTTTTCCTATGGTTAGTCCAATTACTAAGGGAACTGGAACACAAAGAGGTCATTTGACTTATTTATGACCACACAATAAGCCACAAAGAAAAGATAGCATCCAACACTCTTGGTTTCAAATTGAGTGACACTTTGATAGCATAAGTTAAATCTATATTAATAAGTTAGCTTTGGGAACTAATATCAAATTTGGTTTTGGTAACTGATTTCACCTTTTTAAAGCTGTTGCTTAAGCTGTCACCTCAAATTGTGACACCTTAAGTTGTCCAACCCATTGGGATCCTTTTCTGTGAAGATCTCCTGTAAGAGTTAATCAAGAAGCTGGCTGGAGAACTAGGGCCTTCCTCCCACACCTCTACCAGGTTTTCCTCTAAATCAACACCCTAACTTCTCTTACTAAAATGTCATTTTCCACGGCAAAAAATGGGAGATAGGGATGCCGGGTGTGGTGGCGCACGCCTGTAATCCCAGCACTTGGGAGGCTGAGGCAGGAAGATTATGAGTTCAAAGCCAGCCTCAGCAACTTAGCGAGGCCCTAAGCAACTCAGTGAGATCCTGTCTCTAAAACAAATACAAAATAGGGCTGGGGATGCAGCTCAGTGGTGGAGTGCCCCTGGGTTCAAGCTCCAGTACCAAAAAAAAAAAAAAATTGGGAGATAGGGAAAAGAAAAAGCTAGATTCTTGCCTGAATAGCAGAAACATTATTTTCTGGTTTAGAAACATTCTCATACCATCCTAGGACCCGCTGTCCTGTGGAGTGCTTAGGATTTTCACTGTTATTTTTCCTTCTTGTTACTGAGGAAAAAAAAAATTTCTTTTTTGAAGAAAAATCTCAAGTCTTTTTTTTTAAACCTATCCACCTAGCTGAAAGTCATCAGATGGCTCTAGAAGTGTGAGTAGTGGTAGTACTTGAATTCCAGGCAGAGATGGCAGCTCCAAGCATGGTCCGAGGTTCTGGTTTTCTCAAAGGACCCATGGATCACTGGGCATGGTGGTACATACCTGTAATTGCAGCTACTCAGGAGACTCAGGAGGATTTCAAGTTTGAGGTTAGCTTCTGCAACTTAGCAGACCCTCTCTCAAAAAATAGAAAGGGCTGGGGATGTAGTTCAGTGGTAGAGTGCCCTGATTTAACCCACAGTACCACACACACACAAAGCAGTAGGAATAAAGCTTAATACCATTAGTCAATGAAAAAAGGAAAAAAAAAGTATATTTGGAGATTATAAGAAAATTAAGCAAATATATATGGAATCACTTAGTTGGCTCCTATCCTTTTGGGTAAGGCAAATACTTGATTTGGAAATGAAGATTTTTTATAGCCACCCTGATCACCATTAGGGATTTAGAAACTATTACCCAGGAAGAAGCTCCACTGGGGCCATGGCTTCAGAACTGTATGCTCAGGGGGCTCCTGTTAAAAACAGGAGAGGGGCAAAGGTTACTAGCTCCCCTGCACTGGCATGCATTTATCTTTACCTCCCACTGCCTGGGAACATTCCTCTGGGAGGAATCCAATCAACAGCACTACACAGTTATTCTGATGAGAGAAGTTTTATATAGACAACAGATATTTTGTATATTTATATGAATAAGAGTATAATAAACAAGGAAGAATGTGCAGGCTCAGCCAGGAAAGCTGTGACAAGGAAAAAGTTTGGAACTATGCAGAAGTAGTGTCAAGCATTAAACCATATTTACAAGTCTAATTTAGAAACTGGCACAGGAAGAAGTTGGGGGATAAGCCATGCATGAAATAAAAAATGTACATACACAGATATAAACACCCACATTTTCACACTTCTTTCACCCGTTGTTTTCTCCACAAGGCAAAAATCAGACAAAGGAAAAGCCCAGCCTTTTTTTTTCCCAGTCACTCTATTTCCTATGGATTTGTTAAGGAAGCCCCACATGGGCTTGGATTCCAGGCAGCTGACTTCACTCTCGTTGGCCCCACTCACCCCTGACAATTTACCAAGGGAATACTTGGGATACAGAAGAGGCAAGAAAAAATATGGCTCACTTAACATTATACACAAGGGCATCAGTGTCTTCAAGTACTTTTATACCCAGTCCTTCACTAGATCCTCATCAGACTTCAAACCAGCAACTGAGCTCGGTCAAGCTGTGAGAGAGAGTAAAGTAGTATTCTGATCCAGCACTTACTGGGTCAGTCACTTCATCCAAGATAGTCACACATGCCAGCCCCAAGCAAGTCCTCAGGGGCCGGCAGCTGTTTGCTTTGTGGAGTGGAGGTTTGGGCTTTTACCCTCCCTGGATTCTCTTTACTGCACTGACGCTGAGCTCTCTGCTCTTTCCTCTGGACCCGAGACAGCTGCTCAGCTATTGTGTTTGTAATTTATTGTTCTGTTGTTGCTGGCTTGTCCCCGGCGGCCACTGGCTTCTCAACCTGTGACTCTGGAGGGATCAGATATTGGACCTCCTCTGTGCTGATGGCTACTTTATCTGGCTGGAGCCACCTCTTGAAATGTTCCAAGGTGCTACAAAAAAGCAAAAGAAAAGGGTGGCTGTTATCAGACCTCACTGATTAATTACTTAATGATTAGCTCAGTTACTCAAATACGGCCTTCCCACTCACCACCAATTTTTTCCTACAATTGTTTTTCACTGCTCACATGGGGAGAACAGCGATATTCCTCTGACAGCTGTGCATCCTGGCAGCTCTGCAGCATAATTTACCCCCTAGTGGGCACTTTGGCTATAAGCAGCACCAGGCCCCCTTCAAATGCAGAGTCTCTGAAGGCTTGATGAGAATAACTGAAGAGCTTATGCCTCAGTCTTATCCTTTTTTCCTCAAAACTGAAGAGGCAAGAAATTATTAAGGGGAGGAAACACTCAAATAAATACTAAACTATTAGTGAGGCAGAAAAGTGAGCATCTTTATATCTCTCAGATTTGAGGTATCTGAGGCTTATTTATATATATAGTGCTTATTTGTAACGTGCAATTTTGTGTGTGTGTGATGTTGTTTATTTCATTCCATAGCAAGTCCCCAAGATAGAAACATCTGAGCTGTAATTGTTCCCCACAAAGGAATGGCCATTATGCCAGAGGGCTCTTTGTGTTTGCCTATGTAGAGAGAGGATAAGTATGATCATCAGGCCCACAGCCGCCCTCCCACCTTCCTTAAGCACCCAGGCTCCTACATCTTAGACATTCACAGTAAAATATAAATGACAAGAAATAATGTAAACCTCATTCTATGCTCTTTAATAGCCGAAAGCCATAACAGCAGATTTTAGACATTTGTCAGTGTATGGGGGAATCATGCTTTGGACAGCTGAATTTCTTAGCCCATTACTTCCTTGCCAAAAGCACACAAGGCCTTCACAAATGTGACGACCCGCAAGAGTCCACTGCAAAATGGCCTCTTGCTTAAAACATAAACTTTGAAGTTTGAATACAAAAGCATAGCTACTCTTTCCTCGTGCTTGTTCCAAAGGATGATAGAAAGAAGCATTCCCACAAACACAGGCACGGGGATCAGATCCAAACATCAGAGGGCAGAGCAAGCAGCTGACTGACTCTCATGCACATGGCTAAGGGGAATGAGGTATAATGGGGACATTTAATCTTCATCAACTATCCATTCATAGAATTATTCAAATTATTTCTATAGAAAAAGGAAAGCCCCATTTTTTTAAGTATGAATAAATACAAAAAACACATGCTAATCTAATTTGAAAGAAAGAGAATTCCTACTGGAGAATTACATAGGAGAGAGTTGTTTTTTCTTCTCAAAAGTGGAGTGTAAGGAGATATGCAAGAGGAGAGAGGCTATCAGTAAATACCAAAGTGTTAATAAGTCAGAATCTATACATCTTCAAATCACCTATGTTTGAGGTAGTTTATGGCTCAATTAGGTTGAGCTTTAGAGATAGAAAAGAACAAACTTTATTTTATTTTCTGAGCCTTTAGAAAGTAGTTGGCCTGACCTTAGAGGCCATGCTAATTTCTGAAGGATTCGGGGGCATGCTGATCCAACATTTGAGATAATATAAGTGAAAGCGCTTTGCAAATTAAAAAGTAAAATATAAATATGAAGTTTTATTCACACACTGTCCTTTATTTTAGCAGCAGCATCTTCATCTGATATGATGGGACTCTCAAAATCAATATTAACGATGTCTCTGGAAACTTAGGTTAAGCCATATTCCCCTAACACCTTTGGTTAAAATTCAAGTTTTCACTCTTCCATGAATTTTTTAAATTAAACTTCTTTTCTTAACTGATAAAAGTATAAACCTTTGGTTAAAATTCAATTTTTCACTCCCCCATGCATTTTAAAATTAAACAACTTCTTCTTTTTTTTTTTTTGGAACCAGGGATTGAACTCAGGGACACTCAGCCACTGAGCCACATCCCCAGCCCTATTTTGTATTTTATTAAAGACAGGGTCTCACTGAGTTGCTTAGGGCCTCGCTAAGTTGCTGAGGCTGGCTTTGAACTCACGATCCTCCTGACTCAGCCTCCCAAGTCACTTGGATTACAGGCGTGCGCCACCACGCCCGGCTTAAACTTCTTTTTAACTGATAAAAAACCCATAAAAATTCTATGTACTAATGGTGTCCCTCCATCAATTTTTATTTTGAATAAATTTTCACCAAACTTTAAAATTCTGCTAGGGAGGAGAGTATTAACAATAGGTAACACTTATACTGTGCTTAACATGTGCCAGGCAGTGTTCTAAGGCCTTTACACAGAGTAACTCATTTAACACTTACAACAACCTTATGAGATAAAAGCTATTAATCCCACTGTACAGATTAGGAAACTGAGGAAAACACACAGGTTATTTATCCCAAAACATACAAGTTAAGTGGCAGAGTCAAATTTCCAAGTGTTAAGTACCAAATTACTTATTGTGGCACAATACCTTCTCTACCTTTCTATATCCAAACCACCTGCAGGTATCATTCAGGTCCCCCCACACACACAAACACCAGAGCCGGGAGAGAGCTCAATGGTCTCTTAATTCCAAAGTACATTCTGTCCCTTCCACTCATCTAACTCTTCTCTTATGCTGTCTCCTATTGCTAGGTAATCTTTATATATATTTGCTATCTATCCCTTGATGAGGACCAATAAATAAAAAAACAAAAAACAAAGACAAGGCTAAAACTTCCTTATACAACCCTCCATGACACCATACACAGTGCCCTGTAGCTTCTTAATACATTTATTCATTTGGTCTACACAAATTTATTGAATAACTACAATATGACAGAAACTCTATAAGGCAATGGAGATTCAGAAATAAGAAGACATGATTCCAGTTGTTGATTGATTACTACTTTCTCAAGTGCATTACTTACTTAAATGATGGTTTATCCTCAACTCCATTCAATCTGTGACTAACATGCAGCTGAGGTATTTGCTTTATGGCAAAATTCTTAAAAATCTGCTAAGCCAAGAGCTAACTGAGCAACCTTATAAAGGCTGATTTTAGCTCAAAAGAACTGAAGTTGATCTCAATAAATATCAGGACTCAGATGTCACTATCCCTGAATTTTTTAAAGTGCTCTCAGTGCAAGAGACTGGACATCAATTACCTCTCATCAGAATCAAGTCCATCTACAAAGAACTCTGATGATAACTTCTCCTGAAGGAACCGATCCCAGCATTCCTTCTTGGCTTGGGCCAGGGTTCGAAGCATGTCCTTGGAAGTGACTTCCTCATTTAAACCTTTGATTCTCCGTAGTTTCTTCTCTACAGAGAAGAGAAAATGGAGCTTAACAAAGAAAGTGAGTATGAAATGAAATGCAAATTTAACAATGCAAAATGAAATGAAAAATGCCAATTTACCAATTCTTTCACTGATGAATATATTAACATTTCCTGTATAAGAGATAATTTTTAAAGGACACATGAAAAGGAACTGAACATACTTCTTTTTCCTTCATAATGTCCTCATCCTGCATTGTATCAAATAAATGATTAACCCAAGAAAAGGGAAAAGCCATGGGTTCTCATAAATAAATCAATGGCATGTTTTCTTTGAAATCATGGAAGCCCAGCAGGTATCTCTCTAAGGAATGCTCGTTTTTCTTGGTATGACATGTGTATACTACCGTCTGTTTTCTGACTCCTTGAAAATAATGTCTCTGAGGAGTAAATGGTTTTTCTTCTTGTTATAGTGACATGAAGTGGTTTTCTAAACCTCATGAGAAGGAATTAGAGAAAATGATGAGAGATCCAATGGTTCATTAGACACTAAAATTGACTTGATGAGAACTCAAAGATAAGAGACCTTTAAGATCTCTATGTGATTAAATTCTTGATTAAAGAAAAAGAATCTCTCAACATTTAAAAAAGTTGCTCAATTTGTGGTCTGGATGTTGGAGCCTAATAAAAACAAATATCTTGTAATCCCTCCGAGAGTAGTCCATATGGCTTCTTGATGATAGATGTTTAATTACTCTTCTTTGCATCGTAAGTATAAACTGTTGAACAGATTTTTTCCCTTTGAAGAACATAAGAAAGAATATCATCATTTACCTTTTTCCTTAGTCTTTCCTTCAACTATTATGTGGTCACATGCTGAGTAAAGATGCTGTGGTCATATACAATGGTGGTTCCATAAGATTGCATCACCTACTGATATCATAGCTATCTTAGTTGGGGTGTGTACACTCTATGATGTCCACACAATTATGAAATTATCTAACAACACATTTTTTAGAATATATCTCTGTTAAGTAGCACCATGGTTATGGATGGGTAAATAAAGGCTTTTTTCTGTGTGTGGAGGGGAGAATGGACATTAACCCAGATCCAACAGAAACTTAATGATATGCAATCCTGTTTTCATTTCTAAACAAGTCCTATCAGCTAACACCCACAAATCAAAACAATAAGCACTTGTGTTCCTGCAAGTTATCACCAAGAGTTCACCTGTGTAAAAAACCTGCAGTAGCCGGGTGTGGTGGCGCACGCCTGTAATCCAAACGACTTGGGAGGCTGAGTCAGGAGGATCGCGAGTTCAAAGCCAGCCTCAGCAACTTAGCGAGGCCCTTAGCAACTCAGTGAGACCCTGTCTTTAATAAAATACAAAATAGGGCTGGGGATGTGGCTCAGTGGCCGAGTGTCCCTGAGTTCAATCCCTGGTTCAAAAAAAAAAAAAAAAAAAAACCTGCAGTTTATAAATGTTAAAATTTAAAGGGTTTTATTTTTTCCTTAAGGATATAAAAAGAGCTATGCATACCTCATGTTTAACTGGTTACATTTCTAATTATTGCTCTTACCAGTGGATTCTCTTTGATACATGTTTATCTGGCAATAAAAACAATCTTCATATTGTCCGGCCTTGGTTGTCATGGTGAAAAGTACTCTTTTGGCTAGAGAAGGTCTTCCCCTCTCTGAGTGTGCTGAGTTCCTGATGAGGTATGATCTCAATAGGGCAGGCAGAAATAGGTGTTGTCACATACTCCAAACCTGCCTCCCATTGTTACCCAGCTCCTTCCCCAGGAAACAGAAATGTTCCTATTTTCACCAGAGAAGGAAATTTTATTACCAGTTTCTTAACTGATTTTAGAAAAGTTCAATGGAGTTTTAACTTTCCAAGCCAGTCTTCATCAATCAAAATCAACACCATCTCCATGAGGTGTTTCTGAGAACCCCAGTACCAACAAGCCAATGATCTGGTTCTTTAGATTTCTTAGATGTTGCTTCTCTTTAACATCATTAAGCAGGTGCTCTGGCTACTGAAAGCAGAACTTTCAACCCTTTCAGTCATGGCTACAAGCATTACTATTCTTCCTCTGGTGACGTCCCCACTTATTTCACACTAGTCCCTAATCTTTCTCATTCTCCATCATTCCAACTGTTTTTCTCCTACCTTTTTTCCTCTATCATGACATTAATGAAATTTGTTTCATTCTCCCAAAGATATTCCTTAGCAATCATGTAAGCTCTGATTCCTCTCTGTCCTTCATCAAAAGCTCCTTTTCCCTGAATTGCCTTTCCTTCCTCAAATTATTGTTCACAGATTTGGTCTTGTGATAGATGTTAACAATAAAAGAATACCATAAGAAGAAAGGATTTTGAGAATTTTCACCATAAAGAAATAATAAGTGCTTGAGGAGAACAAATATGCTTACCTTGACTTAAATATCATACAATATATGCCTGCATCAAAACATTACATGGTACCCCATTAATATGTACAGTTTTAATTTATTTTTTATATTTCAAAATGGGATTAAACCTCAGGGCACTTTACCATTGAGCTACATTCCGAGCCCATTTTTAAAAATTTTTTAAATTTTGAGATAAGGTCTCACTAAGTTGCTGAGGCTGGCCTCAAACTTGTAATCATCTTGCTTCCACTTCCCAAGTAGCTGGGATTACAACATGCATCACCACACCAGGCAATATGTACAGTTTTTATGCTTTTATGTATCAGTTAAAAAATAAATAAGACTGACATTTCTTTTTCTTTTAACATGGAACAATCTGAATTTCATTCCTATGTTTGGAATCTCTCTAGATAACTTACATTATGGTCACAGGACAAGGCACTGAAAATGTATGCAAGAAATATTTTTAAAAATAAAACGGCTAATAAAAGATAGTGAATTTATATCAATATACTCCCATTACAACAATCAATCTACATAATATAACAGTTTTTTAAAACTCTAACATTAGAAATCTCCAAGTAACTTTGGGGTCATGGGCATTTCTATCAGGATGGCATAAAGTTTAACACTTTTAAGTGATCTGAATATATGAATGGACCACCAATAGTAAGCAAGAGGGTTCTACACAATGCCAAGAAATAAAATAGAATTTAAGTCAGGTGCAGTGGTGCATGCTTGTAATCCCAGCAACTTGGGAGGCTAAGCCAAGAGGATCTCAAGTTCAGACTAGCCTGGGCAATTTAGCAAGACCCTGTTTCAAAATAAAAAATAAAAGGGCTGGGGATTTAGTTCAGTAGATTAGCACCCCTGGGTTTAATCCCCCATATTGCCAAAAGAAAAAACCCCCCCAAAACCAGAATTTAGATGAAATAGTTAGAGGTATGAGGTGAAAAAAAATTGTTCCAAGGGACAAGCAAGAAAAGGGTGATCCTTTCTTACAACAAAATTAAACACCCCTAGAATTACATCTGACAGATACATATATCAAGGACTTAAAAAAAAGGGAAGAGGAAACCAAGTTTGATTCAACAGAACTTCAACATGCTCCCATAAAACCACCAGCTTCTGATTTTAAAAAGAGAGTGAGCGAGCCAGCAAGCTAACTTACCTAGAGATGCTAAATATACTTCCGAATCCTGCAAGGGAGCCCAGGGCTTTATTGCTGGCTGGACAACAAAGTTCGCTGCCTCCCTTTGGCCTTCACCTGTAGGGTAAGAATTCACAAAGGAGTCCGAGAAGGCACTGTTGGCAACATCTTGGTCAGGATTTGGCAGACAGGAACAGATTTCAGCCCAGAGATCCCTGCCAGATCTTGAAGCTGTACAGTCAACACTCTCAAACATTTTCATTTGGGATTTAAGCTGGAAAATAGAAGATCAAATGAGTAAGAATTAGTTTTAAGGATACAGGGTAAGTGTATGGCACTCATATATTTATTTATCCATTAAAGAAAGGTAGTAGGATTTTAAGAAGTTTCTTTTAACAAAAAACTTAAAATATCTTCCATCAGATTCATAGATATACAAAGGTGACAAAAGGGAAATTGAGTTCCTTTCTAGCTCTGGATTCAAGTTGTTCATAATGCAGTTTGTCTTTAAGATTGGAATTTCCATCCCAGCAACTCAGGAGGCTGAGGCAGGAGGACTGCAAATTTAAGACCAGCCTCAGCAACTTAGTAAGGCCCTTTAGCAAGATCCTATCTCAAAATTAAAAAAATAAAAATGACAGGGGATGTGACTCAGTGGTTAAGTGCCTCTGGGTTCAATTCCCAGTACCAAAAATAAAATTTAAAAATTAATAAAAATAAAAATGGACTTTCCATAAGCCCAGACACAAAAGGACAAATTGCACTTATATGAGTTGATAAAAAGAAAGAATGGTGATCATCAGAGGCTGGAGAAAAGGGAAAATGAGAAGTAATTTCTTTAGGATTCAGAGTTTTTATTTGGGAAGATGAAAAAGTTCTGTAGCTGAATAATGGTTATAGTTGTATAACAATACAAATACCATTGAGCAGTACACACAAAAATGGTTAAAATGGTAAATTTTACATTGCATGTGTGTTTTGTTTTGTTTTGCGATAGGGTCTTGCTAAGTTGCCCAGGTTGGCATCCAACTCAATCTTCCTGACTTAGTATCCCAAGTAGTTGGGATTTCAGGTGTGGGCCACCACCCCTGGCTTACATTATGTATATTTTCTTTCTCTCTCTCACATACACACAGGAATTTCTAGGATGCTTCCAATGTGAACAAACAGCTGTGCTTTTCTCTAAAGATCTCCAAAATACAACTGCACTATCCTTAGCCAATTAAATTGTTTTCAACAGGATACAGATAGGCACTTGCACAGTCCCACATACATGAAGATAGTAAAAGTGCTACATGACAGTCTGTCAGAGCGTACCCTCATAGTATAAGGGCCATGTGCTCATTACACGTAGCAGCTGGTCTATATAACTTATGTTCCTTTTTTCCTTATTCATACTTTATCTTTTTCACTTTTACATTATTAGTTTTTTGTTTTTTGGTACCAGGGTTTGAACCCAGAAGTACTTAACCACTGAACCACATACCCAGACCTTTTTTTATTTCTTAAATTTTGAGACAGACTCACCAAGTTGCTTAGGGCCTTGCTAAATTGCTAAAGCTGGCCTCAAACTTGAGAATTTCCTGTCTCCTCTCAGCCTCACGAGTTGCTGAAATGTCAGGTGTGCACCACCATGCCCAGCTAAATAAATCAATTTTTGTGTGCACATTTATGGGGTATAGTGTTCAATACATTATGCAAGGTGTAATGCTCAAATAAGGGTAGTTAGCATTTAACAGAAACATTGAAAAATACGCATTTTCATCATTTTATAGGTGAGGAAACAGGTTTAGGATAGCTGCTTAAGGGCACATTACTAATACATGATGAATCTCTGGAAAAAGGACGTGCTGCTCCAAAATCCCTATTGTTACCTAGTACCCAATATTCTGCCTGGTTGGGATGCTGAAAGCAGCAAGGACAGATGGGAAGGGCTACGCAGCGAACCTGGGGGCTTTCATAATCATCTAGGTTTAAATGCCAGATCAACACATTCTCTTAAGAAGGGTCTTAAGAGTCTAGTTCGGTGGCGCCCGCCTGCAATCCCAGCCACAACAGGTGTCCCAGGCAGTTGGATGGCAAGCCCCAAAAGGGCCGGGGAAGTAGTTCAGTGGTAGAGTGCCTGAGGACCATGTGGGAAGTCCAGCCCCAGTACCACAAAATGGGTACATTAAGGGAAAAGAAGAAAAAAAAAAAGAGTGCGATAAGGAAGGTCTGAAAAATTCCATGCGAGGGAGCCCAGTAGTCAGAGTAAAGGCCCTAGGTAAAACAGACAGATATGCCATGGCGTCCCAGGTGAAATGAGGCACCTCCCCTCGATGTCCTCTGAACACACCCAACCAAATTTAGCTCTCACTGGAGCAACTCGAGGCCCTGCCCCAGGTGTCTGGAACCCCAGGGAAACCCTGTGTCCAGGCCCCAGGCCTCAGCCGCTCCGGCCTCAAGGACTGGCTGGGGGTGACGATGAATCAGGTCCTCGATACCCTGGTGTTCTCTGGGGTCAGTCCAGAACAGGGAATACAAAACGCTGGGCACCCCAACCCCTCCTCACCTGCCGCAATCACCTGCCCAGCAACCTGGGAACGCAGGGCTTAGTACGTCGCTGGCAAACAGGAAGAAACAGGGAGGGGCGGAGTCTTCAAGTGATGGAGCCCAGCAGTCCTCCAATTACCATCCGATCTGGCGACGTTGTGTGAATCGATTGGTCTGGGGAGTAGTGAGGAAGCCAGGAGCAGAAGGCGAGGACGTGGAGGGCGGGGCTGTGGTTGCCTGGAAACGGCGGAGTCACGTGTCGCGAGCCCTGCCTCCTCCCCCACTTCCCGCCCAAGAGTGGGGTGGATTTCTTGTAGAACTGGAGATTCCTGCATCACCTTCCTAGCCTCATCCCGGATACAGTAGCCGTTTTCCAGACCTTTGACTCTTTCTTTCTTTCTTTCTTTCTTTCTTTCTTTCTTTCTTTCTTTCTTTCTTTCTTTCTTTCTTTTTCTTCTTTCTTTTTTTGTTTTATTTGGTTATACTTGACAGCAGAATGCATTTTGATTTGTTGTACACAAATGGAGTACAACTTTTCATTTCTCTGTACACTATGTAGAGTTGCCTCATTCATGTAATCATACATGTACATAGGTAATGATGTTTGTCTCATTCCACCATCTTTCCTTCCCCCACCCCGCCCCATTTCCTTCTACACAACCCAACCTTCCTCCATTCTTCCCTTACCCATCCCCCCTTATGTGTCAGCATCCACTTATCAGAGAAAACATTCAGCCTTTGGTTTTTTGGGATTGGCTTATTTCACTTAGCATGATATTCTCCAACTCCATCCATTTACCTGCAAATGCCATAATTTAATTCTTCTTTATGATTGAGTAATATTCCTTTGTGTATATATACCACAGTTTCCTTATCCATTCATCTATTGAAGGGCATCTAGGTTGGTTCCACAATCTAGCTATTGTGAATTGAGCTGCTATAGACATTGATATGGTCGCATCACTGTAGTATGCTGATTTTAAGTCCTTTGTGTATAAACTGAGGATTGGGATAGCTGGATCAAAAGGTGGGTTCATTCCGTATTTTCTGAGGGATCTCCGTACTGCTTTCCACAGTAGCTGCACCAATTTTCAATCCCTCCAGCAATGTATGAGTTTACCTTTTTCCCCACATGCTTGCCAACACCTGTTGTTGCTTATATTCTTGATAATAGACATTCTAATTGGAGTGAGATGAAATCTTAGGGTATTTATTTATTTATTTAGGTACTGGGGATTGAACCCAGGGGCACTCCACCACCCAGCCACATCCCCAGCCCTATTTTGTATTTTTTATTTAGAGACAGGGTCTCACTGAGTCGCTTAGGGTCTCACTAAGTTGCTGAGGCTGGCTTTGAACTTGCGATCCTCTGCCTTAGCCTCCCAAGTGCTGGGATTACAGGCGTGCACTACCGGGCCGGACCCTTAGGGTAGTTTTGATTTGCATTTCTCTAATTGCCAGAGATGTTGACAATTTTTTCATAGATTTGGGGTTTTTTTTGTTGTTGTTGTTTAAAATATTTTTTAGATGTTGATAGACCTGTAATGTATTCATTTATTCATATGTGGTGCTGAGAATCAAACCCAGTGCCTCACACATACTAGGCAAGTGCTCTACCACTGAGCCACAACCCCAGGCCCTCATAGATTTGTTGATCGATTGTATATCTTCTTCTGTGAAGTGCCAGACCTTTGACTTTGCTTGGTCCCCTGAGCAAGTTCACCTCCTAGGCAATTTTCTGGGCCGGTGTTTGTCTCCTGCATCCCTTTGCTGATCAAGTTATAGCACATTGGTGGCTTTTTAATATCCCAGGAAACCCATGCCCCATTCACGGAATTGTGAGATTTTCCATCATTCATTTAGTCAATAGATGCCAAACTCCTGTTGAGTTCTAGGCCTGTGTTAAGCATGGATTCAAGACATGATCTGGTACATGTCCCAGAGATCCTTACAGCTTGTAGAAAGGGGGATAGCCTTGGAAGCAGACAAATTTACAAATAACAGCAAATCCATAAGAAGGTATGACGGGGCCACAGTACCTAAGAATGTGTTGTCAGAAACTCTCTTTAAAATATAACCTTTGAGGACTGGTGTGTAGCTCAGTGGCACTTGTTTAAGCATGCATAAGGCCCTGACTTTGATTCTCCAGCACCACAAATAAATAAAAAATGACCTTGGATATCCTTCAAGGGATCTTATCATATTTATTGAGTTATAATTTTTCCCTGTCCCCAATTTTCAGAATTGTCACTGTCTCCCAAAGAAATGTGGGATGAAAGCTATTAGCCCTTAGTAGCAGTAACTTGACTGAGTACGTTCTTTAGATGTGACCAAATCCCATCAGTGTGGCTATGGTAGCAACAACTATCACCATGTGAAAGTACCACCACAAGGCAAATATTCTACTGTTTACATTTATAACTTTTTTTGGTACCGAGGATTGAACCCAGGGGTACTCAACCACTGAACCACCTCCCTAGCTCCGCCCTTTTTTTAAATTGTTAATGGACCTTTATTTCCTTTATTTTATTTATTTATATGTGGTGCTGAGAATGGAACCTCAGCACAGTGCTTCACACATGCTAGGCAAGCACTCTACCACTGAGCTACAACACCAGCCCCCTAGTCCTTTTTAATATTTTATTTAGAGACAGTATCTCACTGAGTTGCTTAGGGCCTCGCTAATTGCTGAGGCTGCCTTTGAACTCATGATCCTCCTGCCTCAGCTTCTGCAGCTGCTGGGATTACAGGCATGAGTCACCTCACCTGTTTCACATTTATAACCATTCTTAAAAAGACTGTAAAAGAAAAGGAAAGTGAGGAGGTTAGAAAACAAAGGAGCAAATCATGGACAAGATTTTGGCCCTGCTTATTCGTAGAAAAAGAGGCTTGAATCTGGCAGTATCTGATTCACAGATACTGTGGAGTAGGTGTATGAGTATTTCATCAAGCCACTTCATGGCCTCATGATTCACTTAAGCTCTTTTCTCTGATTTCATGCTCACCAAACTCTTGATTTTAAATTGACCTGATACTCCCAATCTCTGTGAGGTATCTTGATGTCAGAATGAAGGTGCCTTGGACAGTAGGAACAAATATCCCAGTCCCTGGAAAATCACATTTTATAATTTAAACTTACAGTTGTAAACTAACAAATTGGTGCCCTACCAGTTCACCATGTCGTTTGAGCCCGATTCATGTGTGTGTTAACAAACCCAACACATATCCTGGACTGGGAAACTAAAACTAAAAACCATCGTGATCTCTCCTTTCCCAAAGACTGCTCATACTGCAAGCCACATGAAGACAATCAGCAGTCTTTATCTCAGACTCTGCTTACCACAGTATGATTAACATTAACGTTTTTTAATGTCTCCTTAACCAACCTACGCCTTCATTGAGATTGGGCACTATGTCGTTTTCTTGGTGCTGGTTTTTTTTTTTTTTTTTTTTTTTGGTACCAGGGATTGAAGCCAGGGGTGCTTAACCACTGAGTCACATTCCCAGCCCTTTTTTATTTTGAGGCAGGGTTTCACTAAGTTGCTTAGGACCTCACTAAGTTGTTGGGGCTGGCTTTGAGCTTGCAATGCTTCTGCCTCAGCCTCCCCAGCCACGGGGATGATAGGCTTGTGCCACCACACCCAGCAGGAACTGTCTTTCTAACCTCCGTATCTCTAGAGCCAAATCTGGTAAATGTTCAAAACTTGGTGCATGAATGTTTGCATTTAGAACCCCTGTGGTCAAGGATCACGCTGAACTAGAGCTAAACTACTAAACTTGTGATTCCCTTTTCAGTCACATCTCCATGTTGCAACTAGGGTGATCCTTTTCCAATAGCAATTCATTCCTATTCATTCACATTCTGTCCCTCTCTCTTATTCTCTCTCTCCAAACACACCCCCCCAAAACTCTTTGTCAATTACCTATTGCTCTTAAAATAAACTTTAACTCCTTATCATAGCAAATGGTTGCACTTATTAGTTCAAACAACAGAACTAATTTCAGCTGGTTTAAGATATAAAATGAATTGATTAAAGCAGCTCTGTCCAATAACTTTCTTTGATGATTAAAATGTTCTTTGCTGTCCAACAACGTAGCCATTTAGCTTCATGGAGTTGTTGAGCACTTGGATAACTGAGGAATTGAACTTTAAATTTTATTTTAATTAATTTAGATTTAAACAGCCACATGTGGCTAATGATGACCCTATTGTACAGCACAGGATTGAGGTATATGAAGTAGTTCACAGAATTTCAAGGTGGGCAGACTCAAGCTTCAGATCTATATAACCAGACACAATATCCAAATCTCACTGAGGGAATGTTCAGGGAATAACCCACTGCCATGACCATAGAAATTGCAGCTATCATTATTGACTGGACACTGGATACAGGAAACTTCCCCACTTAGTTCCCCAAATCAGATGCCTCTGCTGCTACCTTGTCAGACTCTGAGCCTCTTCCTGTTGCTGTGTGTGTCCAAATCAAAGCTTCTGGCTGATGAATGGAGCCCAGGTCAAATTCCTATGTCCAAGTTTCAAGGGAAGCTGGGAAGGCCAGTTTCTTGATTCCACTTCTTGGAGGTAGAATTGTGTGAAATTCCCAACACACACACACACACACACACACACACACACACACGGATGTTTAGAAGATGTTGGATGTCCATAAAGTACAAGTATTTAATGTATATGGTCTATGCCAGTGCTTCTCAAGCTTTAATATTTTCATTCCAGAGGTCAGAAAGAGTTGGGGGATAAGATTTTTGTCTTCTATCTCCATAGTTTTGCCAAGCACTATTCTAAGTATTTTTACTTGAACTAACTTATTTGATTCTCCCAACTCTGTTCCAAAACAACCTGGTTCCAGTAAATGAAGACCACACCCAAGGTGCCATGAGACTGAAGAAAGGTAGACAGATCAAAGATTTCACAGAGTGAAATTTATTGGGGATTTACTGACAGAAGCATGGTCCTAGGTGGCAACAAGGTCAGTTGCCCACAGGTTGCAGTGGTTCATGCATGTAATTTCAGCTACTTGAGAAGCTGAAGCAGGAGGATTGCAAGTTCAAGGCCAGTCTTGACAATTAAGGAAGACCCTGTCTCAAAATAAAATATAGGGTTGGGGTAGTGGCTCAGTGGTAGAGCACTTGCCAAGCATGTGTGAGGCAATGGGTTTGATTCTCAGGACTGCATGCAAATAAATAAATAAAATAAAGGTACATAGACAGCTAAAATAAATTAAAAAAATATATATATATACAGTTGAATAGCTAAGAACATTTTAATCATCATAGGAAGTTCTATTGGATAGAGCTGCTTTATATATATATATATATATATATATATATATATATATATATATATCCATCCTGGGGAGCCCCATATGGTGGTGCACACCTGTATTCCCAATGACTTTGGAGGCTGAGGCAGGAGGATCACAAGTTCAAAGCCAGCCTCAGCAACTTAGTGAGGCCCTAAGCAACTTAGTGAGACCCTGTCTCAAAATAAAGAGTAAAAAGTCCTGGGGATGTGGAACAGTCGTGGAATGCCCATGGATTCAATCCTCAGTGTTTATATACACTTTCTTTTTAAGTGTTTATATACACTTTTTCTTTCTTTCTTTTTTTTTTTTTTTTAAAAAAAACCTCTATGAAGCAGAAAGCCTAGCTAAGAACACCTTCTTGTTCTTAGACCCTACCCTCATTGTGGATTTCTTAATAATGTGACTACTTGAGAGATGGTGGCTTCACTTTGAAACAGTTTTGTTCTAATACACCCATAATCAATGGAAAAGTCAACCTGTTATTTGGGGAGGGAATTGGGAATTGGACTTTTTAGAATAGGAATTTCTATAGCTGAGGATACCTCCCCTGTTCTGGAATAAGAATAATCTGCAGTTTCTCAGTTTGATGAAACTAATGATTACCAGAAATAATTTAGCCAAAATAGACTTCTCTTACTCCTCAGAATGCTAATGCATATGTTAAGAATGCCTTAAATCAACACTAGCATTTTATATTACAAAGGCCCAGGGAAGGTTTATGCTCATTTTCCTGAATTAGACTAGATATTTGTACCTCTTTTGATACCATAGCCACTTAATGCCTATTTGGAGGAATCGCACTCTGGAAACTTAAAAGTTGGATTTTTCTATCTCCAGGCACCCTGGAAGTGAAGGCGCAGAACTGTGACCCAGGCTTGGCTGATGAAAGGCTCTATTGCAGGACTTTGAACCTTGAGAGAGGGACATAAAGTTGCAGGGAGATTTAGGAATTTCTAAGGGGTAGAAGGGCTGCAAAGCAAGGAGTCCTTTGGCACAACAGGGTGTCTGGTAGCTATAGCATCTCAACTAGGTTTCTTTTCTGACAACAGACGGCTGGTTCTCAGAGAACTTTGCTTCCCTTGATTGGCCCAATTTTGCCGCAGCCTGTTCTCCAGATCATTTGCAGATTCTATGAGGCACCAATATCTTTTCAATAACCCTCTCTAATGAAGTTAACCAGTGTTGGTTTCAGCATTTTGCATTTAAGAACTCTGGTAACATATTTTCTGATCCACGTACAGCTTTAAGGTGCAAGTGGATCAGGATGGGAGCATATTGGAGGCAAGTGGGAAATTTCCAATCTTTCTCATGCTGTCAGAGGGACGGACAAGTGTGGAAAACATTCGTATGTGTTGTGAGGGGGGTATTTATTAAGATATGTCACATATTCTAATATTCAATATACATAATTTTTAGTATATTCACAAAAGTTGGCAATCTTCATTTTGGTTGGGGCTTTTTGTTTTGTTTTGTTTTTCAAATAAAGTTCCTTTCAAGGGTTTCTCTAGATTCAAGGAATTTTGAGCATGTTGTATACATGTAAAGTACACGAACGACTCCTGCCATGGCTTTTACATACGGCAATCCCAAATATTTTCTCTGTGAAATAACGTCAGAATTCCCTCGTAGGAGAACCTATGACCGCTTTTGGTGAGACATTCTCGCAACCTCACAACCGCCGCTTAGTCAACTCTTCCAACTTAATTCATTTTGTTCACGCACTCAATCGCAGACCCCGCCTCTGCACCGAGCCTCTCTGATTGGTTGGTGCCGAGTGACGTCTTCAGATCGCGACCCTGGAGCTGCGGCCGCTGTGTAATGTGGCTGGCCCGCAGCGGGTGGCTCGGGGTTGTTGTACAGTGGCGCTCGGACCTCCGGCTCCTCAGCCTTGCTTGGACTTGGGGTAGCCGTAGGGTTCCGATGGCGGAAACACTGTCGACCCGAGCTGAGGCAGCAGGCGGGCTGAGGGCTCCGGTTCAGCAAAACGGAGACGCTGGTAGCGACGCTAGTGTTGAGCCGCTTTCAGGGCGCCCCGAGCCCGGGGGCCCAGTAGTGGAGCCGGCCGTGGGGAGCGGGGAGCAGACCCCAGGAGGCAGAGAGCAACCGTCAGCTCTAGCCCCAGATCCAGGCAAGCGGAAGAAGAGGCGGGGCGCAACGCGGGAGCGCATAGTGCCGCCCCCAAAGAAACGGCGGACTGGGGTCAGCTTCAGCGATGAGCACTTTGCAGAGACCAACTATTATTTCGAGGGCGGCCTGCGCAAGGTGCGGCCCTATTACTTTGACTTCCGGACCTACTGCAAAGGCCGTTGGGTGGGCCACAGCTTGATGCATGTCTTCAGCACCGAATTTCGAGCCCAGCCGCTCGCCTACTATGAAGCCGCGATCCGGGCCGGACGTCTGCACCTCAACGAGGAGCCAGTACAGGACCTCAGCATTGTACTCAAGGTGCAGTCCTGATGGGACTGGCTAGAAGCGGGCGAGGAAAGGAGCCAGGGTTTTTGTTTTTCAGACTTGTTATATAGGTGCGGGAGTAAAATTATGGTAATTAAGAAGCGTTCTCCTATTCACTTTGAACACTCTTTTTTAGCCTCTGCTCTCTGTCTCCCCAAGTAGACAGCCTGTTTGTGCTTCAGAACTCAACCAGTTTATCTTCCCCATCAAGACGGCTTCCTTGTTTCGAAGGAACATAAGTTGGAATTCTCATTTCTTTTTGTATACTGTCTTGTGGCAAGGGCACTACCCACTTTCTTAGGTCTCTGTACAAATAGTGATAAGAGGGGCTATCATTTATGTCTCCCTACTACATGTTGGGCACAAAATTAAGCATTTTATGTACTATAACGTTTAATTCTAATTACAGCTTTGTGCAGTAAGTATTGTCACCCCATTCTACTTTTAAGAAAACTGAGGAAACTAAACTAAGGTAAACCTCACAAGGGTAAGGCAACGGTGCCACTGTGTTCTCATAACTACTGTTTAAACTGTTTATCATAGAGCCTGATGTGTAATAGATTGTGGGATGACAGGGATAGAGACCAGAATTGTCTACACAGGTGCTTTGACCCCTTTACAATTCTATGACATTAAGAGATACCAGACACCTCTGTCAGGAACACAAAGCAATTTCAAAACTTAAGAGATTTCCTCTCCCATCCCAATTTTGAAAAGTATAGGTCTGGTCTAACCCTCATGTTTTACAGATAAGGAAACTGGGTTCTAGAGAAATTGACTTCCCCAAGAACTTGTAGAGAGCCTGTGGCAAATCCACATGTAGATCTCATATCTGTGGACTTAACAACTTGATGTTGTTCAAGGTCATAAGAAGTGATGATTCAAGGAGGTGTTAACTCCACTTCAAAAATTGCTTTTATAATGTTACTTTAATGTAGAGAATAGACAAACAAACCAAAGACATTCATAATCTCACCTCTCAGAGATATTATTAACTCTTTGCTTATTTTTTCTTTTTTTTTTTTAAATAATTAAATCATGTTATTTAAACATTAAATTAAAACAACCAGCAATTTTTCTGGATTCTGTTTCTGGTCTTATTACTGTCATTTTACAAAGTTTTCTTTTTTAAAAAAAAGGTTTTTTTAGTTGTACACAATATCTTTATTTACTTATTTTTATGTGGTGCTGAGGATTGAACCCAATGCCTCACACATGCAAGGCAAGCACTCTCCCACTGAGCTACAGCCCCAGCCCCTCCTTTCTTTTTTTGAGTCACAGCTCAATGAAAAAAAAAAAAAAATGAAAGATCTACAGTTCAAAGACTATATAAACACTGAACATTTAGTTTAAAAATAGCAAAACTAAGAAGGGAAAAAAATAAACCAGAAAAAGATATTTTCTGAAAATGTTATTCTCTAGAAGAAAATTAATAAAAAGTTGTCTTTAACAAAGTAAGATCAAAATCAAAAAAAGAAAAACGGACAAAAAAAAGACTTAAAGGAAAATGCAATTAGTAAATAAACATGTGAAGTCATGTCCACATTAATTAAGCCATCAAAAGAAATACAATGTAAAACAAGAAGATACATTGTGACTACTTAATTTTTTAAGAAAATGTAAAAATATTAATACAAAATGCTACAAAGGTGGGAGTAAAATGATACAAGCCCTTTAGAAAGCAGTTTAACAACATGCTCCTAATATTTCAGTAGCCTAGTTTCTAGAAATGCATCCCAGTGGTCAAAAAGGAAATAACTGTGCACACACATAGGTCCAAGCACTCATAGCAGTGTTATTTGTACCAATAAAAAAATTCAAAAGAACCACATAGGTGGAGAAAAAACAGTTTTATAGTCATTCGAAATTAAAATTAGAAACTGATATGGGGCATTGTGAATAAAAACATGTGCTATTTCACTATTTGCATACTTTTTCAATGCCTGCTACCTGTATATGTCTGCATTTTTACAAAATGAGATCATGCTATACACTTTTCTTTTTTGCTTAAGCATGTACTGTGACCATTCTTTGTCAGTGAGGAAAAAGGAGAGCTAGGTGTGATGTTGATTGATTACAGGCTGCTGGTCCCAGGCTGACAGGTTACCTGTGTTTTTGACAGGATAATGATTTCTTGCGGAACACAGTGCATAGGCATGAGCCACCAGTCACTGCAGAGCCCATTCGCCTGCTAGCTGAAAATGAAGATGTGGTGGTTGTAGACAAGCCTTCCTCCATTCCTGTCCATCCTTGTGGCCGTTTCCGACACAACACAGTTATCTTCATCCTGGGCAAGGAGCACCAACTGAAGGAGCTACACCCATTACATCGGCTTGACCGCCTTACCTCAGGAGTGCTCATGTTTGCTAAGACAGCAGTTGTCTCTGAGAGAATTCATGAGCAGGTTAGGGACCGACAGGTAAGTGGGGCCTTTTTCTCCTGCAGTCCACTTCCTGGGCTCGAGTGCTCTGCGTCAGCAAGGTGTCAGAGAATCCTATATCTGAAATAGGCTTGATATTTATCTGGCCAAGCTTCCTATTTTAAAGTCATCACCTAAGATGTCAAAGACAGACAAACCCTGTATGTCTTTAGAGATGGCATACAATGCCTTTTTTTTTTTTTCTTTTCCTTTTCTAGTAAGGGGATTGAACTTAGGGGTACTGCACTACTAAGCTACATCCCCAGCCCTTTTTATTTATTTTTTAAAAACTTGAGACAGGGTCTCATTAAATTGCTGGGTCTGGCCCCAAATTTGGGATCCTCCTGCTTCAAGTTCCCAGTCACTGGGATTATAGGTATGCACTACTGTGTCCAGCTTATACTCATACACTGCCTTTCTTGGTAATTTGCTGTTTTGAAGTTTTAGGGTGCTGAGAGGCTAGGGAAGGTTTTTAAGATTTTAGCGGGGCTAGGGATTTAGCTCAATGGTAGAACATTTGCCTTTCTCCAACTGAAGAAGCTACACCCATTGCATTGGCTTGACCACCTTACATCAAGCTCTGGGTTTGATCCCCAGCACCACAAAAAAAAAAAAAGAAAAAAAAGAAAAAAGAAAAGAAAGATGTTGGGGAGAGTCTGTTTGGTGGGAAAATTCTGGTTGAAGTTGGAAGAGGTTTGTGTAGATGTTCACTGATAGTGATTGTAGTTTTGAGAGTTGGAATTCTGCATGTGGATCTGGACCATTTTAAGTGCATATTGTGCATTCATTTATTGAATGCATGCCACGCTTAGTATCAAGCACTTTAGAGCCCAGTTTACTGAATGCTTCTGAATGCTTATGGCATCCCTGTGAGGAATTTTTTTTTTTTTTTTTTTTTTGATACTGGGGATTGAACTCAGGTGCTTAATCACTGAGCCACATCCTCAGCCCTTTTTGTATTTTATTTAGAGAGAGGGTCTCACTGAGTTGCTTGGGGCCTCTCTGATTTACTGAGGCTGGCTTTGAACTTGCAATCCTTCTGCCTCAGCCTCACAGGTCACTAGGATTGCAGGTGTGTGCTACCATGCCCAGTGAGGAATATTTTTTTTTTTTAATCTCACATTTTCTAGATGAGTTATTGGGATTTATTTATTTATTTATTTATTTATTTATTTTTGAGCCAGGGATTGAACTCAGGGACACTCGGCCACTGAGCCACATCCCCAGCCCTATTTTGTATTTTATTTAGAGACAGGGTCTCACTGAGTTGCTAAGGGCCTTGCTAAGTTGCTGAGGCTGGCTTTGAACTTGTGATCCTCCTGACTCAGCCTCCCAAGTCACTTGGATTACAGGCATGCGCCACCACGCCCAGCTGAGTTATTGGGATTTAAAGAGGTTAAATAATATACCCAGGATCATGGAACTGGTAAGCAACGGAGCTGGGTTTTGAATCCTCTTCTTTGTGACACTGGTGTATTCCTATCACTCCATGGATGGTTTAGACTCTTTAAGTTTAGACTTTGTACTGATTTTCTCCCTCTTCCCTCCCCTTCCTAGCTGGAAAAGGAGTATGTGTGCCGCGTGGAAGGGGAGTTCCCTGCCATGGAGGTGACCTGCAAAGAACCCATCTTAGTGGTATCTTACAAGGTAGGGGTATGCCGGGTAGATCCCCAGGGCAAGCCCTGTGAGACTGTGTTCCAGAGGCTGAGCTACAATGGCTGCTCCAGTGTGGTACGATGCCGGCCACTTACAGGCCGTACCCACCAGATTCGAGTCCATCTTCAATTCCTGGGCCACCCCATTCTCAATGACCCCATCTATAATTCAGTCGCCTGGGGTCCCTCCCGAGGAAGGGGTGGCCATATTCCCAAGACAGATGAGGAACTGCTCCGGGACCTGGTGGCAGAGCACCAAGCCAAACAGAGCCTGGATGTACTAGATCTCTGTGATGGTGACATGCCCCCAGGACTCACAGACACTACAGCCCCCTCTTCAGAGTTGGCCAAGGACAGCCTAAAAGAGTTGGCCACAGCAGCCCAGAAGATGGATGGAGTAGTTGAAGCAACCCCTCAGGATCTGGACACAATGGCCTTGGCACGAGGAAAGGAAGCTGAAACAGAAGTTATGAATCAAGAGACAGACCCACTCTGTGCAGAATGCCGGCTGGTGCGACAGGATCCTTTGCCCCAAGACCTTGTGATGTTCCTGCATGCCCTCCGCTATAAAGGACCAGACTTTGAATATGTTTCACCTTTACCTCCCTGGGCACAGGATGACTGGCAAGAAAACTGAAGGCAGTGACCAATGGAGGGATTGCTTCTTGGGGTGGGACAGGGATGAGCCATGGGTTAGGGGCTGACCCTATGAGCTGGTACTCAGGGTTTCCATAAGATTGAGATTGGGCTATAAAGGGATATACTCATACAAGCTACCTCCTTCCTTCTCCCTCCAGTTTGAATCTGGGAGCTTTTTGATTTGTAAATATATCCTTTTTTCTAACACTTTGTGTATCTGATTTTCTACTGCTTGTTTCTTTTTTTTTTTTTATCAGTAAATTTCACATAATATAAAATTAACCACTTTAAGATATACATTAGTGGCATTTAATATGTTCATGATGATGTACAACCATCACTTCTTAGATAGTCCCAAAATATTTTCCTCACCCCCAAAAGGAAACCTGCACTTTTATTAAGCAGTCATTTCCTATTCCTCTACCCCTACCTCCAGGTTACTAGGAGTAGTAACTATTAATCTGTCTGACTTTATGGATTTGTCTGTTCAGGACATTTCATATAAATGGCATCATATAATATGCAGCCTTTTATGTCTGTGTTTTGCTTCAGCATAATGTTTTTAAGATTAATTTATAGGATATATTAGAACCACATTCCTCTTTTTATGGTGGAATAGTATTCCATTGTGTGTGTACAAAAAATCATGTCACCTATGAGGAGAGAGATTTTACTTCTTCCTCTCCCATATGGATGCCTTTTTTTTTTTTTTTCTTGCCTAATTGCTCTGGATAGAACTTCCAGTACACTGTTTTCTTTTAATTTTTTTTTTTTAGATGTTGATAGACCTTTATTTTAATTCATTTATTTATATGCCATGCTGAGAATCAAACCCAATGCCTTACACATGCCAGGCAAACTCACTACCACTACCCCAATCCTTCCAGTACATTTTTTAATAAAAGTGGTAGAGTAAAAGTAGGTATCACTGTTTTGTTTCTGATCTTAGAAACAAAGATCTTGGGGGAAAAATTTTGGTCTTTCACTATTGTGTATCATGTTAGTTGTGGGCTTGTCATGAATCCCCTTTTCTATATTCTGTGCGTGTGCATATTAGATTAAACCCAGGGTTTGATGCATGCTAAACACATGATTATAACACTGAGCTAAGGACATTCTTTTTTTGAGGGGGAGGTGTGGCTACTAGGGATTCAACTCAATAGCACTCGACCACTGAGCCACATTCCCAGCCCTATTTTGTATTTTATTTAGAGACAGGGTCTCACTGAGTTGCTTAGTGCTTTACTTTGCTGAGGCTGGCTTTGAACTCTTGGATCCTCCTACCTCAGCCTCCAGAGCCTCAGGGATTACAGGCATATACCACAGCACTCAGCTAAGACATTCTCAATGCTTGTTTCTTACCCTAAATTTCTTTATTTATTTTGTACTAGAGATCAGACCCAGTGATGCTTAACCACTGAGCCATCAAACAAGGTCTCATTAGGTTGCTTACAGCCTCACTAAGTTGATGAGGCTGGCTTTGAATCTGTGATCCTCCTGCCTCAGCCTAGATGTGTGTGATCATGTCTGGCTTGTCTGGATGACCCTTTGACTTCTGTCCAAACAGAAGTTTTCTCTTTTCTGTTCCTTATGCTGTACATCTATATTTTATTGTTTTGTTGTTGTTGTTGTTTGTTTGTTTTGGTGATACTGGAGATTGAATCCAGGGATTTTCTACCACTAAACTACATCTGGAGCCCTTTTTATTTGATTTTGAGAAAGAGTCTCACCAAATTGCCCAGGCTTACCTTGAATTTACAATCCTCCTGCATCAGCCTCCTGAGAAGTTGGGATTACTGGCTTTTGTTTTGTTTGTTTTGTACTCATTAGGAGAACCATGATTTTTGTTTTCAGGCACCTTCAGGATGAATGACACAGGGTCATTAATACCTGCTCCATAGCTTTTGACAAACACATATTGAGCAGTAGTTATGTGGGTGGGGACAAACAACTGTGTTTATATTCTTACAGTGATCCATGCTGATTGTTAACTACCCACTATATGCCAAACCTTTTTAATGCTGGAATACAGAGATGAACGCCTGATCCCTGCCCTGGTTGAATACTCATGATGAAGTGTACAAAGTACAAAGGGAATCAATAGATAGATGAGATAATTCTGTTAGAGAAGTACAGATTTCTCAGAAGAAGAGGCATTTAACAGTAAGTGAGATTTTGCAGAGTAGAGACATAAGAATTCCACATAAAGGAACAATATGAGAGAATCTATTATTTTCTTCATTCAAGAGTTAAAGAGGAAAAGCCGGGCACGGTGGCCCACGCTTGTAATCCCAGTGACTCAGGAGGCTGAGGCAGGAGGATCGCAAGTTCAAAGCCAGCCTCAGCAACTTAGCGTGGCCCTAAGCAACTCAGTGAGACCCTGTCTCTGAGTAAAATACAAAATAGGACTGGGGATGTGGCTCAGTGGCCGGGTGCCCGTGAGTTCAATCCCTGGTTCCAAAAAAAAAAAAAAAAAAAAAAAAAAAAGTTAAAGGGGGCTGGAGTTGTAGCTCAATGGTAGAGTGCTTGCCTCTCATGCATGAGTCACTGGTTCAATCCTCAGCACCACATAAATAAATAAAATAAGGGTATTATGTCCATCTACAACTAAAAATCTTTTAAATATTAAAAAAAAAGATAAAGGTATATTCCTAAGATAAAGAAGACAGGAGAGGGCTGGGGATATAGCTCAGTTGGTAGAGTACTTGCCTTGCAAGCATAAGGGCCTGGGTTCAATCCCCAGCACTGCAAAAGAAAAAAAGACAGGAGAGACCAGGCACGGTGGCACATGCCTGTAAACCTAGCGGCTCTGGAGAACTGAAGGTGGGAGGATCAAAAGTTGAAAGCCATCCAGTGCCCCTGACTTCAATCCCTGGTATCAAAAAAAAAAAAAAAAAAAAAAAAGAAAAGCCAGAGATACATCTATCTCATCCCAGTGACTTTGGAGTCTGAAGCAGAAGAATCACAAGTTTGAGGAAAGAAAAAAAAAAAAATCAAGAGAGCAGTTTTAGGACATTTGGCCCTCAGGTCCCAGAATATGGCTTACTGTCACTAACTACTGAAGCCTTTGCATGGCTTGTATATCACAAGGGATTTTGAACTGCAAGGCGTTAAACAAAGTGAATCAGGATCCTCATGGATCTGAGTATCTGCTCAACTTCATGAAAACCTTATCTTTATCCCATGAGCCAGTCAACTCTCCTTATCACTGAGACCCTCTATAACTCAGGAGCTCAGGGCTCCTAGGATGGGGAGGAATCAGATGCTCAATAAAACTCTTTCAGATATTTGAGTGCCAACTATGTGCTAGCTTTACATTAGACTCTGTATATAATGGTGAATAAGAAAAATGTTGCATCCAGAAGAACAAAACACCCAAGATGTGCTGCTGAAGATTTCGTATTACCTGGGCTGTTATATGCCTTACAGTTCAGAATTCCTTGTGATATACAATCCATGCAAAGGCTTCAATAGTCAGCGACAGTGAGCAAGACTCTGGGACCTAAGGGCCAAAAATATCCCAAAGCTGCTCTCGGGTGTCTCCTCCTCAGAAGCTTTTTGTTGTTGTATTGTTTTGTTTGTTTGCTTGTTTTGGTACTGGGAATTGAGCCCAGGGTGGTGCTTTACCATTTAGTTATATCCCCAGTCCTTTTTATTTTAATTTTTTTGAGACAAGAGCTCACTAAGTTGCTGAGGCTGCCTCAAACTTGTGATCCTCCTGCCTCAGCCTCTTACGGAGTTCGTGATTGGATTAACCCAGGAGGTTCCCCTCTTGTGTTGACATGAACCTTACTGAAAAGAAACAAATTGGGTTGGGGTTGTGGCTCTGTGGTACAGTGCTTGCCTAGCATGTGTGAGGCACTGGGTTTGATTCTCAGCACCACATATAAATAATGAATTAAATAAAAGTCCATCAACAACTAAAAACAGTTTTTTAAAAAAGAAACAAATTGTTTCTAAACCATAAAACGAGGTTGCATAAAAAGAAAAAGATCCTAAAAGAAAGTGAAAAAATAAAAACTTATGACATGGGAATACATTAAGCATAAAATAAATGCAAATAGAAATAAAAGAAAAAAAGATAGGTGTCCATGCTCTTATGGAGTATACAGTGAGGGTACAGCCCAACATGGGGAAGACCAGTAAACAGTTATTAACGTGATCTGTGTGTTAGGAAGGGTAAGGTAGAGGTTACCTCTTTACTTAGCATGGTTCCTTCCAAGATTCTCAATGGGAACATTAGTTTTTGCCCAATTGCCATCTTAGCTCTTCAGTTTTGTATTTCATTCTCTCTAGCCTTGTTTATTCTATTCTTATTAGTCAGTTTTAGCTCCATGTATCAGTTTAACTAAAGTAGAATTTAAAATGCAGTTCTTTTGTTGCACTAAGCTACATTTCTGATGTTCAAAGTCTTTTGGGTTAGTAGCTATCATATATTGAATAGCACAGACATAGAACATTCCTTTCATTGCATTAAGTTATACAGCACAGCATTGCTTCAAAGAGTCTCTACACTGGGTGTGGTGCCACATGCCTGTAGTCCCAGCAACTGGGGAGGCTAAAACAGGAGAATCTCAAGTTTGAGGCTAGCCTCAGCCATTTAGCAAGATCTTGACTCAAATTAAAAAGTAAAAAGGACTGGGGATGTGGTTCAGTGGTAGAGCATCCCTGGCTTCAATCCCCAGTATTAAAAAAAAAAAAAAAAAAAAGCTATACAAAATGAATTGTGTCCATTACAATGAATTCCACTAGTCTACAGATACCTAAAAAACAGGGAGTATGTGTGTGTTGCATGTGTTCTTCCACCTAGCACATACTAGTTAAGTAATTAGTTTCTATGTTACTCAAATGCAGTGTTAGGTGCTATGATTATGGGATGGTTTGTTTAGTTTTTAATTTTTAACCTTTATTTATTTATTTATACTTGGTGCTGAGAATTGAACCCAGTGCCTCACACACACCAGGCAAGCACTCTACCACTGAGTCACAACCCCAGCCCCTTGTTTAGTTTTTTGATTTTTGTTTTTACATTACTGGAGAATGGATCTAGGAAGGTGCGACCTCTGAGCTACATCCCCAGCCTTTTAAATTTTTATTCTGAGACTGGAACTAGCTAAATTGCAGAGGTTGGCCTTGAACTTGCCATCCTCCTGCCTTGGATTCCCCAGTAGCTGGAATTATAGGTGTGTGCCACCATGTCTGACGAAATGCTAGAATATTTATACAGAACGTGTGAAAAAGATACTTCTCTGGAATGGAAATATAGCTCTGTGGTAGACAACTTGCCCAGTGCATATGAGGCCTGGTTTTGCTCCCCAGTACTTTAAAAGAACAAATACAATCAAACCAAATTATTTCCTTTAAGGAACTCAGGTTGAATCTAGTTGTTTGTTTCTATGGATGAAACAAACAGATGAAATTCCCAGATGTGTTTTTCCCCCTTGTTAAACGTTGTCCTTTGAAAAAAATTTAATTCTTGCCCAAATGCCATGGCACATACCTGTAATCTCAGCAGCTTGGGAGGCTGAGGCAGGAGGATTGTAAGTTCAACAGCACAATGCTAAGCAACTCAGTGAGACCTTGTCTCTAAATAAAATACAAAAAGGCTGGGGATGTGGATCAGCGGTTGAGTTCAATCCCTGATACAAAAAAAAAAATTAATTTTTATTATAGCCCCCTCCCCTAGAGATAACCACTATTAATAATTAAGTGGTCTCCTTCCTGTTTTCTATTCCAAGCCACACAAACCTGCATGTATTTTAAAAATAAAAATGAGATCATGCTGTAGAAATTGTTCTGTGACTTGCTTTTCTCTAGGATAACTTTTTTTTCTTCTTTTTTTGGTACCAGGGATTGAACTTAACCACTGGGCCACATCCCTGGCCCTTTTTATTTTTTTTATTTTAAGACAGGGTGTCGTCAAGTTGCTGAGGCTGGCACTGAACTTGTGATCCTCCTGTCTAGGACATCTTTTTTTTTTTAATAGCTGCATTGTATTTTATTGTTTAATATACCATAATTTAATTCTTCCTCTGTTGGTAGACTTTTAGGTGTTTGCAGTATTTGGTTGCTCTCAAACTGTAGTGAACATCCAAATCTTATATCCTTCCATACAAGTGCTAGTGTTTTAGTAAAACATTTTGTGTGTGTGTAATTTTGGGGTCAAAAGCTTTAAATAAATGTTGACAGATAATAGCAAACTGCCCTCCAAAAGACTATACCAATTTATTTGTAGTATGAAAAGCAGATGTAATTAATGAATGTAGTGACTAAAACAGTCAATCGACTGCATTTTTTTTTTTTTTTTTTTTGAACCAGGGATTGAACTCAGGGGCACTTGGCCACTGAGCCACATCCCCAGTCCTATTTTGTATTTTATTTAGAGACAGGGTCTCACTGAGTTGCTTAGGGCCTCACTAAATTGCTGAGGCTGGCTTTGAACTAGCGATCCTCCTGCCTCAGCCTCCTGAGTCGCTGGGATTACAGGCGTGCACCACTGTGTCCGGCATCAACTGCATTTTTAAGGTTAGCTTTGATTCAAGGCCTGAGTTACAACAATGGATTTCCTAGTAAGTCTATAGCTTTCATGTTGTTTTTGTAGTACTGGGATTGAACCCAGGACCTCAGGCATGCTAAATAAGCACTCTACCATTGAGCTACCCCTAAGTGATTGTATCTATTAATTGAAGACCTAGACTTGCCCGAGTTAGTTTTGCTCCCAAAGGATTGAGAGAAAATGGATTTATTTCAGAGTCTCTTTGGCTTTGAATTACTTATACTTGGGACTCAGATTTTCTAGAACACAGGATTATTGAAAACCACAATGGAAACAGAACAGCCTAAGGAAGTTGACCATGTTTTAGATCAGTAAGTTTACTGCAGTAAGAGGAATCATCAACAAAGGTATTCTGCTTTGAGCACTTGCCTTGCACAAGTAAGCATTATTGTCTATAATTATAATTATTGTTTTCTTTTCCTCCAAATTATCCATTTACTCTTTTCCTTTCATCTGAAGCTTGTCCATGCTTTCAAAACTACAAAAATTTTATCAGTCATTAACCACATCAAAACAGTTAAGAATTGCCTAGTAGTTGGGAGCAGTAGTGCATGCCTGTAATTCTGGCTGCTTGGGAGCCTGAGGAGGGAAAATTGCTTGAGCCCCGGAGTTCAGAGTCGGCCTGGGCAACACAGCAAGACCCTGGGTTAAGGAAAAAAAATTGCCTACCAAAATTGAACACGCACAATACCAATGATTCCACTTCTAGCTATATACCTCAAAAAACATGTCCATGTACTCCAAGAGACATTTACAAGAACTTTCACACAACAATATTCTTGTGTCAAAAAGAAACAACTGAAGTATTCATAAATAAGAAAGTGGATACCTAATGGTTTATTCCAACTGAACACTATGCGACAGTGAAAATGAATGAATTATGTGGATAAAACTGTTCACTGATCTCCAGTGCAGCAAAAAAGTGTTCAGTGGAAGAAGTCACAAAAACATACATATGACTCCATTTATATAAAATTTAAAAATAGATAAGAAAATATTTTAGGAATATGTACATGCATATTTGGTAAGAAAAAGCAAGAAAATTATAAAATTCAGGAAAGCAATTATGTCTTTGGTGGGAGGGTGCCAGAAGGGAGTGTCACCTTAGAAGTTTCCAAGGTGCTGGTAATGTTCTGTTTCTTAAACTGGGTCATGTATATGTGGCTTTGGTTTTTATTATTGTCACTTGTAAACTGTACATATATATAATATGTATATATATTATATATATACATATTATATCATTGTATAATACCTTTCAAAATAAGTGCCTAGCATATCAATTTCACCAAGGATGGGAAAAGAATACCAGATAAGAACACCATGAATCTTGGTACTTTGGAGACTTTCATGATAAACAACAGAATAATTTGCAACAGTGACTAGCCATTTCAGTGCGTGTTAGATTCATATATTTCTCCTTTATCATAGAACTGAAGCATCTGAAAGCAGTTCATGGCTTTGTATTCTAAGTTTGGCATGCTCTCAGACACAAAGATAGCCCTATGCCTTGCATTTTCTAACACTTCATTACTATGGCATCTTGACACAAGGTTCTTGAAAAACTTCAGTAATTCAGGTAAATAATAAATGATACAATTTTGTTCTGTTTTTTTTCTTACAAGTTCTCCAATATTCCAAATGTTGAGATTCCAAAAGTTAAGAACTTAAAGCAAAAAGCATCCAAAATGCTAAATTTTCCAGAAGTAATCCAGGCATGTGGTGCATGCTTGTAACCACATCTACTTGGGAGGCTGAGAAGAATCCCAAGTTCAAGGCCAGCCTCAGCAACTTAACTAAACCCTATCTTAAAAGAAAAAGGGTTGGGGATGTAGTTTATTGGTAGAGCACTCCTGGGTTCAAACCCCAGTACTGCAATTTTTTTATTTAAAAAAATTAATAAATTTTCCAGAAACAGAATTGAGGCAAAATTGTAAGGAATAAGAATTTTCTAAGCCAAGGAACGCTAAATATTGCCAGCAAATCACCAGAACATACAAAAGAGATGTAGATCAGATTTTTCTTCACAGCCCTGTGAAGGAACCAATCCTGCTGACACTTTGATGTCTGATTTCTAGCCTTCAGAACTTTGAGATAGTTAATTTCTCTTAATAAGAAAAAAAGAAAAGAGAGTCCTGCAACATGAGTGCAAATAAAGACTGCCTCTGTTACTTGCTAAGTTATATCCAAAATGATTATATATAGTAATTGAGAAGAGACTTGACTGTAAGTGACCCTTTCAGTGGGTACTCAAAAATTATCGTCAAGGAGCAATTTTAATTTTTTAAAAACTCAAAAACAACAACAAAAAAGCCCCCACATTTTTTCATATATCAAGTTTCTGTGTTATTCTAGAGTTTAAAAATCAGAATTCCAAGTCAGTAGCTATTATTAGCTATCAACAGAAAGTAAATAATTGAGAAAAATGCTGACACTGGCCTTGAATTTACCATCTTACCACCTCAGTTTCCCAAGTTGTTGGGAATTATAGGCTTGTGCCACTGCACTCAGCATAAACTTGATCTTTTAACATTGTCTATTGTAATCACTCAATATGCTATCATAGCTCAGAACAAATGGTGCTTTGTCCATAAGTAATACTACTAATAATTTACTGAAAGAATTTGACTAGAATTGACAAAGATAAGTCAAAACCTTCACATAAAAACATTTAAGAGGGCTTGGGTTCTATGTAGCTCAGTGGTAGAGTGCTTGCCTAGCATGTGTGAGGCACTGGGCTCGACTGATAGCACCACATAAAAATAAAATAAAGGTCAATAACTAAAAATTTTTTTTTTAAAATTCAAGACAACCAGAATCTTTTGAGAAGGCCAGAGAAGGGAAAAAGTGCTCAGAATCAATAACCTTTTATTTAGTACAAAGAGAAATACAAAAAACCTTAGTATTAAATAGTGGTCTTTGTTAACCACAGGTCTCCATTAACTTGATTCTATTGGAGTTGAGTTTAACTCAGTTTTACTTCATTCTGGAGATTTCATTTGGAAAATGAGACCATCTCTGCCATATGATGAGAAGGAAAGGTATAAATGGTTGTTGTTTGCTAACTATCCATTGCTACCTCAGCATGGAATACACCATGGAATATACCAAGCTGGTATTCCACATTATCCCTGGTCTCTTGGCATTTATTCATTCATCTTGGTTTTTCTAAGAAAGGTTCCTAAAAATTGGATTCAATTTTTGCTCTACCAATCTTCAGTATGAAAGCTATTTAGTTCTCAATTCAATAGATGTCCCCAGAAGCTCTAATAGTATAGTAGATGTTTTCACAAGATAGAATGCATCTCAGAGAAAATTGAACAAAGAAAAATGTCTTGGGTTGGGTTGCAGACCCAGAGAACAATGCCTGGACCTACTCGTGAGCCTCCCCAGGCCTTGTCAAGGCTGTTTTCCCAGAGCTGGTTGCCCAGTGGGACCACACTTCCTTATGGCGAAGAGCAGACTAAACTCACTCCTGTCATTAACTCCCTCTAAAAAATCAATCTTTGCAAATCTTGGACATGGAGGTCTGGATTTTTCTTATGAGAGGTAAGAAATAAACTGCAGGCACACACTGACAAAGTACTGATTTCAAATTCTTCCTTCAGAGCTATGTCATGTAAGGGCTGCTGACACATACCCCGCCTGAACTGTGGACCATCACCAACTAAACACTGAATAATTCTTTAAAGACAACCTTGTTCTCAACAGAGAATGAGTCTTCCTGAAGTTGGACCCAGAGGATGAAGACCCATCTCCTGGCACCCAAGCAGTTAAAAGAGCTGGAATATCTTGGTAATTTGTGCAAAGCTTTTTTTTTTTTTTTTTTTTTTTTTTTTTTTTTT
>JAJEJO010048123.1:104502-221880 GCA_020662805.1 Glaucomys volans
AAACAACTCTTCTTGCGTATGTCGGAGGAGGAGGATGCTCCTCTCTCTTCCCCCCACCAAGTAAAAAAAATGTAGGGTTTTTTTTGTTTTTTTAAAAATTTTTTTTTTTTTTTTTTTTTTTTTTTTTTTCTCGTAGTCTTTCAGAGATAGAAGGGTCTTGAAACAGTTCAGGATGGTACTTGTAAAGAAGAATGCTGGTGTTGATAGAGAATGGTTTCTCTGAACTGAGGTCTACCGCATTTTGGAAGATCTTTTCATTTTCATTTTCTGGTGGAGATCTTTTCAAAAGTTGTAACCATTCCTTTAGAATCATCTTGTCGTAATGGTGCAGTTGCAACTTCTCCAGTAGATGGCGCCTCTAACCCTTCTTATCACCCCAGCTACTTTGAACTTCTTTTTCCATTACTAATTCAAATATTTTCCTGGACTTTTAAGTAATCTGGGATGTTGTTGATTCTTTTCACTCTCTTAGAAAAAGGGAACACTAACACAATTTTAATAGATCAACAGAAATGCAAAAAACTGGTACTTTCATAACAAGTTTTACTGTAATTTCATAAGAAAGAAACCACAAGTGAACAACAATGCATGGGAAGAAGTAAAGAATTGAGGGAAAGAAAAGTGAACTTCCAATTTACTTTTTTTTTTCTTTTTTCTTTTCTTTTTTTTTTCCCTCTAGACTTTACTGGTGCATTGTAGTTTCAGAACTTCCGCAGTGAAGATTTTCCTTTGAATAAATAATTCACCAACCTTTTATTTGTAGAAACTGGACACATTGCATAGACCTTACCAATTTTCTAAAGGAAATTATCATTGCAAGAAACTGGCAAAGTTCAGGAAAATGATGCAGCTCTGCTGGTTCATAGAGAGCTTACAGCATTAATGGGCAATTTATATACTGCCTGGCAAGTGCTAGGGAAAACCCAGAGGGCTTCAGAAGCATCTAGGAGGGGCAGAAAGGACCAGGAGCAAGAGAGAGCTTGTTGAGGTTGGAGGTGGAGGAGAGGGACCTGCCCATTGCAAGGCTAGGGGAGGCTTTTGATGGGGATGACCTGATGATCTGTTGAGGGAAACAGAGGGACCTGCCCATTGCAAGGCTAGGGGAGGCTTTTGATGGGGATGACCTGATGATCTGAAGGAGAAACAGAAGCCAGTCAGATAGTGACAGCATAGGAAGTGGGTGGGGGAAGAGGCCTTTTCAGGGAAAGGGTGGGAACAGCATCCGCAAAGAGTTGTGGAGAGAGTAAGTAAAAGGTAAGATTAGTGTCTCTAGGGCCATTCAGAAATGTTCTTCACAGACTCTTAACCTTTTGTTGTTGTTGTTGTGACCCAGAGCTCTTTGGTAGTCTGGTGGAGACTGGTGGATGTCTTCTCAGAAAATTATTTTATAATGCATAAAATTAGGCATGTTAGAAAACAAAGGCAACCAAGTATGTTGGAATATGCATATTATTATATTGCAAAAATTAAAAATTTACTTCTTTTTTGATGCATAACATATGAGATCTACTGATAGTTCTCATAATTATCATACTTTTAAAGTAGTGATGAACATTGTCTCAGTTTGTTTGCTGTTGCTGTAATAAAATATCTGAGACTAGGTTATTTATAAAGAATACAGGTTTATTTGGCTCACATTTCTAGAGGCTGGAAATCCAAGAGAATAGCACCAGTATCTGCTCAGCATTTGGTGAAGGTCTTTTTGCTGCATCATAATATGGTGAAGGGGGCATCACATGGCCAGACAGAATAATTAACCAAAGAACTCACTTTTACAACAAAACTACTCCCATAATAACGCATTAAGCTGGGCGTGGTGGCGAAGGCCTGTAATCCCAACACTTGGGAGGCTGAGGCAGGAGGATCGTGAGTTCAAAGCCAGCCTCAGCAACTAAGCGAGGCCCTAAGCAACTCAGTGAGACCTTGTCTCTAAATAAAATACAAAAAATAGGGCTAGGGATGTGGCTCAGTGGTCGAGTGCCCCTGGGTTCAATTCCCAGTACCAAAACAACCCCCTGCCCCCCAAAAAACCCCGCATTAATCCATGAATGAGTTAATCCATTCATGTGACTCTGCCTTACTTTCAAAGTTCCCACCTCTCAACACTGCTGCATCAGAGACCAAATTTCCAACACATGGAACTTTGGGGGACACATTCAAACCATAGCAAGTCTATAGCAAAAATAGTAACATTATATAAAAATATCTGATTTCTTTTGATGACAAAGTCGTGGGTAAAGTTAGCTGTATTTTATTGCTTATCTTTATTGAAGAAAATACTTTCAATTAAAGACCATAAAAATAAGGTATAATATTTTTTTCTCAAACAAATAACCACTGAATATTATCCATGGACTCCTTGGATATATGTGGGACAGAGAATGGATTGAAGAGCAAAGCCGAAGACAGGTGACCTAAAACCTTCAACCTATGGAGGTATCCACATTCCCAAAGAATTTGGATCTAAGAGGGAGAAGCCAGTAGAGCCCAGCAGAGAAACACTACTGCCTTCCAACCCTCAGGGCTGCAAACCTTGCTGAAGCACCTGCCAGATGCTGGGTTCTGGAATACTGTGCTGTGCAGACACCTGTGGGAGAAAGGACCTGTAAACCAAAACCTCAAAAGATTGGTAAGTGCTGTTTATCAAACCTGCACCATATAGAATGATGGTTAAGACTCATGAAAAAGCCCACAGATTTGGGTTACATTGCTCTTTCTACAATTAAAAGTTGCATAACCTTGAGCAATCTAATTGCTTCATCTGTAAAATGGAGTAATGAAAGTATCGCAATCACAAGGCTATTGTGAATTGAAGTGATGCGATTCATGTAAGACGTATAGTTCCTGTAACTAAGAACTGTATAAACAAAGGCGATTAAATGTAAGTGGATGAATCTGCCTCATCACCTTCCTAGAAGGGGATCTCTATTCTTTTGCGGCTCCCTGTTCCTCCTTTTCTGGCTAAATCCAGGAGAGGGTTTAATCCCTTCGGCTCCTCGGGGAACGTAGACATGTTCCCGTTCTTCACTCTGGCTTCTAGATATTAACACGTCATCAACATTTTAAAAATACTTCCCAAAGTATACATTTCGGGAGTACTTACAGTTTGCTGGAGGGTGAAGAGAATTCCGAACACTCAGTCTCACGGTGGGTTTTGTAGTGAACCTGGTATTTCCTATTCAGCGCAGGTATTAAGACTGCCAGGATTAACACTGTCCGTAACAGCCCAAACCTTTCCATCAGGAGCTGGGTAACTTTACGTTGGGTCGGACCGGCAATAGAACGGATGAGAGGGAAATTATCGTGGAATTCTACTGTTTTTTACTTCATAAGAAATTTAATCCACTGTTTTTTGTACTTCATAAAACATTACATCCAGCACATTTTCTGATTCCCAGAAAGTCTCTTTCCCTCCCTTATCTTCATCTGTGAGGAAATGAATGCTTCAAAAGCTATATTTCAAATACCGCAATCCTTTAGGGGGAAAAAAAAAATCCCAGTCTTGAGCTTGTTCGCCTCAAACTAAATCGACCAGTTAGTGAATCACGGCTGGAGTATTCAACTGTTCCCATTCTGTAAATGAATTTTCATTCATCCGCGCAAACCTGCGGTAAGAAAAATACTCCGTTTTTTCCGACGAGGATGGGATTCGAACCCACGCGTGCAGAGCACAATGGATTAGCAGTCCATCGCCTTAACCACTCGGCCACCTCGTCCCAGAAGCCTACTTCTTCCTGATAGATATAGGGAGTAATCGTAGAGGGCTGTGACGCAATGTTATGGAAGTCGCCATTTTGTACGGAAGGCAACGTCGCTCACTTCTATAATGGACAATCGAAAGAAGATGGCCGCTTCCATGATGTTGGGAAGTCTGCGCTGGGAAGGGATGCAGGAAATTCAGTAGAAAATGAGATACATTTGACGGAAGTTAAATTGGCACAGAGGCAGGCAAAGAAGTTTAATTGAGGGGGTGTTAGGAGCCGGGCTGGTCTGAAGTCTAAGGGGCGGAGTCGACCCGTAGAGTTGCCTTGCGCGTGCGCATCAGTTAGGCGGTTAGATTTGAATATTACACTGAGTTTGGCTAGGCGTTGTGAAGTGACGTCTTTTCTGAGGAGCGCGCGGACCCCAAACAAGTTAAGCAGGTGGGCTGTAGCGGGTAAGAAGAGTGACCCTCTCACTCTGGGCTCCTGAGTGGACTTGGGTTTTGTCTGAGCACTTTGAAGGTCCAGCGTGAGAGGTGGGGGGCGCCGGGTCAGTCCCGCGGCCTCCGAATGCGCCGGACCGAAATGGATGCCTAAGCCGCGGGTGCTGGGCTCTCTGTTCTCTCTTCGGCCTGCACATTGTTCCTCCTCTCGCTTTCCTAGCGCTTTGGCACCCACACCTGGGCCCCCTATGGCCGGCTCGGATTGCTTGCTTGTCCTGCCCGCGGCGTCCTGGCCTGACCACCCCTTTCATTTTCTTTTTGGTTGTTTGTATTTCTGATTTAAGCTTTTCTTTGCTATAAAATGAGTGATATCTAAGTTCTCGGCTCTCATTGGTTTATTTGCCGGGATCAGAGTGCAAGCAGCACAGAACAGATTTTCGGTTTTTTTGCAGGTAACATTAACAAAGTATCAGAGTCCCACAAATTTTTTGTTTTTCTTTTTAAATCTTCCTCTATCCGGCTTAGGGTCAAAGCTCCTTTTTCTTGCTGTTTATTTAAATACTAGAGTTTGGGAGGAAAAATACTGCTGTTTGGAATTTTAAAGATGGGTTTGTTGGCGTTAACAGAGATAAAGGGCACGGATGAAGACTAAAGCACAAGGTTACTCTAGATATTAAGACAAGTAATTTTTCAAATCAGTTTAATTGGATCAATTGAATTCCTCATGTTTACTGGGTTCCTTGTCTTGTGCTAGTGCTGGGAGTGAATGATTCAGAGTCCCTAATCCCAGAAAGGAAAATAATTATATGTACAAAATAACTATGACATAAAACAATGTAATGAATTATAAGACATTCTAAAGAGGTATGATAACAGAAGGGAGAACTGATTTGATGCTTTTAGCAATGGAGAATAAAGTAGACTTCAGGGAGAAAATGGCATTTGAAGTGGAACATGGAGGAATGACTTACAAAGATGGAGAGTTAATATATTGTAAGATTTTGGAAATTAAAGGTTAGGTTCAAAGCAATACAATTTTTGACCCTGAAAGTGACTGGAAATGTTCACAGGGAACAAATACATTTAAATTGAGTAAAAATGTTTGGAATGATAGTGTTAATGGTGTGTTTAATACTAATAAACTAGAAGATACTGACTCTAGTTATTGATAGTAGGATGGTGCAGTCCAGTAGCACTTTGACAGTGATTATACTTTACAACTGCACTGTCCAACACGGTATCCATTGACCACGTGTGGCTATTGAACACCTGATATTTGTCTGTTGTAATCAAATAACTGAACTTTAATTAATATACATGTAAATGACTCCTGTATTGGACAGCATAGGTCTAGAGTCTATATCACTGGATATTGGAAAATATTTACTCTAGGTATTGGTAGTGTAAATTCAGGACTAGGCAGAGAACCAGATAATAAATATTTCAGACTTTCTGGGCTGCATGGTCACGGGCATGGTCTCTATCACATATTCTTTGTTTGGTTGTTGTCTTTGTTTTCTACACCTCATTAAAAATTAGCTTTGTTTTCTATACCTCATTAAAAATGTGAAAACTGCTCTTAGCTCAAGTGCTGATTTGGCCCAGTGGCAGTGGTTTACAGACCCCTAGATTGTTTCTACTACTGGTTCCAAAGCTTTCTTGGTTCAGATGACACCCTTAGGCCAAAAAAACAAAAACAAAAAAACTTGATAATTTTATTTCAGTAGTTAAGTACAAACAGCTTAATGGGTATTTATGTTCTGATTTATAGCCATTTGAAAAAAATACACATAAGTTGAAGGAAATGATAACATTTACTTTTTTATCAAATAATCATGGTTACTAATTGGATATGATTACCTCTTGGATAATGCACAATGTCTCAAACCTTGGAATCAGATTGTACATAGCCACTCTCATTTCCTGAGCCACTTTGATTTTAGAAAAAAAAAAAAAAACCTTGATTTTATTCATATCAATTGCCAAAAATCTAGCTTCACAATGATATGTTATTAAACGTGAATAGGTACTATTTTGAGCTAGTGGTTCACACAGTGCCTAACATGTTGAAAATTGTTGTTTGCTTCAAAAACTTAAAATATCCAAACACCTCTGTAAGTATGGTGCAGCGCCCTGGATACCAGGTGCACAGTTTGGGTTCCAATCAGTAATTAGCGTAACAGATTAATAGTTCAGCCCTGACAGTTTTATTAATGACACTTACTATGATACTCTGGGATCTCCTATTTCCACTGAAAGTAAAACTTAACAGTGAAATAAAATATTAATAAGATAGGACTTCAGTAAACTTTGATTCTCAGTTAATCAAGTACTAACCAATCTGGAGGTTGAATAGGAGTTGTGCTCATTGACTGTTTCAGTCATTTTGATGTTTAGGTGACCTTGAGCTGATAGTATTTAATATTTTTATATGGAGTTTGAATATGTGTACTGAGTTTGAAAATATTCCCAAAGGAGACAAAAATATGCTAGTTGGTAATCATAAAGCCAACTTTATTTTTAATTGTGGTTTTGGGAATTGAACCCGGAACCTTTAACAGCCAAGCAAGGACTCTACTGCTGAGCTAATTACCCAGCCCCAAATAATTGTTTTTTTATTACTCATTCAGCAAATATTTATTGAGCCTTCTACTACTTTTAAAGCACTGTTAGGCTGTAATATTGAACATAAAACTCACCAGCTCTATTCTCATAATTTACTGTTGGAGCAAGGGTAGTTGAAGAGATAATAGAAATAACAGACTTATTTTTATTTATTTATTTGCTTATTTATTTGTGGTACTGCAGGTTGAACTCAGGGCCTGGAGCAGGGAAGGCAGACACTACCACTGAACTACATCCACAATTTAAAGCATACTTTTAAATTAGAAAAGAAACACAAAGGAGGCATACGTAGTGCTACCAAGTGTGTTTTTCTTGTCTCTTATATATGTGTATATATGTATGTATATATATATATATATGTATGTATAGTAGTTGTAGATGGACACAATACCTTTATTTATTTATTTTTATGTGCTGATGAGGATTGAACTCAGTGCCTCACACATGCTAGGCAAGCGCTCTAACACTGAACTATAATTCCTGCCCTTTGTCTTTCTTGCCAAGAGAATATAGCAAATATAAACACATTGATTTAGGGAAGAGCTCTGTGTGTTCAGGGATTGAAAGAAAGGCTAGTGGGAATAGCATAGAGAGGAAGACTGGTAAGAGATGAAGTATAAAGTCTGAGATAAGCAAGGACCAGATCCGGTAGAACTCTGCAGGTCTTGGTAGCATTTATTCTCAGCACAATGGCAAGTCACTGAAAGATTGAGAAGATAAGTAGCTACTGTGTATAGAAAAGATTGCAGGGGGATAAAAGTGAAAGCAAGAATACCAGGGAGGTAGATATTACAGTATGTTATGTGAGAGTTTATGGTAGTTTGAACCATGATGTGTAATAAAAATAGAAATGGGGCTGCGGCTGAGTGGTAAAGCGCTTGCCTGGTATGTGTGAGGCACTGGGTTTAATTCTCAGCACCATGTATAAATAAAATAAAGGTCCATCAACAACTAAAAAAAAACCCAAAGCCCCACATTTAAAAAAAAATAGAAATGAATGGATTGAGAAAATGTACTGAAAATACGTAAGACTGGATGAATTAAATAGAAATGACTGTTGCTCTTGTTTGATCTTATAGGGAGTTTTTAAAGTTCAACCATTAAGTTTGCTTTTTTTTTTTTTTTAATAGATATTGTTAATTCATCTTCTGCCTCTAACTCCATAAGGGTTTTGTTTTGTTTTTTAATGAACAGGAAAGGATGCTAAAGTTCATCAATACTTTTTTTTCCATCTGTTGTGATTATATGATTTTTCACCTTTAAATTAGTATGGTAAATCACAAAGTTTATTTTCTAAAGTTAAACCAGGTTTGCATTTCTGGAATAAAGCAAACATGACTGATACACTATTCTTTTTGCTAATGTTTTATTTAGAATTTTTCTACTTATGATAGTGAAATTGGCATGTAATCTTCATTTTCTTGTACTGTATCTGTGTATGCATGTGTAAGAGAAATGGAGGTAATTGCAAGAAAGGGTGCTTAATTTTCATTTCCTATGGTTAGAAGACAGTTTAATGCCTGAAACTAGACAAATCAAAAAGTAGAGAGTATAAACAAGTTATCTAAACTAACAAGGTACGTATAAAAATATGTGCAAAGTAAAAGTGGTTGGTTTTGGGAAGGAGGAATTGGGAATGTAGAAAGCTGCTGGTTTAAAAAGCAGCAATCGGTGTCTGTTTTAGCTATCTAATAGCCAAGTTTTTATTTGAACTGGTGAAGTTCATATCATTTGCACCATCGTTAGTACAGACTTTATCTTGAATATGAGAATTTTCTGGTAGTATTAATTATAATGCAGTAGTTTGAACACCTTGAAGTATGTTATGTTTTAGAGCTCATAGTAATTTCCAACTATTTTTTTTTTTTAAACCGGGGATTGAACTCGGGGGCACTGGGCCACTGAGCCACATCCCCAGCCCTATTTTGTATTTTATTTAGAGACAGGGTCTCACTGAGTTGCTTAGGGCCTTGCTAAGTTGCTGAGGCTGGCTTTGAACTCGAGATCCTCCTGCCTCAGCCTCCCAAGTGCTGGGATTACAGGCATGCGCCACCTCGCCTGGCTTCCTTCTATTTTTGATCTTAGAAAGTAACCCTAAAATCTCAACTGTGCTCTTTATTTTTTCATAGATTGTAATTTTTCTTCTTATGTACCTTTTTTCATATTGTGTATTTATTACAGGAAAAAAAAGTTTTTCTTAAAAAATGGATGGAGTGTCTTCAGAGGCTAATGAAGAAAAGTAAGTTTATGATTCAGTGCAGCTAAAAATGTTATGCTCTGTTAAGAATGATACTTTTCCAACTAGTAAGTCCTATTAACAAACTTCAGAAATAGTTTTCTTTTGTGTTTCAGAGAAAACAAGAAAATATTACAAAGTGTTAGAATAAATTCATCTAAAGTCAAAACTGAGAGGGACTTCAGACACCACCTTATCGTCTCCTTTTTATTTAAGTGTGAGAAAATTGAGGCTCAGAAAGATGCAATGATTTATCTATAATTGGCATCACAAACTGGTGACCTTTTTTGTAGCCTGCAAAATTTTTTAAAATTTCAATTAGTTGCCAAAATTGCAAAATCTCATAATTTCATACAATAATTGTATTTTCAGCTTCCCTTGAAAAATCAAATATGAAACACTAGGCTCATATTCTTATTTGGAACAGCTAGCCAAAGCAAAGTAATGGCTGTGATCATTAGACAAGGCAAAATATTCTAAGTCATTGCCATATCTACATTTCGCTTGGATTACAGGCGTGCGCCACCACGCCCGGCTTTACATTTCTTATACCTAACAAATTATGTTTGGCTTATGATATTGGATTTTCAAAACCTGGCCTAAAAATCACACAGTAGTATGAACCAGAGGCAAAGAGTCTCTTGATTTATAGCCCATTTATCTTTTAATTGTACCTCTATACAGTAAATTATGTTGCACTGATTATTATTCAAGAGAGAGTCTTGTAGTATACTACATATTTATATATATGTGTGTATATATGTATATATATATATATATTTTTTTTTTTTTTAGTTGTAGATGGACACAATACCTTTATTTCATTTATTTATGTGATGCTGAGGATTGAACCAAGTGCTTCAGGCATGGGAGGCAAGCGCCCTACCACTGAGCCACAACCCCAGCCCTATATTTTAAAATACTGAATGACTAAATACTTAAAATCTTATGCTGTAATACAAATTTTGCTGGCCATAGTACTAAGTGAAAGAAAGCAATGGCCAGTTTTAAACTATGTAAAGGGTAATGTGATGATGGCTTTGGAAATTTATTCTTTTTCCTGTGTATACATAATTTTTTTTTTCCCTTTCTCAGTGACAATAGAGAGAGACCTATTAGAAGACGGCATTCCTCAGTAAGAAACAATTGTTGTTACCTTTTATTAAATAATAACTGTATACAATAATTTTTACTGTGGCCTCACTTTCCCACTCCCACTAGCTTCCTATTGCCCTCTGGGTAAAGACTCAAAAAAATTATTTTATTTATTTGATATTGGGAATTGAACCCAGGAGTGCTCTACCAGTGAGCTACAACCCCATCCCTTTTTAAATTTTATTTTGAGATACGGTCTCACTAAGTTGCATAGGCTGGCCTGGAACTTGTGACCCTCCTGCGTCAATTTTCTGAGTCACTGGGATTATAAGTGTGTTCCTCTGTGCCCTGCCAATACTCAAATATTTAACCTGAGAACAAAAATCTGTAAACCAAAATTCATAATTTATAAATTTTATTGTCATTTAATGCATAAATTATACCTTAATAAAGCTGTTTAAAATTACATTTAACCTGTGTACAAAGCTATTGCGAGACACAAAAATCTAACCAAAACTGATTTAAGCATGTAATGTATATCAGTTTATGAAACTGAAAAATCCAAAGATAGGTATGGCTGTAGGCATGACTTATGGATGAGAGATTTCAACAATGGAACCTTCTAGGATTTTCTTTCTCATTTTCTATTCTAGCTCTCCCTACTCCCAGGTTCCAACCCCTTTTTAAATTTTGAGATAGGATCTCATTAAGTTGTGGAGGCTGACCTTGAGCTATAGATCCTTCTGCCTTAGCCTCATGAGTAACTAGTAAAGGCTATGAGTTATACCCTGGAGTTGTGTGGATCTTCACCCAGACTCCATGGGATGAGAGTGGGCAAAATAATTAGGGAGAGTAGGCCAGGAGAAAGGAATAAATGTCAAATATTTAAATTGGCCACACAACACTAAGCAATTTGATTTTGAAGGATTTCAGAGATTTTAATGGAAATTAAAATCTTTAATTTCTACTCATGGCATTACTTGAAATAAAGTGATTATTAACAGATATGCTAGATTTTCTTGAATAATTATAATTATTACTTCTAGATTTTGAAACCCCCAAGGAGTCCTCTTCAGGACCTCAGAAATGGGAATGAAACAGCTCAGGTAAGTCTCTAGGCAATTGCTTTATAGATTTGTCTTTTCAGTGATTGCCTCCCACCCCCAGTACAGGGACTTGAACCTAGGGCCTTACACATGCTAAGCGAGTACTCTGCTACTGAGCTACAGCCTCAGCTTTTTCTTTTAAATTTTGAGACAGGGTCTCTCTGAGTTGCCAGGATGACCTCAAACTTGTGATTCTTCTGTGTTAACCTCCCAAGTAGCTGGGATTATAGGCATGTGCCACCAAGTCTGGCTGTCAGTGATATCTTTAATCAGAATGGTGGAGCAGGGGATACCAGGGATTGAACTTGGGGCACTCAACCACTGAGTCACATCCCTAGCCCTATTTTGTATTTTATTTATTTATTTGTTTTATTTATTTATTTTTTTTTTGCGGTGCTGGGGATTGAACCCAGGGCCTTGTGTTTGCAAGGCAAATACTCTACCAACTGAGCTATATCCCCAGCCCCTATTTTGTATTTTATTTAGAGAAAGGATCTCATTGAATTCCTTAGTGCCTTGCTGTTGCTAAGGCTGTCTTTGAACTCAAAATCCTGCCTCAGCCTTTGGAATTACAGGCATACACTACCATGTCTGATTTAATCAGGAATTTTACTTCCAATGTGAAGAGAGATCATCATGAATGATTCCTGTTTGAATGTGTACAAGTAAGCATTCCATGACCTTCAGGTTAAAAGTCAACACTTGCAGACTGGGGATGTAGCTCAATGGTGGAACACTTGTCCAGCATGACAAGGCCCTGGATTACATCCCTAGCATTACCAAAAAAAAAAAAAAAAAAAAAAAAAAATGCAAATACATGTATGCTGGCATTTGTGAATGTTAGGCCTATTTATTTTTCCAGCCTTCTTTCTTGTCACTTTCACACATTTATCCCACCACTCAGATTTGCTTATTTTTCCTCAAACAAAACATTATCTGTGCGGGATGCAGTGGCCAGGTGCAGAAGCAAATGCCTGTAATCCCAGCAGCTCAGGAGGTTGAGGCAGGAGAAACTCAAGGTGCTAACTAATCCTTCAGGTCTCAACTTAAATGTACTTTTTTAAAGACAACTTCTCTGATTCTCAGATGAAATTAGATTTTTATATGTAGTTTTTCTTTATAGCACTTTGCACACTTTGAATTTTATATTTATGTGACTTTATTGTCATTAGTCGAGTCACCCATAAAATTGGATGGTATTCATGTTGTTTACCTCTATTTTTCCATCACTAGTACAGAATTTAGTATGTGTGTGTTTGTATTTTTTAAAAATTAAACCAGTGTTGAATGAATAAATGTCATATTCATAGATTTTTGGAGCTTTAAAAGCAACAGGATCTTATCAATAATCTTGAATTTAGTTTCTTAATTTTATAGATGAGAAATGTAAGATCCTAAGAGTTAAATGTTTTATCTGTGGTGTCAGCTAGAGTCTTAACCATATAGACTATTTGATGCAAAGGGGATACCATTATCCCATTTTTCCTTATTGTTAACATAATAAGGCTTATACTCAGGTATCCAGAATTAATCTAGTAAAATTCTCTGTGAATTTGTTTTTTATTTGGTATCTATGTGAGAAATGTTTACTCTTGTTAAGAGGAAAGGTAGGGAAGAAAAATAAAAATAGTATAATGAAAAGATGTTCAACTTCACTGATGCTTAGGGAAATGCAAATCAAAACCACAATGAGGTAGCACCTCACAGTCATTAGGATGACTGTCTGAAGAATAAAAAATAACAAGTATCAGCAAGAATATAGAAAAATAGGAATCTATGTGTTTTGTTGGTGGGAATGTAAAATGATAATAGCTGCCTTGGAAATAGTATGGTAATTCCTCAATAAATTTAAACTAGAATTACCATATAATCCAACAATTCCGCTTCTGGGTATATCACCAAAAGAAATAAAAGGAGCATCTTGGAGAGATTTGAGTATCTGTGTTTGCAGTAGCATTATTCACAGTAGCCAGAAAGCAGAAGCCAGATGTCCATCCTTTGACAAATGGGTAAACAAATATGGTATTTTTATACAATGAAGTTGTTTAAAAAAGGAAAGCCATGTGGCACATGCCTATGATTCCAGTGACTTGGGGCTGAAGTATGAAGATCACAGGTAAAAGACCAACCTGGCCAACTTGGCAAGAACCCGTGGATGTAGCTGATAGCTCACTGGTAAAGTGCCCCTGCATTTCATCCCCAGTGCCTAAAAAAGAAAAAAAAAAAAATAGAGGAAATTCTGACATAACTATATGCATGCATCCTGAGGACACTTCTAAGTGAAAAAAAAAACAGTCACAAAAGATAATTTTTTTTTTTTGTACTGGGGATTGAACCCAGGGGTCCTATACCACCGAGTTACATCCTTAGTCCTTTCTATTTTTTATTTTGAAACGGTCTCACTAAGTTGCTGAGGGGGGCTTTGAACCTGTGATCCTCCTGCCTCAGCCTCCCAAGTCACTGGGATTATAGCCAAGTGCCACCATGCTCAACACAAAAAGAAAAATTACATATGATTAGATTTTAATGTGGTACTTTTTATAATCAAATTCATAGAAACTAAAAATAGAATGGTGATTGCTAGGAATTAGAGGTGAGAGAGAATGGGGAGTTTTTTTTGTTTTGTTTTGTTTTTTTTAATGATTATAGTTTCTGTTCTGCAAAATGAAAAGAAATCTGGAGAAATCTGGAGAGATTTCTTTTCACTGGTTATACAACAGGGTGAATGTACACACAACACTATGTATGCTTTAAAATGGTTAAGATGGTAAAATTTTTTTTTTTTTTTTTAATTTTTCCCAATATAAACAAATTGCTTGTTTCTTGAGACATCATGGTTTCATTCTCTCTTTAGGTTTCTGCCTTTTTTTTCCTTCTTCTTCTTTTTGCGGTGCTGGGGATTGAACCCAGGGCCTTGTGCTTGTGAGGCAAGCACTCTACCAGCTGAACTATATCCCCAGCCCAAGATGGTAAATTTTATGTGTGTCTTACCATGATTAAAATTTTATTTTATTTTAATTTTTTAATTTTTAATTTTTCTTTTTTGGTACTCTGGGGATTGAACTCAGGACACTCTAGCTATATCTCCAACCATCCCCAACCCTTTTTATTTTACTTATTTATTTTTATATATTTTTAGTAGTAGATGGACATAATACCTTTATTTTATTTATTTTTATGTGATGCCGAGGATTGAACCCAGTGCCTCACATGTGCTAGGCAAGCACTCTACCACTGAGCTAAACCCCCAGCCCTTTAATTTATTTTTGAAAGAGTCTGCTAAATTTCTGAGGCTGACCTTGAACTTTTGATCCTCCTGCCTCAGCTTCCCAAATACCTGGGTTTACAGATATTACCATGCCCAGCAAATATGTGAAAATTTATTCAGGCATGGTGTCTCATGCCTGTAATCCCAACTACCCCAGAGGTTTAGGCAGAAGGATCCCAAGTTAAGGGTAGCCCCTGTAATTTAACAAGACCCAATCTGAAAATTTAATTAATTAATTAATTAATTAATTAAAAAAAAGGACTAGAGATATAGCTCAGTGGTAGAGTGCCCCTGGGTTCAACCCCCTAGTACTATTAAAATTTTTAAAAAAAATTTTTAGGAAAGTATAAAATTGGGCTGGGAATGTGACTCCATGGTAAAGTACTTGCCTGGCATGCATGAGGCCCTGGGTTCAAATCCCTCAGCTCAAAAAAAAGAAAAGAAAAGTATAAAATTATCATAATAGGCAACATATCACTTGTTTTGTCTCTAGTCTTTTTTTGTTATATGTTGTGTCAGTATGCTTATATTAACTCACCCAGAAGATCATATTCATGTACATTAAGTGTTTCTACATTGAGACAGTTTGGGTAATCACATATCAAATTCAGAATAAGACTTGATTTTTTTCCTTGGTGCTCTGGACTCCTAATTCACAGTGGTTTCATTAAGAATCATATCATATATTCTCTCCTCTCAGGAGTCCAATACTTTGAGAAATAAGAAAAGCTCTCGCCGCGTCAGCTTTGCAGATACTATAAAGTAAGTTGAAGAAAATATTAAAAATGTTATTGGTAATGCTTTTTTTGTTTGTCAAATTGAAAATGTTAGAATGATTTGGATAATCTGTGTTTTTTATTATGTATTAGAGAATGGTTACTTTAAAGATTCTTATTCAGCATTACATTTAAAAGAGAAACATTGAGAACATTCTCTTAAAGTCAGGAGCAAAAACAATGATATCCACTTTCACTACTGTTATTAAACATTGTATTGGAGGTCCTAATAAAAAATAATAGAGGGCTGGGGATACAGCTCAGTTGGTAGAGTACTTGCCTTGTATGCATAAGGTCCTGGGTTCAATCCCCAGCACCAAAAAAAAAAAAAAAAAAGAAGAAGAAAAACTGGGTAATTAGGGTATTAAATATTAGAAATATTAGGGTAAACCTTTTGCCTTTTATAGATTAAATGATTTTATATTAAGAAAATCCAATATCACTGAAAGCTACTATAGAAATAAGTAGGATACAAAATTAATGTATGGAAATCAATATCATTTATTATGTTTTGTTGCTATTTTAGTGTATTTTTTTTTTTTTTTTTTTTTTTTGCTTTGCTGGGAATAGAACCCAGGACAAATGCTCTACCACTGAGCTATATCTGCAGCCCCATTGTAATTCTTATGCATAGTGTTTTCATTATTATTTTCTTAATATTCAGCAGTGTATTCATATTTCCTCTTTGACTCAAAAGGAATCAAAGTTTTTTATTTTTTTAATTTTTATAGTGCTAGGGATTGAACCTAGGGCCTCACACTTGCTAGGCAAGTGCTATATCACTGAGAGCTACACTTCTAGTTCCCCAAAGTTGTTTAATATAGAACTGAAAAATTTCTAGATGTTAAGGGTATTTTGTCATTCATTTTTAGTTATTTTATAGGCAGAGAATGTTAATCTGTATAATTTTTATTTCTATAGAAATTCTTTTTAGAGAATTCTCTTTAGAGAATTTCTATAGAAATTCTGGGTACACCAGTGTATACTTGTAATCCCAGCGACTCAGAAGGCTGGAGCAGGAGGATTGCAAGTTTGAGGCCAACCTCAGCAATTTAGCAAAATCCTGTCTCAACCCCAGTACCCACGGCCCCCCGCAAAAAAACTTTTTTTGTTTTTTTTTTGTATGTAACAAATTTTTTTAAATGAGCCATAGATACTTGAGAAATCAGTATATTTTGTGTTTTCAGTGTATATAGTTTGATATATAAAATTATATTCACATTACAAATTTTTGTTGGGTCATCTATAAGCTTACATAGATTTATTTGCTCTACTTTTGCATGAATTATGAGAGAGGAAATCAGTCTCATTCTTAGTGTATCTCACTCTGTATTTCCAATAGTTTTTTTGTTTGTTTTTTTGTACTGGGGATTGAACCCAGAGGAACTTTATCACTGAACCACATCCCTAGCCCTTTTTTTTTTTATTTTGAGACAGGGTCTCTCTAAATTGTATAGGGCCCCACTGAATAGCTGAGGCTGATCTGGAACTTGCAATCCTCTTGCTTCTACCTCCGAAGTCACTGGGATTACTGGTGTACACCACTGCACCACCATACCCAACATTAAGGCAAAAGTTGGTGTCAGCTCACTGGTGTAGGTGCCATTTCTGGGCAAGTGTTTCTATTGAGAGCTTCTTATATGAATTGCTTCAGTCTTTACTGGGGATTGAATTTAGGGGCACTTGACCACTGAGCTACATCCCAGCCTATTTTATATTTTATTTAGAGACAGGATCTCACTGAGTTGCTTAGTGCCTCACGATCGCTGAGGCTGGCTTTGTGATCCTCCTGCTTCAGACTCCTGAGCTGCTGGGATTACAGCCTTGTGCCACCGCACCCAGCTGCACCACAGTGCCTGGCTTGCTTCAGTCTTAATGTTAGTGTGAATATGGGATACATGTAGAACCATAAGGGATTTCTTGTGGGGTTTTTAGAAAGTCCTCGAGATGGTAATTATCTAAGATAGGTTGGCTTGAGTTCTTTTCCTTTTCCCAGCTCCAGTTTTGTCTCATTCTGACAAAAATGATTTCATCTTAGTGTCAGTAACTTCTATAAATTGTAGCGATCATTTCATTTAATGGACGAGAAAACTAAGGCTTAGAATATGTAACTTGCCCGAATTCCTATACCTATCAAGGGGAAGGGCTCAGACTTTAGATTGTTTTATCTCAAGTATTAATCATCATGTTGTAATGTCTTCTATTTTTTCACATTGTTGGTATTTTCTTTTTCCTCTGGTACCCTATTGTTTGTAGAATTAGAATTAGATTGTAGTAAATTTTATAGATCTATCATTCGTATTGCAATGCTTTATTTTTAATCTGTTTTTCAGATTTGCTCTTTGTTACTCATGCCCACCTGATTTATTCTGCTGTTGCTTGTTTGTTTCCTTTGTTTCATGATTTTTTTTTTTTTCTTTTGCAATGCTGGGGATTGAACCCAGGGCCTTATGCTTAACAGGCAAGCAGTCTATCAACTGAGCTATATCCCCAGCCCTGTTTTATGAATTTGGCTATAAAATATTTGTTCCTAAAAGTCAGTGAAGTACTTTTGAGAAAGGAACTTTTGTCTCTTTTAAATCAACAGAGAACTTCAGTGCATAACATATGATTCTTCCTCCTTTATGTTCATATAATACATATATATTTTTTAAAAATCAGAATTTTCTAGTCAAATTAGAAGGAACCTTAAAAAGAAAACAATTCAAATTTTTCATTTTATAAATGAGACAATTAAAGCCACGGAGGTGATTTGATACTCCCAAGGTAATATAGGTAGTGTCAGAGCCACAGATAATATTGTATAATTTATTTATTGATTCCTGGTTCATTGCTTTTTCAAATGCTTCTGTTTGTCTTTCCTAAGCATTGTTAAACCGATTCCACTCTTTCTGTGGTATTAATCTAGTCTCCATACTTTTATAAAATGGCTCTGAGATATTAGAATTTCAGACTCAAAACCAGAAAATCTGGAACAACTTCTGGTTTCATTACTAAATAGCCCCAGTTTCTTCCTTTTTAGGCTGGAAATAATAACGCTTACATATCTCATAGTGTTTTTGCATGACCAAAATAAGATAGTGTATATTATTGCAGAAAGTGTCAAAAGTATTACTAAACAATATAATTCCCACTTAACTTAATTGTTAGAATTAACATATATTTCCCATTACCTTGTTATAGTTTCTTACAGCACATGAGCACTGTCATGTGAATGAATTTCAGATCCTGAGAGTTGAATTGTGAAAATGATAGGAGGCTATCTTAGTCTATTTTTTGTTGTTGTAACAGATTATTTGAAACTGGGTAATTAGTAAAGAGATTTACTTTGGCTCACAGTTGTAGAAGTCTAAGAGCATAGCATTGGTATCTCCTTGACTTTTGGTGAGGGTCTCATGGCACAAGGATGAGGCACTGGCAGAAGAGAGCTCAGGTGTTAAGAGAGACATACAGAAAGTACCAGTTTCATTTCATAAGAACCTGCTCTGACCCACCATCAAGGAAACTACATTAATCCCTTTGTGAGGATAGAGCCCCATGTCTTTCTTACTTTAAAAATCTGACACCTCTCAACACCATTACATTGGGGACCAATCCTCAGCATGAATTTTGGTGAATATTAAACCATATTCAAACCATAGCAGAGGCTGTTGTTTTGGACTAAACATCCTGCACAACAGATAAAACTAAAAATCAAAATGGAATCACTCATACTAAATTTTCATATCACCAAATCAAAACCAAGTTGTTATCCGACTTTCCAAGAAATCAGGAGAGGCAGAAAAGTCAAAATTTCCCAGTCAGGCCAGTTTCATTCAGTATGCTAATGAAATTCCCTCTGCTTTAATCCTTACCCTGCCCCCAAAATAACCTGAAGTAATCCGATATTAACTAGTCAGTTATTTTTCTTTGTTTTGTCTTCCTGTCTTAGCGTTGTTATAAGGAAAGTGATTTTGAAATAACCAATTCATTTTTTTTTTTTTTGTTCTTTGTTTCTATTTTCTGAAGCCCTTTTCTCTCTACTCTGCCTACTGGAAATCTTGTTCTATTTTATGAAATGAAATGTTGCCTGACTGTAGAATTGCAAATAAAGCTAATTAAGATCTTTAAATTTGCCATATTTTTGGACACCTGTTTATGTTGATGATGCCATTTAATATTGGGTAAACCATTGAAATAAGCTCAATGACCAGATGATGATGATCATGATTTTTGGTACTGGGGAATGAATCCAGTGGTGTTTAATCACTGAAGTACATCCCCAGTCCTTTTTTGGATTTTATTTAGAAACAGGGGTTGTGGCTTAGTGGCAGAGTGCTTGCTTAGCATGTGTGAGGTCCTGGGTTCTATCCTTAGCACCACATAAAAATAAATAAATAAAATAAAGGTATAGAAAAGAAACAGGGTCCCCCTGAGTTACTTAGAGCCTTGCAAAGTTGCGGAGTCTGGCTTTGAACTCCTGTCTCAGCCTCCTGAGCCACTGGGATTACAGGCATGCACCACCTCGCCTGGCAAGATATATTTCTAAGAAAGTTGTATTGAATGTCTAGGGAAAATTTGGTAAAAGTAGACTTGTTTTTAAAAATACTGTTGGGCTGGGAGTTAGTTCAGAGTAGAGCACTTGCTTAGCATGTGCAAGGCCCTGGTTTCAATCCCCAGTACTGGGGGTGGAAAAGATTTCAAATTTGGCATCGATGAGACAACTGTAAAGATAGGGAAGCAATTGAAGAAGATAATGCAGAAGAATTCTGTGTTTACATTATTTTGCAAGTTTCTTTCAGTGTATGCTCTCCTTTATTAATGTACTAAAACCGCATCGTTAGATCTATAGTCAAAGATGTCAAGTTGATATAAATATGCAAATTAAAATTAATTTATATGTTTTAATTTGAATTGCCCAACTTCTAATTCTCCTTATGGAGTAAAAAGTTATAGTTCTATTGTATATTTGAAGAAAAATTAAGTCAAATTCAGCTTTGTAGTTATGAACTCAGACTTTGAAGTCATATTTGGGATTGCATTTTGGGTCGCCCACTTATTAGTTATACGGCCTTATTAGTTACTTGAACTTTATGACCTGTAGTATCTACATCTGTAAAATAAAGTGGTAATCGTTATAAACATTAAAAATGCATGGGGGGCCAGGCGTGGTGGCGCATGCCTGTAATCCAAGCGACTTGGGAGGCTGAGTCAGGAGGATCGCGAGTTCAAAGCCAGCCTCAGCAACTTAGTGAGGCCCTAAGCAACTCAGTGAGACCCTGTCTCTAAATAAAATACAAAATAGGGCTGGGGATGTGGCTCAGTGGCCAAGTGTCTCTGAGTTCACTCCCTGGTTCAGAAAAAAAAAAAAATGCATGGGGGGACTGGGGTTGTAGCTTAGTGGTAGAGCGCTTGCCTAGCCCACGTGAAGCCCTGGGTTCAATCCTCAGCACTACATTAAAAAAAAAGTAAAATAAAGGTATTGTATCTACCTACAGCTGAAAAAATTTTTTTTTTATAATTTAAAAAAAATGCACGTGGAGGACTGGGTATATAGCTCAGTGGTAGAGTGCCTGCCAAGCATGCATGAGGCCCTGGGTTCAATCCCCTGTACTGGGGGTTGTGGGGTGGGGAGGTGAAAGCATGTAGAACTGGAGGCATAGCTCAGTGACAGAGTGCTTGCCTAGCATGTGCAAAGCTAGGTTCAGAACAAACAGTAACAACAACAACAAAAAAATGCTTATAAGCTGGGCGTGGTGGCGCACGCCTGTAATCCAAGCAATTTGGGAGGCTGAGCCAGGAGGAGTATGAGTTCAAAGCCAGCCTCAGCAACTTAGCAAGGCCCTAAGCAACTCAGTGAGACCCTGTCTCTAAATAAAATACAAAATAGGGCTGGGGATGTGGTTCAGTGGCCGAGTGCCCCTGAGTTCAATCCCTGGTTAAAAAAAAAAAATGCTTATAAGGAACGTAACAGCCTGGCATGGTGGCACAGCCTGTGATCCCAGTGGCTTGGGAGGCTGAGGCAAGAGGATAGCCAGTTCAAAGCCAACCTCAGCAAAAGTGAGGTGCTAAGCAACTCAGTGAGACCCTGTCTCTAAATAAAATACAAAATAGGAGATGTGGCTCAGTGGTTGAGTGCCCCTGAGTTCAAAATATCTGGTACCTCCCCCGCCAAAAAAGAACATAACACAGTGCCTGACCATAAAGTCTACATCCTGCCTGTGTATGGCATTTATTTTTAATTTTTTTAGTTGTAGATGGACACTTTACCTTTTTTTAATTTATTTTTATGTGATCCTGAGGATTGAACCTAGTATCTCATACATGCTAGGCAAGGGCTCTACCAATGAACGACAACCCCAACCCTTGTGTATTGCATTTTTGTAATTGAAATAAAATTATATTTATAATTAAGAATAGCTTCCATATAATGAACACTACTTTACATTAGCAGAATTAGCATTAGAATGAACTGGCCAGGTTCTTTAAGACAGATTTCAAATGTACCATGAAGGTTATTCTTTTTTTTTTGGAACTGGGGATTGAACTCAGGGGCACCTAACTATTGAGCCACATCTCCAGCCCTATTTTGTATTTTATTTAGAGACAGGGTCTCACTGAGTTGCTTAGGGCCTCGCTAAGTTGCTGAGGCTGGCTTTCAACTTGTGATCCTCCTGCCCTAGCCTCCCGAGTTGCTGGGATTATAGGTGTGTGCCACCACGCCCGGCAAAGGTTATTCTTAATTATGCCAATGTAAAGGGGATCCCTTCCTCCTGAGTCTATGCTTCCTTATCTGAACTATTAACAAAAGTCAGCAAAATAGTGTTCATAATCATTGTTCTTACTCTCTACCTACAATGGAAGTTATTTGAGGCCATGGCTAATGTGTTTGTATCCCAGACTGTAGTATAGTGCCAGGCATATAGTGAGTGTTTATTAAATCTTTTTTTAAATAAAATGAGTATTTTAGGTTATTAAGAGGGATAAAATAATGATTAGGTCACATTTCATTTAGAAAAACCATAATTTTGCCAGCCGCAGTGCTGTATGCCTGTAATCCCAACAGCTCGGGAGGCTGAAACCGGAGGATTGCAAGTACAAAGCCATCCTTGGTAACTTAGCAAGGCCCTAAGCATCTTAGTGAGACTGGTCTTAAAATAAAAAATAGAAAGGGCTGGGGATGTCGCTCAGTGATTAAGCACCCCTGGGTTCAATCCCTGGTATGAAAAAAATAAAAAGCATGATTTAATGTGGTAAGCTAATTTTGGTAAATGAAATATTAATAGTATGTGGTACAGCTCAGAGAGGTCCAAATCAAAGTGTTCTCTCTCTCTTTTTTTTTTTTTTTTTTTGAACCAGGGATTGAACTCAGGGACACTTGGCCACTGAGCCACATCCCCAGCCCTATTTTGTATTTTATTTAGAGACAGGGTCTCACTGAGTTGCTTAGGGTCTTGCTAAGTTGCTGAGGCTGGCTTTGAACTTGCGATCCTCCTGACTCAGCCTCCCAAATTGCTTGGATTACAGGCGTGTGCCCCCACGCCCGGCTAAAGTATTCTCTCTCTTTACTTTTTTTTCGAAGTATTATTTTTGGGTTGGGGGTATAACCATGTGGTAGAACTTTCCTACCATTTGCGAAGCCCTGGGTCAGTCACAAAAAAGTATTATCCTAGCTGGGCATGGTGGGCACGCCTGTAATCCCAGCAGCTCGGGAGTCTTGAGGCAGGAGGATCGACGGGTCAAAGCCAGCCTCAGCACAGGCAAGGCCTAAGCAACTCAGTGAGACCCTGTCTCTAAATAAAATACAAAATAGGACTGGGGATGTGGCTCAGTGCCCAGTGCCCCTGAGTTCAATCCCCAGTTCAAAAAAAAAAGTATTATCTTTCCCTATCTTGAAACAAACTATAAATGAGTACTAACAGATTCTAATTAAAAATCAAAGATTTTTTAGTAATTTTTATTTTCTCTTCTAGGGTCTTCCAGACAGAGTCTCATATGAAAGTAGTGAGAAAGTCAGAAATTATGGGTAAATATGTTATTGCAATCCCTGCTAATCTGTTTTCTTTAAAATTTTACTGTGATTATCTAACCGATAATCAATATAATTTATTGTCTTACTATTTAGAAAGTATACCTCAAATCTGGGAATGGTGGCACCCACCTGTAATCCCAGGTTACAGGTGAGACTGAAGCCAGAAGGATTTGGACTTCACAGTCAAGCTTGGCTAATGTAGCAATACTTTGTCTCAAAAAAAAGGGTACTTTGAGTTATGGGACAGAAAGTAGGGCAGATAATCAGTAACTTTTTAAATTATTGTTTACATATCCTATGTAAGCCGGATGCAGTGGCACATGCCTGTAATCCCAGTGGTTTGGGAGGCTGAGGCAGGAGGATCACAAGTTCAAATCCAGCCTTTTAGCAAGGCCCTAAGCAACTCAGTGAGACCCTGTCTCTAAATAAAATATAAAAAATGGCTGGGGATGTGGCTCAGTGATAAGCACCTCCTGGGTCAAATTCCAAGTATTAAAAAAAAAAAAAAAAAAAAAAATCCTTATGTAATTTTTCTAATGCTTTATCACTATATGTTTGAACAACTTTTACTTTATTTTTAGAAACTGAAGCAGGAGAAAATGTTCTGTGTATTCAGTAAGTAAGACATTTAAAATTACATTTAAAACGTTGTTTATTTCTGTTAAATGAAGTCTCTTAAAATTAATATTCTTTTTATTTCTTATCCTTTTTGTGGAATATTTAAGGTTAATTAAAAATAAAATACTTTGCAGAGTTTAGTATATTCATTGCTATATCTGATCAAAATGTCTGGTGTGTAAATTGGTTTTAATATAGTAATGAAATACACTAGTTTTATTTATAAGCCTGTAATTTTAGTAGCTAGTACAAAATATTAAATACCAAGTCTTAAGATTTTTTTTTTTGTTAAATTAGTCTTTCTTGTGGTAGGAATACAAGTTGAGTATGTGTTGTCCAAAATGCTTGGGACCATAAGTGCTTCAGATTTGGGGATATTTGCATAAACTTTATTGACTGAGTATCCCCAATCTGAAAATCTGAAATGCTCCAAAATCTAAAACTTTTTGAGCAACACATGAAAAAGTTCCAGATTTTAGATTCTCAGGGATGCTTTCTGTATTTGTAGTAAAGTAAATAACCTTTGGAACAAATGAAAAGATGCTTATTTTACTTATAAGATAATACAAATGAAGACTATATTGAAATATTTCTTTTCATCAAATCGGTTAAGAATATAGTTAAAAGTTACTCATTGCTAGTGAAAGTATAAATTATACTGGCAATTTGGCAATATCAATAATAAGTGCACATGCTCTTTTCTCAGTAATTTCATGTCTGGAAATTTATCTCACTAGTACACTTAAAAATATTTGAAATGAAGAATAAATAAGGTTATTTACTATAGTATTTATCATAACAACAAAAGATGAGAAAGATCCTTAAAGATCCATCAGTAAGGAATGTTTAAATAAACTGCACATTTTCCATGTAATTGATTAATGTGGCCAAGCTTGGTGGTACATGCCTGTAATTCCAGCACTCTGGAAGCTAAGGCAAAGAGATTGTAGTTCTAGGCCAGCCTTAGCAACTTAGGGAGACCCTGTCTCAAAATAAAATAAAAAGGGCTGGGGGCGTGGTTCAGTGCTAGCGGGCCTCTGGGTTCAATTGAAGCATACACCCTGCTCCCATAAACTGATTATTGTGCAGTTAGAGAAAAAACAATTGTATAGTAAATTGAAAAATCTGTAAGTCATCTTACTCAGGAGAAAAAGCAAGATGCAGAACAGTATATAGTGTATCACCACTTATATAAAAGGAATGAAGAAAAGCTTATATGTGGATATATTTATTCTTGTGTGCACATATATCCAATGTACATGTATTAATTTACACATTCATAAAATATCTCTTGGAAAAAACTAGTAAGATTGATTGCCTACAGAGAAGAAAACCTTGTAAGAGAGTACATTCTGGTTTTATGGTTTGTTGATTTTTAAAATTGTTAAAGAAATGGAAGTAACAATATTCATGGTTTCAGAATGGTACAAAAGAGCAAAAAGTGAAAAGTAAAAATTATTCTGATCCTTAGCTGATCTATTCCCCACAGATAACTCTTATTATTTTGAGTGTCCTTGGAGAAATTTTCTGTATTATATCAAAATAAATGTTTATCTTTAGCTTTTTTAAAAGCAAGACAAAAATGGAACCACTAAATAGTTTGTTATTTCCATTTTGTTGCATAAAAATCTCAGTCTAAGAGTTTCCTAAGTCTCACCAGGGCAGCATGTGATTCATTTTAGGGATGGAAAGAATCTGTCCCACATTGGGAATAAAATTATGATACAAATTTGAAAAAAAAAATAAGATCTCAGTCTATTATAATCTATTGTGTGTCTGAACCAACAGTTAGTCAGCTTCATACTGGAAAACATTTTGGTTTCCTTTTACTAATTTATTTTTAAGGCTAAAGTTTTTGAAAATGAATTGCTTTACAGATCATTCTACATTTTTTAATAAGCAAGCAGCATGTATTAAGCATATTTTAATAGTATTCTTGACTTAACAAACCATTTAGACCATTCTGGAAAGTCCTTTAATTATCTTGTAATTTTTTCAGCCACTATTAGGTGAGTCATTTTTTTAAGAGTCTGTAATTTTCAACCCTATGAAAACCTTTCACCTTGCCTAAACTTTTAACTCTTCTGATTCTTGTTAATTGGGGAATAGATTACAAAAATGCCTTTTAATTTTTAGGAATAAGAATTCAGAAGATAATTACTGTGAGATTACTGGTGAGTATGACCAGAATGCTTTTCTTGTAATATACCTTTCTCTTAATCCAAATTTCTTGATAAGTAATAACTACAAGAAACATGGAAAAAAATATGGAGAACTTTGTACTTTACACAGATTTTTCTGTTTAAAATTTCATAAACATGTTATGATTTCTCTCAAACATGCTATTCCTCCTGTTTTTCCTTTCTTGAACTCCTGCTCACTCAGCCATTCACTTAAGTTAGGAATCATTTTGAACTCTTCCTTCATTCCCCATATCCAACAGTCCCTATTTTCCACAAATTCTGTCTCCTAAGTATCTGGCCAATCTGGCAAATTTTCTCTTGTTTTTCTGCCACTTCTTAATTCAAGTCCTTCTTGTTTTCTTTTGGGCTATTATATTTAATTTCCCCCTGCTGTGGCATGGCATTGAACCAGTAGCATTCTACCTTTGAGTTACATCCCCAGCCCTTTTTAAAATTTATTTTGAGATAGGGTCTCACTGAACTGCCCAGGCTGACCTTGAACTTTTGAACCTCTAGCTTCAATCTCCAAAATATTTGAAATTATTGGCATGTGCCACTGCATATAATTTCTTCCAATCCATTCTCCATATTTCTAAACATTATTAAGTTAACCTCTAACTTGAAATGGTTTAGTGATACTTTGTTACTTACAAAGTAAAACCTACACCCTTAGCACTGACTTAGAAGGTTCTTTATAATTTGTCCTGTCTTATTTTCCAACCTTATCTCCTGGCTCTGTAGGTAACCTGTGCTCTAGCCCATTGATGAGTTATTTGTAATTCTTTATATGAACGTTTTTCCTGCCCCATGCACTTAATAATTGCTGTTTTCTTCATCTGAGTGCTATTCCTACTCCAATTTACCTGTCAGCCTTCTCAATTTTTCACTTACTTAGCTTTTCACCTAACTTCAGTGATATTCAGAGTAGCCAGTCTACAAATGTCCACAACAGAAAAGGAATTTGCACCATAATGTAAATTGTGAATTAATTAGTTCAGCTAACCTTTATTTCTCAATAAGGCTTTAAAAATTTTTTTTGGTACTAGGGATTGACCCAGGGTTGCTTAACTACTGAGCCACATCCTCAGCCCTTTTTATTTTTGTATTTTGAGAGAGGGTCTCACTAAGTTGCTTAGGGCTTCACTAAATTGCTAAGACTGGCTTTGAACTTGGGATACTCTTGCTTCAACCTCCTGAGCTGCTGGGATTATGGGCATGGGCCACTGTGCCCAACTGTAGGGCCTTCTCGATGAAGGAATTTGCTGTAAACTCCTTATCAAGAATTGGTAGCCAGCCAGGTGGGGTGGCGCACGCCTGTAATCCCAGCACTTGGGAGGCTGAGGCAGGAGAATCGTGAGTTCAAAGCCAGCCTCAGCAACTTAGTGAGGCCCTAAGCAACTCAGTGAGACCCTATCTCTAAATCAAATACAAAATAGGGCTGGGGATGTGGCGCAGTGGTGGAGTGCCCCTGGGTTCAATCCCCAGTACCAAAAAAAAAAAAAGAATTGGTAATAAGCAGTTCATAGTTGGGCACCATACTTCAAGTAGCAGTGGCCCAAATCAAGTCTTTTCTAGCAAAATCATGGAGTGAGGCACTAGGTTCAGTGCTCCTACAATACCACTTTTTTTATTTTTCAGTGATTCTTAGAATTTATCACAATATTTTAGGTACTTATCTTGGATTTTTAGATATTAAACTACTAGCTCTTCAAGGATAGACATTTTTTTGTGTTCTTCTTTGTGCCTTATAGATAGGTAATTGAGAGGTGTTTTGCACATGGTAGATCTGAATCAAAAATTGTTGAATAAATGAATGGAAACCTCATAGAAATAAGGTTTTTACTAAAAGGCCTAAAATTACTTCATCATATGCACTAAAGGTTGCCATAAACATACATGATGCATAAATGTATTTTGTGGTTTAATATAGCATCTTCAGTCCTTTTATTATTTCCAGAGTCTAGTTTGATACCTAAATTTTTGTATTTCAGTTCTAAAATGTCTTGAGTCTAATTTTTTTCCCATTTTCACTCTTAACCTAACATAAACACTTACCATGTTATATCTGAATTATTGCAGTAGTTTTCTGTTATTCATTCTGTCTTGACTCTACTTTCTCTTCCTTACGTTTTTTATTACTTTCTGAAATCTATATTTTATGAAATGTGTTATATTTAATAATAGATTACTTTTATCAAATGCATATCTTATCATGAGAACATTTGAATTGCTTAACATTGAATAAAAAGCTCTTTAAATCTTACCCTTTCTTTCTCAGTAATCTGTTTCTCCCTTTCAACAGAGAAATAAAAAAAATAAGTAGTAGTTTAAGTTTTCCACCTTTTATTAAAATTGCCACATTCTAAAAACATTTTGTTCAAACAGAGGATACAGTAATACTGATATCTTCATAACAGAAGACAATTAGGGGCTACAGGTGTAGCTCAATAGTAGAGCACTTGCCTAGCTCTGTGAATGAAGGCTTCAATTTATAGCACTGCCATAAAAAAAAAATTTTTTTTAAAAAGACTAACATTTTAATGAAATTTAATTTGTCTTTGTGAAGAACTTATATCTGATAAGTATTTGTCACTAACGAAGGACCTAAGAAAAGGAAAATCTGGCTGCTGTTGATAATATATTTTTTTTCTGACGACAATTTTTTTTTTCTCAATAGGAATGAACACCTTGCTTTGTGCTCCCATTCAGACCCAGATGCAACAAAGAGAGGTATGAATTCATGCAAGTAACTTCATATTTTAACCTACATAGTTAAAACACACACAAATAATGGTAATGGAATGATTGAGGGATGACTTATGAAAATGAAAGCACAGATTGGGAAAACTTCCTGTCTTAACTAAGAATAGTTAAATCACTGCACCCCCTCTACACCCCGCTTTTTTTTTTTTTTTTTTTTTGTACTAGGGATTGAACCCAGGGGTGCTTCATCACTGAACCATATCCCCAGCCCTTTTTTATTTTGAGACAGGGTCTCACTGAGTTGCTTATGGCCTCATCGAGTTGCTGAGACTTGCTTTGAACTTGTGACCCTCCTGCCTCAGCCTTCCAAGCCACTGGGATTACAGGTTCAGTCATTTAGAGGTTGTGTATTTAGCCTTAAAACAATTTATTTTGTTTTGGTACTAGGTATTTGACCCAGGTACTAAGTAGTTAACCACCCAGGGTCACTTTACCACTGTACTGCATCCCCATCCCTTTTTTATTCTTTATTTTGAGACAGTCTTGCTGAGTTACTTAGGGCCTTGCTAAGTTGCTCAGGTTGGCCTCAGACTTGAAATCCTCCTGCCTCAGCCTCCTGAGTCATCAGGATTATAGGTGTGCACTACTGTGCCCAGTTAATTTTGAACTTTTAATTTTTTGAAACACTAAAATGTAAATTATTCAGATTTTAGAAAAAATTTTAATAACAAATCTTGTGCAACATACCACATCATTGATTCAAACACACCAGTGTCATGAAACTATCACTGAGAATTATTTATATAGAACATGTAAATTACTTTTCTAAAAATTTACATTTTTTCTGATATTATTTTTTTTTTATTATAGTTTCCAATTATAGAATACAACCATGAAAGGAAACATGGAGGTGACCAGACAGTTATCTTTTCAGATGAAAACCAGATGGACCTTACAGCAAGTCACACTGTGATGATTACCAAAGGCCGTTTAGATTGTACCAAAAGTGAAAAATCTACCAAGATAGATACCAGGTCCTTTCTGGCAAACTTAAAGCACAATGCTGAGGATTCAAGAATAAAAAATGAATTAAAATTATCAATGGATCAAAAGACTTTGTTAGAAAAGAAAATAAATTCCAGTGATTTTATAAAAAGATTGAAAACAGGAAAATATAGTGCTTCTCCTTTTACAGGGCCTGATAAAGAAAATTCTGAGATACTTATTTATCCCAAAGAATCAGATTCTGCCTCTTCTACACACCAAATGCATGTACCTTTTAAGGTTGATGAAAATAGTAGTAATATGACTGGAATCTTCCAAGAACAAGATGAGGGTATGAATTTTACCCATTGTCATACAGTGAATATTCAGACTCTGGTTCCCACAACCAGTGAGGCCAACTTAAGGGCATTTAAAGGTGATACTACAATTTATGGCAATGACTGTATGGACTTGACAGTTAACCGCACTGTACAGATTTTACCCTCAGCAGATAATTTATCTGAAAAAGAAAATCAAACTCAGACTGTTGAGCTGAATGTTACAACAGTTTGTGAAGCTCCAGGAAAGGAAACATTCTTTCAAAAGAAAATTAATGCTGTTGTTCAAGATTCTTCCTTAAACCCTCAAGACAAAATTCATATTACCAGAAGCCATATCACAGAGTCAGAAACTCAAACAGTCACACAGACCCCTAATCAGGGTGCCAGAACATTGACAGTGACTCCAGAATCTATATATTGTAGTCCAGATATTCAAGGTTATAAGACAGTTTATTATTCTAGTTGTAATGATGCCATGGAACTAACCAAATGCTTGTCAAGTTTGAGAGAGGAGAAAAATTTGCCAAAGCATGATGATAATTCTAAAATGTGTGCCAATCCAGATGGTATCCCTCTTTTAATAGAGGAAACTATTTATTCAGGAGAAGATAGCATGGACATTACCAAGAGTCACACAGTTGCAATAGATAATCAAATTGTTAAACAAGATCAGGCACACGTACAAATAGCAGCTGCATCAATATCTGAGAAAGAAATGATGCTCCAAAGTTGCATAACTGTGTCAGAAGATGAGAAAATGAATGTAAGTTGTAGCTCAGTTGCTAATATATTTAAGGAAAGATTACAACAGAGCCTGACAAAGCCTTTATCTATTTCATCTGCTAACCAAATGACTGAACTCTTAGCAAGTGAAGATATGGATTTGACTGAAAGTCACACAAGTAATTTAGGAAGTCATGCCCCTCTTGCATCTTATGCTCTAGTAACAAAAAATACCAGTGAATCTCATTATCAAAGCAAAAGCCCTTTGGATGAATGGGGAAAAAATATAAAAAGTCATATCAAACCATCCCAACAACCAAACATATCTAAAAACATCCTGAGTGACATCCAGAGCAAAGAAAAATATCAACTTGTGAAGTTTTTGCCTCATCTTAATAAAGATCCTCTTCCATCAACTGATTATAATCAGGACACAGCAATAAACCATAATATAGTCTACTCTGGTGCAGTTCTTGATGAACAAGTAGTACTAGGAAATAATAGACAGACAGTTTTAAGTGAACAGTCTTTATTTTCTACCACAAAGCCATCATTTGCATCAGAAGGACAGTCTGCTGTGAAAAATCATGATACTGCTGAGAATAGTCATCTGGTAAAATCTAAAGCAGGCCAGTATTCTAAACTTACTGAGCCACTGAGGAAAAATTTAGATGATCCCATACCTAACTGCTCTCATGACAAGATGGCTGTTTGTGTACAAGAGGACCAAACTATGGATCTAACCAAGAGCCACACTGTTGTCATTGGTTTTGGCCCTTCTGAATTACAAGAACTTAGTGAGACTAATTTAGCACACAGAACCAGCCAGTTCACAGCAGTAAATAAACAAGTAGCTACAGAAGTTGAAAAATGTGATAAAAGTCCTGTAGAAAAAACTGACGTATTTATGTCTAATGACAGGGATGTGTTAGATGACAAAAGCATACAAAAACCTGGATTTGAGATGGAAAAGCAAAATGTCAACATTCATGGAAGGAGAAGTATTGGTGGACTGAAAATTGATAAGACTATTGTATTTTCAGAGGGCGATGAGAATGATATGGATATTACCAAGAGTTACACAGTAGAAATAAACCAAAGACCTTTATTAGATAAACATGACTCCCATTTGGCAGGAACTTCTAAAATGATTTTGTATGCATGTTGCCAGGATGACATGGAAATCACTGGAAGTCACACAACTGCCTTAGAATGTAAAACTCCCTTACCAAGTGAAAAAACTAGTAGGCAAGTGGACAAAACTGTCATGTTTGTAGACAGTCTTGACGAACTAGAAATGACAAAGTCTCACACTGTTTTCATTGATTACCAAACCCAGGAGAGAACTGTACTTCCAGACACATCTACCTTTGAACTAGGCAAAAGGAAAAGCTTACAAAAATCAGAAGTGGCAGCTACTGCTGAAGATGACAGGGTTTTCTATACAGAAAACAATGAAAGTGATCATCCAACAGCAAAACACAGGCAGCTAACAGGACTGGAGAAATGGTCTAATGTTGACTCTATAAAGAAAGGTGTAGTAGTTAAAGCTGATGATAGCATGGAAGTGTCTAAATTAACCTCTTGGGAAAATACCAACGATGTGCAAAAGCCTGGTAAAAGTCAGAGAAGAAAAAGTCTTCGACTCAAAAATGACAAGACCATTGCATTTTCAGAAAATGATAAAAGTGAAATGAATATTACCCAGAGTTGTGTGGTGGAAATGAGTAACAGAAGTGCCCTAGAAGATAAAGAAGACTTCAATTTAGTGCCTTTGACAGGAATATCTAAAACTATTTTGTATTCATGTGGGCATGATGACATGGAGATCACTGCAAGTCACACAACTGCCTCAGATTGTAAAACTGTCTTACCAGATGAAATTACTAGGCCTATGGACAAAACTGTAATGTTTGTAGATAATTGCAATGACCTGGAAGTAACCAAGTCCCATACAGTTTTCATCGATTGTCAAGCCACAGAGAAAATGCTTCAAGAGTACCCTAAATTTGGAATGGCAAGAGGAAAAAACTTGAGTGTTTATTTTCCTAAGGATGATAGTTATGTTCAAGAAACCATTGAAAAACAAGCCTTGACTATAGAAAACAAAGTTTCTCTTCACCCTAAGCAAAAGCATCATGATATACCCCTTAATCCTACTAGTACATTGTCTGGGAATCACAGTGAAATGGAAATCAAATTCTATAGAGCTGCTTTGGATGAGGAGGTCATGGAGAAAGTTGTAGATCAGGCCTGTACATTGGAAAAGGCCAAAATTGAAAGCTGTCACTTAAATAGAACAAATGTGGATTTTATAAGTAGTTCTGTAGCTGCTGTTGGTGGATCCATTGATAAAGAGAAAGCCAGTGATTACCTGGTGCAAAATGATCTTGCCTGTGCAGGTAATTTAGTCAGTAAATATTACTTGGACTCTGAGGGACTGCCTCTCTCAGCTTCTTGTTCTTTGCTAGAAAAGAAAGAAGCTATTGGGCCTGATTCCAGAGGACAGTTAAACTGTGCCATGACCCTGCTCAAAGATGAAGATAAGATTAAGAAGCCTCAAAATCTATTAGCTAATCAAACTTTAGTAAATAGTCAAAATCTGGGGGAGATGACTAAACTTAATTCAAAGCGTGTATCCTTTAAACTTCCAAAGGATCAAATGGAGGCCTTTGTTGATGATATCTGTGATGCTTCTCAGCCTCATCTATCAACCCATCAACTTCCACTAGCTCAAAACAGACAGAGTGTTGTCTATAAAGCTGAAGCAATACTGTCTAAAAGTGGAAATAAGAGCTTAAATTTTATTACAGAAAATTCTTCTGCACCCACATATGAAAATGAGTCTAAAATGCTCAATAATGAGAAACAGTTTGCTATAGCCTGTAAAAAAGAACTACAAGAAAATAATCAAACTGCTAAATGTAATACAGCTATAGATTTTCACAGTAATTCAAACTCAACTACACAAACCATTCAAACCTATACCAATGTTAGAGATGCATCAGATCATATAATTACTTCTAACGCTCCATGTCTTAGTAGTACCAAGCCAAATACAAATAATTTGAATGGAAAAACTGAAGAGTTTTTAGATTCTCAAACTGTTCATATACCACCTCAAGAAGAACTACTTGAATTAGGAAATAAGGCACACAGTAATATGAGTATAATGCAACCCACAGAAATGCATGGTATTAGCATAGCCTCCACCAATGCTAAAGATAATTGGGATGAAGAAAATAAAAATTCTCATGATGGAGCTGACACTACCTCTGTACCATTGAAGATGATTGTTAAAGATAAAATGAAGAGATGTTCTTTGGGAATCTTTTTGCCCAAATTGCCAAACAAGAGAAATTGCAGTATCATTGGTATTGATGACCTGGAGCAGATTCCAGCAGACACAACTGATTTAAATCATTTAGAAATTAAGCGAATCTCCAGCAAAGATTCAGATATTGAATCTGTTGCAGCTAACCTAAACTTAAGTCCATCTGAATATATAAATGAGGAAAATCTCCCCATATGTCCTGGTGAGATTAATTCCTCAGATACTATTAGCATAGAAATTGAGGAAAAGGCTTTGATTGAAAACAAAATGGAAGAAGCCTGCAATAACCAAAAAAGAACCTGGGTACAAGAAGATGATGATGTGCAGAATGAGAAAAAAATCATAAAATATGATATTAAGCTTGGTGATACGATACAAGATCAGGAGGTGAGCCCTGTCTTGAACTAAGGAATGTTGAGTTGGATTTCTTTTGTTAAACTTGTGGGTGGTTTTGAATTTTAATCTTTTTTAAAAAATATTCTTTTAGTTGTTGATGGACCTTTATTTATTTATTTATATGTGGTACTAAGAATCAAACCTAGTGCCTCACACGTGCTAGGCAAATGTTCTACCACTAAGCCACAACCCCAGCCCTTGAATTTTAATCTTAGTATTAAGTCAAATGTATATAAGTGTGGAGGAATGTTCTTATATAAAGTCTTCAAGAGTAAATTGACTATCAGGTAGACTTTAACATATAGTGACAAATAGCATAAAAAATAAAATGGAAAGTAGTAGAATTGACCAATGTTGAAACTGTATAATTCTAAATATTGTTACCTTTGGTGATTTATGAGTGTTTTGTATGTGAGAATCTCTTAGGAGGCACATGTAGTTTGAAAAGTCTTCAGTGTTACAAATATTTGGGGAGTAAAAAGCATTTGTATTTAAACTGCAACAAGAAAAGGGTGACTGAATTTTCTTGGATAATGAAGATATATAGAAGCTGAGAGTCCATTTCTTTAATGGGTAGGAGAATGCCCAGTTCAAGCTTTTACATGGAGAAACATTGATTTGGATAACTTAGAGGGAATAAAACCTATCCTTCAAATCAAGTTTTATAGGTGGGGAAAAGATTTAAAAGCTTAAACTGTGAGGAAACCACATAAATGTCAGGCAGCTGGGCATACCAGAGACTTGGGAGGTTGAGGGAGAAGGATCAGAAGCCCACGGCCCACCTAACAACTTAGTGAGATCTGCCTCAAAATAAAAACTAAAAAGGACTGGGGATGTGGCTCGATGGTAGTGTCCCTGAGTTCAATCTCCAGTCTTATAACAGGAACAACAAAAGAGAACCCCATAAGTAAGTGTAGAAGATAATTTGAGACAAGATTGGGCATGTTCAGAGTGATATGACTGTAGACAGATAATTTTAATGGTTTCTAAGATGAGATCATGAGGAAATAGTTATGAAGTTTTGAAAAAAATAGAGAAATCTGATTATATTTTATGAAAGAATTTTATATTTGTTCAATAAATATTGAGTATCTGCTGTGCCCTAGGCACTATTAGATGCTGGGATCCCATCAGTGGGAATGTACCACAGAAATCTTTTATGAAATTTGCATGCTAATATTTAGGCAGAGAATATATTGTATTCAAAAAAACATGTGTAAGTAGGTAGGTGTAGATGATCCTTCAGTTTGTGAAGTCAAATGATCAAAATGGGAAAAGCAGGACCAAATAATTTATTTGATGTTAGTCAAGGGTAGTTTTAGCAGATAAGAAGGAAAGTACTAAGTTTTCTGTACTCTAGCCAGGGCCACGTGCATAGTCAATATTCTAGTCTGAGAGCTGGGTGGCACAGGCCTGTAATTCCAGCTGCTTGGGAGGCCGAGACAGGAGGATCGCGAGTTCAAAGCCAGCCTCAGCACGGGCAAGGCACTAAGCAATTCAGTGAGACCCTGTCTCTAAATAAAATACAAAATGGGACTGGGGATGTGACTCAGTGGTGGAGTGCCCCTGAGTTCAATCCCTGGTTAAAAAAAAAAAAAAAAATTCTAGTCTGGTGTTCTGCAATGATATAGCCTTCTTATAGCCTTCCTGTTGGTGGCTAATAGTTGAATAATTGGACAGGTTGACATTTAGTAGCTTTTAGGCTCTGGTTATAACATCTGAGAAACAGTTTACAAAGTATGATGCATAAAATTATTTACATATATTTTTAAATTACTTTTATCTAAAGGCCTAGGTTGCCAGATAGTCTATTTGAGGTATTTCATTTGAATTATAGATAAATTTTTATGTTAAAAGTAGCGTTTTTGTTAGTGTTCATCACTTAGTTATTATAAGTATAATGTCATAACTATTCTGATGATGTTTCTTAATTGATAATTTCAGATTTTTGATCACCATACTGAAGGGGATATAGATAGAAATGTTAACAGTGTATTGATTAAAAGCCTGAACAGGACCCCATCTAGTTGCAGCAGCTCTCTGGATTCAATCAAGGCTGATGGGACCTCACTGGATTTCAGTAGTAAGATCTTTGTGAAGGCTAATTTATTAGTTATCTGCATACTTGACTAATTATAAATATATTTCATTTAGGAAATGTTTGAATGTTGCATAAGCCTTTTCAGAGGTATAGAGTCTAAAAGTAAAACAATATTTAGTTTACTTTTAATTCTTAGTTATTTTAAGGAATCAAGAAGTGCCATGGTATAGAGGAATAGAGTTTTCCTTCAGAGGCTTATAACTAGTGGGGAAACATTGAATGGAGCCTTAAAACTATAATATACTTTGCCATGCTAAATGACTGCCTTCACAGAAACATCCCAGGGGATGGCTTCAAGATTACAAAACACACAAATCTGAAAGATAACAAAAATTTAAGTTCACAATTTAGATTCGACCTGTTTATCACATGAATTTGCTTTACTTCTAGCAAACCGCAATAATCAAATGGAATCACAGTTTCTCAGAGACACTATTTGTGAAGAGAACTTGAGAGAGGTATGTTAAAAATATTTCTCATTTGTAATGCATTGAGTTTCTTGTTTTTTTGAGAATTTTTTGAAATTATATTTCAAATGTACAGACTAGTTTTCTTTGTTCAGGTCTCAACATTGCAATTTATTACAAGAAATATCTTTGTCCACTTTTTCTTGCCATAATTGAATAATACAGTCTGCTGGATCATTTGTTTTTCATTTTATTATATTTTTTGTGGTGCTGGGGATTGAGCCTTAGGCATACTCCCACTGAGCTATATCCCCAGCCCAAGACTGGGTAATTTATAGAGAAGAGAGGTTTATTTAGTTCATGGTTCTGTAAGCTGGGAAAAGCATGGCACTGGCATCAGCTCAGCATTTGGTGAGGAGGGCCTTCTTGCTAGTAGGCACTCTGCAGAGTCCTAAAGTGGCTTAGGACATAACATGTTGAGACAGAGCAAGCTCACTAACCTGGATCTCTTTTCATCTTGTTAAGTCACTAATGTACTCATAGAGGCCACAGCCTCATGACCTTGTCTAATCTTTATTGCTTCTCAAAGGCTTCATTTCCAAATATCAATAACATATAACTGAGAGAATTAAGTTTCACCATCAGTTTTGTAGGGGAAAAGCACCCAGACAATAGCAAGTAGAAATGAAGATTTAATACATATGTTTTGTTTTCTCTAAATTCTATTCTTATTGTATACCCTGAAAAATAATCTTAGATAAAACCTGCTTGTGAATAGCCTACTAATCTGGATAATTTCATGAATATTTGCAAAGTAGTTTAAGCTCACCCTGAATGATCATGCAAATATTTTTTATTTTTTCAGAAACTTAAAGATGGAAGAATAACAATAAGGGAGTTTTTTATACTTCTTCAGGTCCACATCTTAATACAAAAACCCCGGCAAAGCAATCTCCCAGCCAAAGTAAGTGCAATTTCCTGGCAAAATAATTATCTCATTAAAGTATATTATACTTATGCACTAACCCTATATTAAGTACACTTGTTACTTAAAAAGTGCAATTTTTTAAAATCACGGAATCTTTTTTTTTTTGTATTAGGGATTGAACCCATGGGCACTTACCACTGAGCTACATTTCCTGCCCTCTTTGTATTTTATTTAGAGACAGAGTCTTACTACATTGCTTAGGGCCTTGTTGAGTTGTTGAAGCTGACTTTAAACTTGTGATCCTCCTGAGCCTCTGGGATTACAGGTATATGCCACTAAGCCTGGCCCCAAATCAAGAATTTTCATAAGATAATTTTAATCTCTTCTTATTCTTTAACATGTTTTTTCACTTTTTCCTGATTATAAAAACAGTGTGCTTTTCCCCATTTTAAAAATACAAGTTTAACAGAATTTTTTTTTTTTTTTTTGAACCGGGGATTGAACTCAGGGGCACTCCACCACTGAGCCACATACCCAGCCCTATTTTGTATTTTTTTAGAGACAGGGTCTCACTGAGTTGCTTAGGGCCTCGCTAAATTGCTGAGGCTAGCTTTGAACTCGCGATCCTCTCCCTTAGCCTCCCGAGTCACTGGGATTACAGTCGTGCGCCACCACTCCTGGCTCAGAATTTTAAACATTTTTTCAAAACTACAAATATGCGAGATCATAAAATATTTGAATAATGTAACAAAATCTCAATACAAATGACTAATAGAAAACTGTATCACTTACATAGGAATATTTTTTCTCTGAAGTCTATGAAACCTTTTTTCTTTTTTTGGTGCTAGAGATTAAACCTAGGACCTCACTCATGCCAAGCACATGCTCTTCACCATTCTACCCCAAGTCTGCCAAATATTTACAAAATCATTATATCTAGCCACAGAGGAAACTAACAAATTGAAAACAATGGAGGTTTTGTAGACAACATTGTGTGATCTTAATCCAATAAAATTAGAACTAATAAAAGGACTAAAATATTCTCAGCTTCTTAGAAGTTAAGAAACACATTACTGGTGCATACTTGTAATCCCAGCGACTCAGTAGGCTAAGGCAAAAGGATTGCGAGTTTGAGGTTAGCCTCAGCAACTTAGTGAGACCTTGTCTCAAAAAAAAAATTAAAAGGGCTCATAAAGCATCCCTGGGTTAATCCTAAATATCAAAAAAAAAAAAAAAAAGAAAGAAACACATTTTTAAGATTGGGAGTGTATCAGTGGTAGAGTACTTGCCTGGCATATACATGGCCCTGAGTTTGATCCCCAGCGCTGCAAATAATGAAACACGTCTAGATAAGTCTTGGATCAAAGACAAAATACAAACTGTTTAGAAAGCAAATGATGGAGAATACCTAATGCCAAATCTATTAGACATAAAGCATAACTTATCTGGAAATTAAAAACCTTGACTGTTATAGAAAAGAATCTAAAACTAAAGTCTAAAACTTTTTTTTATTGTTGTTTTGGGTGTTTTTTTGGTCACAGAGATTGGTCATTTTACCACTTAGATACATCTCCGGCCCCTTTTTTTAATTTAGTTTTTTCAAAGGGTACATAAATTTTGTAAGATATTACCAATTTCCTTTTTATAAAGATGGCATTTCACATTCACCAGCAATGTTTGAGGCCATTTCCCCATAGCATCACTAAAAGATCATCAGGCTTTTGAATTTTTACCAATCTGATAAATAAGAAATGGTATCTCATAGCTTTAATTTGCATTCTGCTTACTACAAATGATATCTTTTCTTTTTTTAAAAAATTTTTTTTATAGTTTTCAGTGGACCTTTATTTTATTTATTTATATGTGGTGCTGAGAATCGAACCCAGTGCCTCAAGCATGCTAGGCAAGTGCTCTACCACTGAGCCATAACTCCAGCCCACACAAGTGATATCTTTTAAGGACCATTTTTATATCTTTTTGTGATTTTAATGGTTTATGATGGAGATTCCCGCTCTCCATGTTATTTTTTTATTCTATTTAGTTATACATGACAGAATGCATTTTGACACATCATACACAAATGGAGTATAACTTCTTATTTGTCTGATTGTACATAATTTAGAGTTACACAGGTTATGTAGTCATATATGCACATAGTGTAATAATATTGGATTCATTCTATAATTGCTATCCCCAGACCTCTTCCCTCTCTTCATTCCCCTCTGTCTAGTTCAAAATACCTCTATTCTTCCCTGCCTTGTTGTGAATTAGCATCTGCATATCAGAGAAAACATTAAGCCTTTGGTTCTTTGGGATTGACTTATTTTACTTAGCATACTATTCTACAGTTCCATGCATTTACCAGCAAATGCCACAATTTTGTTCTTCTTTAAAGCTGAGTAATATTCCACTGTATAAATACACCACATTTTCTTAATCCATTCATCTGTTGACAGGAACTTACCATAGTTCATCTACTGTGGATTGAGCTGCTATAAACATTGATGTTGTTGTGTCACTGTAGTTTGCTGATTTTAAGTCATTTGGGTATAAACCTAGGAGTGGGATGACTGGTTCAAATAGTGTTTCCATTCCAGGTTTTCTTAGGAATCTCAGTACTGCTTTCCATAGTGTTTGCACCAATTTGCTTTCCCACCAGCAATGTATGAGTGTACCTTTCTCCCCACATCCTCGCCAATATGTATTGTTGTTTGTATTTTTGATGATTGCCATTCTGACTGGAGTGAGATGGAATCTCAGTGCAGTTTTGATTTGCATTTCTCTAATTGCTAGAGATGTTGCAGCTCTTTTTATTTTTTAAGACAGAGTCTCACTAAGTAGCTGAAAGTCTTGCTAAATTGCTTAGTTTGGCCTTGAGCTTGCAATCCTCCTGCCTCAGCCTCCCAAGTCTCTGGAATTACAGGGGTGCACCACTGTGCCTGCAAAAAGAAATTTTTAATATTCACTGTAAGAAATTAGAAAATGAATAATAAAATAATCACAAAACAGAGAAAGACAGTTAATATTGGTAAAAGGTGAAGCTAATGAAATAGATATGAAAATTGGTAGAAAAGATAAATTCAAAAACATACTGTGAGAAAAAAAAGTAAGAAAATTCCTCAAGAGCCTAATTAAGAAAAAAGAAAAGGGCTGGGGTTGTAGCTCAGTGGTAGAGCGCTTGCCTAGCATGTGTGAGGCACTGGGTTCAATTCTCAGCACCACATATAAATGAATAAAATGAAGGTCCATTGACAACTAAAAAAAAAAAAGAAAAAAGAGAAAGCTAAAATATGGAAGAGTAAGTTGTACATCATGGTTAGCACGTGCCAGTCCCAGGTACTCAAGAAGCTAAGACAGGAGGATAACTTGAGCAACCAAGTTCAGGGTTAACCTGGGCAACATAGTAAGACCCTGTCTCAAACAAACAAACAACAACAAATGGAAGATTAAGATTGAGAAAGAAGACTTATTCACAGGTTTTACGTCCACCAACTCTGACAAATTTTAAGACCTAAATGATTTTTAACAAGTGTAAATTACCAAAATTAAGCCAAGAACTGAAAAATTAATTACCATTAGAAAATTTATTTCTAAACTTACCATTGAAATTATCACTAGGACCAAATGAGTGCTAGTTAACTTTTAAAGAAGAAAGCAACACTTTTCTGGACATTTGATTTATGAAAAAGGTGCTCTTACAGAATAGTGATCTTTCCTCTCTATGGTGTTGTATTATTGAATTATTGTATTATTGAAAAAAAAATTGAACCTTGAACCTTACCTCACATTAAACACACAAATTCTGTACAATTCCAAAAGCACCAAAGTGACAAAATTTGAAAATTGAACTTCATCAAATTAAAAACTTTTGTGCTTCAGTCTCCAGCAAAAGAACAACAAAAAACCCTTTTGTGCTGTACATGATACAGCAAGAAAGTAAAAAGACAACTCATAAGTTGGGTTGTCATATATTTATTAAGAGACTTGAATCCAGAATATATAAAGAATCTTACAACTCAAAAATAAAATCTAAAAATGGCCAAAGAAAGATATGTAAGTGGTAAGTAAGTATATGAAAATATGTTCACCATCATTAGCTGTTAGGACATGCAAAGAAAAACACAGTGAACTACCACTTCAAATTCACTGGGGTGGTTATAATCAAAAACAAAATAGCAAGTGTTGGCAAAAATGGAGAAATGGGGGCTGGGCTTGGGGCTAAGTGGTGGAATGCTTGCCTAGCATGTGTGAGGCACTGGGTTTGATTCTCAGCACTATATAAATAAATACACACACACACACACACACACACACACACACACATATATAAATAAAGCTAACTCGACATCTGAAAAAAATATTTTAAAAAATGTGGAGAGACTGGAACCTTCATACATAGATAGTGGAAATGTGAAATGATGTCCTTTGGAAAACAGTTCGGTAGTTAAAAAAGTTAAACATACAATATGATACAGTATATATCCAAGAGAAATGAATATATATGTCTACATAAAAACTTGTGAATGAATGCTCATAGCCATATTATAACAGAAAAGTGAACTATTTAGTGGTTACCTTGGGCTGGGTAGGGATGGGAGAACAGGGAATGACAGCTAATAGTTAAAGGGTTCTTTAGGGTGAAAGAAATTACTCCAAAATAAAATTATGGTTGATGGTTGCACAACCTTATGAATACATTTTAAGTATCATTTCATTGAATATTTAAGTGAGTGAATTGTATGCTGTGTGAATTTTATCTCAGTAAAGTTGTTTAGAAAAAAATAATTCCAGGAGGATTGTATGTGAAACTGAGAGGATATGCTCACCTCATTTAGGCTTCAGCCTGTATGTTTATCACCTTAGCTACCCCGTCCACTAGTAATCTCTTGTCTCAGCTAATAGATAAGGAGGAGAAAAGAACCTAAGTGTGCATTCAGGATCTGTACCCTTTATGGGAAAAGCAGACAGGATACCAGGGAACCAACAATAAGCAGAGAAGGTCGTGAAGGATAAGTTGGAGCAGAGAGTATGCAAGCAGGGTGGAGAAGAAAGAGGACACCTCAGGAATTGATCCTTGAGGATCAGGAGGAGCAATGATACGGAAATAGATATGGGAACAAACCTAAGGTGGAAAGAGGGTTCATGTCACCCCAGGAAAGAGATTTGAAAATCCCAAAGTAGGAAAAGGCCAAAAGAGATGTAATTTATGTGAACCATGGGAAATGAGGTTGATAACTGTGGGCGTCTGTTCTAATATCTTTTAGGGTAAGGAATTGGGGTAACATTGTTTTTTCAGTATTCAGGATGGAACACAGGGTCTTACACACAGTAGGCAGGTCCTCTAACACTACATCCTCAACGCTTTTTTAAATTTTTATTTTGAGACAAGGTCTTGCTAAGTTGCTCAGCATGTCCTTGATGACTTGTTCAGTGCTATACTGCCTATGAATAATGGACAGTTGTAGGGTTTTGTTTGGTTTTTATAAGCAATGTGATAAGGAGCCAACTTTATTTTTCTAATATAGCATCAAGGACATTGAAAAGTCATTGGGCTAAAGCTATAAAACATTTTTAAATTATTAGATTGTCACTGTCTTACTTTACAAATGGGGGTTTTACCAGAAAAGTTTTGAGTTCAGCCTGGAATAGAAGAATCATGTTTAGAGACTAGGAGAAAAGAATTATCTATGTAACTGACTTTATTTTTTAAAATAATGGGGTCCCTGGTAAGTTTAAATTTCCAGGTATTGATTTTCTTAAAATAATAGCCATTTTTGAACCACTTTGAGTGGAATTGCCACAGTTCTGCTAAACATCTGTGGAGGCATGGCTTTTGAAATTTGAGACTTGAATTCAAATTCTGACTTGTAGATTACTAGTTGTATGAACTTCACAGAGTGTTCAAAGGTTTCTTTCTTTGTGTAACTTTTTTTTTCTTTCATTTTTTGGAGTACTAGGAATTAAATCTAGGGCCTCATGCATGCTAAGGCAAGCACCCTAACCACTGAGCCTATACCCCCAGCCCTCTTTGTATGACTTACTACTAAAATAGGCATTCTGAAATTCAAATTATTTCTTATACATGGTTTCATCCTCACGATACCAGTTCTGAGGAACTGATTTATTTATTTTTTTCCAGTTCACTACAAACACATCACCTACTTCAGAAGACCTGATACTAAGACAGTATGTTTATGGACCCAAGATACAGATTTATAGAGAAGATTGTGAGATTCTTCGCCAAAAGATAGAAGAGTAAGAAAGTTTTAATTTTTTTCTGTGTGGGTTTTGTTTTTGTTTAACAAGCAAATATTCTGTGTGGCAAGGTTTTCATTAGAGTAACACTGGCATGGAAACAAATTAATGGCATTAGCATGGGTACAAGACTTTTGGCTTTGACCTAAAACATCTTAAAACTCAGGCTTGGCTGAAACACTAGCTGTGTAACCTTGGGCAAGTCATTTAACCTTCATTTCCACATCCATGAAGTAGGGATAATAATAATAGCTACTTAGCAGGTAGAAATGAATGTAAATGAACATTTATCGAATATATGAAATGCTTTCATACTATTCTTATCAAGAAGTAAGTCCTCCATAGAAATAAACAGTGATTATTATGTTATGATAATCATGAATGGATTGCAAGAGAAATCTTCAGAAGAAAACGTATAGGTTGTGCCTAAAATCAAGATTGTCTTTGAGTTTCTAAAATCACATTGGTTCTTGATTTGTATACAGAATATAGTCAAACACAGTGCTTTCTGGTTTGTTTGTTTTGGGTTCTGGGAATTGAACCAGAGAGCGCTTTGCCACTCAACTACATCCCCAGTCTTTTTTATTTTTTGAGAAAAGGTCTTCCTACGTTGCTGAGGGTCTTACTTAGTTGCTGAGGCTAGCCTCAAACTTGCAACCCTCTGACCTCAGTCTCCCATGTTCCTGGCATTATAGGTGTGCTCCACCATGCCCAGGATGCTTTGGTTTTTGTAATGTTGTACACTGATTTACAAATTAAATATATCTCAAATTAGATATTAAGTATATCTAATTTGCCTGACTTCCTCAGGCAAATTAGAATTTGCAATTCAAAATAATGTTTGTTATAATTATTTAGAACTATCCAATTAAATTTGATCTAAACTAACAAAAGAAATAAAATAATCTTTAAGACTTATTTCATTTTGAGCCAGGTGTGGTGGTGCACTCCTGTAATCCCAGAGGCTTGGGAGGTTGAGACAGGAGGATCATAAGTTCAAAGCCAGCCTCAGCAACTCTGTGAGACTCTGTCTCTAAATAAAATACAAAAGAAAGGGCTAGAGATGTGGCTCTGTGGTTAAGTGCCCCTGAGTTCAACCCCTGGTACTCCACCCCCGCCAAAGAAAAGAATTATGTAGTTTTAAAAGTGGAAATTTTTTATACTGTTCATTGGTAGTACTTCAAATTTGCCTGATTCTGCTTGTTCATTCAACAACTACTTCTTGAGTACCTACTGTGTGCCAGGGACTGTACTAAGTACTAGGGTTCATCACTGAATAAATTATAAGTTTTTTGTGTTTTTTGTTTTGTTTTGTTTTGTTTTTGAACTCAGGGACACTCAGCCACTGAACCACATCCCCAGCCCTATTTTGTATTTTATTTAGAGACAGGGTCTCACTGAGTTGCTTATGGCCTCGCTAAGTTGCTGAGGCAGGCTTTGAACTCGTGATCCTCCTGACTCAGCCTCCCGAGTCGCTTGGATTACAGACATGCGCCACCATGCCCAGCCTAAATTATAAGTTTTTTATGTTCATGTTTATATAATAGAATATAATAGAGGGCTGGAGTTGTGGCTCAGTGGTAGAGTGCTTGCCTGGCATGTATGAGGCCCTGGGTTCAACACTCAGCACTATGTATAAATAAATAAAATAAAAGATCCACTAACAACTAAGAAATATTTTAAAAGTATATATATATAATAGAATATTGCACTAAATGAGCAGTCAGTTTAGATTTGCTGGGTGTTGTTTTTTGGGTTTTTTGTTGTTTTTTTTTTTGGTACCAGGGATTGAACTCAGGGCACTCAACAACTGAGCCACATCCCCAGCCCTATTTTGTACTTTATTTAGAGACAGGGTACTGAGTTGCATAGGGCCTTGCTAAAATGCTAAGACTGACTTTGAACTCGCAATCCTCCTGTCTCAGCCTCCTGAGCTGCTGGGATGCTTTGCTATTTAATTTTTCACTTATGTGCCTACATATAATATCTTCTTACTTCAATAAAAATGTATTTCTTCTACTTATTAACAAGAAACCAATATATATTCATATATAATAGCTTTACTATTTTTACAAATGCTAATTTATAAAAGTAAGATATAATTTTGATCTAATTAGGAACTTTTATTTATTTATTTATTTATTTTTACATTTTATTTAGTACTTTTATTTAAAAAGGGTAGGAACTTTTAGTAACCACTACTTCATAGCAATTACACTTTGAGAAGCCTTAAGAATATAAGCAACATGTTCTTGCTGGGGAACAAGTTGATACATTGAGGTAAGAATTTTTTTGTGTGCAATTTTTTCTGATTTAGGCATTCTTGAACTGCTCTTTAAGTGTTAAATAATAATTTGACTGGCCTCTTTGCTTGAGTGAATTCCCCTTTTTTCATGTAGCAAAAAATTAGGAAGATTTAAAATTAAGAATGACTAGATCTGAGCTGGTTCAATTAAGATGACTTTTGAACCCTGTGCTAATAAACTTCGTCTTTCAGACTAAAGATTTCTTCATTGACCCAAGATAAACTGTTGACTGATGTCAATAAGAACCTGTGGGAAAAAATGAGACACTTCTCTGATGAAGAGGTACTCTGCTCTCTTTTTCCTAAGTGGGAATCACTGCAGACACTTTGAACATTGATTATTGTAAAATAATTGTTATTTGATAATTGGTGATGAGTTCTTTATTTCTTAGATATAATATGCTACTAAAGTCTTATCTAATTATACACAAGTAATTATATAATTTACATATATATTAATATAATCTCTTCTACTGGGGATTGAAACCAGAGGCGCTTACTGAGCCACATTCCCATCCCTTTTTACTTTTTATTTTAAGACAGAATCTCACTACGTTGCTTAGGACCTCACTAAGTTGCAGAGGCTGGTTTTGAACTTGTGATTCTCCTGTTTTAGCCTCCCAAGTTGCTGGAATTACAGGCATGTGTCACCGTGCCCAGCAGTATATACTCTTTTCAAACCTCTGATAATCACTAGATGCAGTGGTGCATGCCTATAATCCTAGTGGCTCAGGAGGCTGAGGCAGGATGATTGAAAGTTCAAGGCCAGCCTCAGCAATTTAGCAAGGCCCTAAGCAACTTAGTGAGACCCTATCTTAAAATTCTAAAAAAGGGGTTGGGGATGTAGTTCACTGATAAAAGTACCTCTGAGTTCAATCCTCAGTACCAAAAAAAGAAAATACCTATGCTGAGCAGTTTAATATATGAAAAGTATTTGAAGTTTTCTTGTCTTTCACTTACTTATATTTAAATGAAGAAGTTTAACTTTAATTGGTTAAGTAACAAGTGACACTTTTTATGTGTATGCTAATATGTTGAAAGTGAACCTGTCATTTTCTTATTTTTAATATAAATAAATGAATTACAGGCAGCAACCAAAACTAAAATCTTTGGTTCTGTTTTTAAGCAGTTCTATGGAATTAAATTTCCACATTAGCAGCATCCTGCCTTAGGAATCAGAATCTAGACTGGGCAAAGCCTAGCATGTGGCAACTGAATGAATCTTTCTGGACCATTTACCTTTCCTGACTGGTTTGCTTTAATGCAGTGTACTCTTTAACTCTCTCTTCCAGCTGAAGGCCTTTGGAATTTACCTTACCAAAATAAAATCACGTGTTACCAAGGTGACTAAAGTTTTCACTCACCAAGGAAAAGTGACTCTGTACAGCAAGCTGTTGCAGTCAGCTCAGGTAATTTTAGGTAATTAACAGCATAGAAAAAGCTATTAAAAGTATTTGCTGGATGTGGTGGCTCATACCTGTAATCCCAGCAACTTGGGAGGCTGAGGCAGGAGGATCACAAGTTCTAGGCCAGCCTCAGCAATTTAGCAAGACCCTGTCACAAAATAAAAGTAGAAATGGGCTGGGGATGTAGCTTGTGGGAAAGTACCCTTGGGTTCAATTCCCATGTACCACAAGGTGGCAAAAGAGGACTTTCTAGTGGTGTGGAATATGAAGAATATTCTTTAGGAGACATGTGAATGAAACTTAGGTAAAAACGTAATGGTTCTTAAGAGACAAGGCTCAAGTCAAAAGTGACAAATCTTGGTATCTTTAGTAAACTGGAAAATAGTTACTAATATGGGCTTATATCTCATCTCAGATACTGTTGTTATGCACATTGAAATAAAATATTCAGGATTTGGGTCTCCCATTGTTAAAGACTATAAAATGGAAAGTATACTATATAGACTATAGTTTTGTCTTCCTTACCTCTATACCCAGCTGTATATGTGTGTCCATAAAGCTTAAAGTAGCATTTCCAAAATGATCATCCTTTTGAAAAGGCTCTACATAAAAATAAGTGGCAGATAAAACCATTGGCAAATAAATATGAGAAATGTTGCATACAACATAACCTTTTAGAGAAATATAAATTTTAAAGTCTAAAAATAAAAATGATATTATTGACCAGTTTTTCTCTTACTTGACTATAGAAAGAATTTTACAGACCTTCTTTATTTTTAGGTATTTTTAATATCCCATATTCCATGAAACACATATACAAATGCTTGAATAAAGGAAAGTACAGCCAAGCTTCATGGGGCATTCCTATAATCCCAGTTACTTGGGAGACTGAGGTAGGAGGATTACAAGTTTGAGGCCAGACTCAGCAAATGAGACTCTCTCAAAAAAAGGCTGGGAATGTATCATGGTGGCAGAGCACCCTAAATTTAATTTCTAGCAGCTAAATAAACAAGTAAAAGAGAATACAAATCAATTTGTATTTATGTGCTTTTAAAATTTTGTTTTGGGCTGGGGATAGCTCAGTTGGTAAAGTGCTTGCCTTCCATGCACAAGGTCCTGGGTTCTATCCCCAGCACCACAAAAAAAAAAAAAAAAAAGAAAAGAAAAATAAGAAAAACCAAACCAAATTTTGTGTATTTTTACTTTCTAATTTTTAAGTCCAGATTGAAGGTTTGGCCATTTTAACATTTACCCATTTATGATCAAGACATAGCAGTTATGTCAACAATTTGAACCATTTATAATGTTTTGTTTGGAGGTTTAACCTAACATTTATAATATTTTATGTTTAGGATGAAAGGGAGAAACTTCAGATAAGGATAAATGAGATGGATAACATACTCAAGAAGATCAATAATTATTTGTCTGAAGTGGAAATAGGTAAAGTATTTTAAATACTTTTCTAGGGGTTTGGGTGTTTAGCTTATTGGTAGCACTCAGAGTCATCCAAGAATCATAAATAAATATTTTTCCAAAATAATATTTAATTTTAATGCTTTCCTACAATACAGATGGTTTCTCTTATTATTATGCTGAAGATTGTATTAGCACCTTGAGACCTTAAAGTAAATTAAAACTCCTTTACTATAGTCATCTATAACACAGTCAACAAGAGAAACCCACCATGAGTCCCTTTGGAAAACTTCATAATCTAGACTATAATTTTGTATTTTTTAATAAATTCATCTCATTTGAAAATTGTCAGTGATGGGGATGTAGTTCAGTGGTAGAGCACTTGCTAGCATTTGCAAGTCCCTGGCTTTGATCCACAGCAGCGTATACAACAAGAAAATCACCTGGGTGCAGTGCACATATCTGTAATCTCAGTGACTATAGAAGAGGATCACAAGTTGGAGGCCAATCAAGGCAATTTAGCAAGACCCTATCTCAAATAGGGCTAGAGACGTAGCTCAGTGATAGAGTGCTCCTGGGTTCAAGCCCAAGTACCATCAAAATAAAGAAAATTTCAGTTTGGCCTCTCATAATACTCATTTATTAATTTTTCTTAACCTGCTTTCTCAAAGATCTCAAAATTTCACATGTCGTCAAGTTTGGTTCCTCTTGGCCTTTAACCATCTGATTTATTTCAGCTTTTGCCACTGCTGATTGTTCATTTCTACCTTATTCTTTCATCTACCTTAACCTCTATGATATTGCACTACACTGACCTTACTGTTTTCTCCTGGCTATTCCTTTTAGCTCCTCTGATGGCTCTTTTTTTCTCTAACCCATTATATGGGATTTAGATTTTGTCATCCCTTTTATATTCTCTCCCCTAATGCTTTCATCTGCTTTAATAATTACTAATTCCCAGATTCAGTCAAATTCATGAAATATTTGTTGAGCACCTACTATATGCCATATACTCTGCTTATCATCAGGCGGAAAATAAACGGTATAAATTTTACTCCCAAATTCCTTATAATCATTTTGGTTTAGCACTTCTTTATGAGTTCTAGATTATATGTTTCTATCTTTCTACTAAACCTCTATGCAAAAATATCGTTAAGCACCTTAAACTCTATGTGAATATGTTCTCCCATCTCCAAAGTCTAATTCAAAAACTTGCTTTTGTGACTGGGGATATAGCTCATTTGGTAGAGTGCTTGCCCCACAAGCACAAGGCCCTGGGTTCAATCCCCAGCACCACAAAAAAAAACAAAAACAAAAAGAAACTTGTTTTTGTGATGTTTCTTGTCTCTGTTAATGATATCCCAATTCTCATATATTGTAAAAGCTTAAATATTTTCATTCTTTGATACTGTCTTTAGCCCTGTTATATTTGCTTCTTCAGCTTCTTCTTCATCTCATCCCCCCCAACATTTTCATTAGGCTCTCAATAATTCTGAATTGTGTTATTTCAACTCTTCTAACTAATCTGTTTCCATTCTTACTTTCATTTCCTTCCAGTCCAGCCTGCACATTGCTGCCACATAAATAATTATGAAAGACAGTTGTCATTATATTGCTCCTCTGAAAACTTGTGTCTGTTTATTACAAAATAAAGTCAAAATTTAGCTGGATGCAGTGGCATACTCCTGTAATCCCAGCTACTTTCTAGGCTGAGGCAGGAAGATCCCAAGTTTGAACCATCTTGAGCAATTTACCAGTACCCTAGCTCAAAATAAATGAAAAAAACACTGGCAATGTAGCTCAGTGATAGAGTACCTCTCAATCCCAGTACCACAAAATAAATGAATAAATAGATGGATAAATAGATCACACATTCTCTCTAGTCATAGTCACATGTTATTTCTTAAATTATTTGCTACTACTCCCTAAATTCCAGACAAATCTTGACATTTCAATGTAGTTCTGCAACTTTGTTTTTGTTGTTATTGTTTTGTGGTGTGTGGAATCAAGCCCAAGGCCTTGGTGTTCTAGACCTAAAGGACTCTACTATTGAATTGTCTCTTCAGTCCCCCACCACTTTTTTTGTGGGGGGGTGCAGGGGGACATTTTGTTTTCTTTGTTTGATTGGCTTTTAAAGTCCTGGGGATTGAACTCAGAGGTGCTCTACCACTGAGCCATATTCTTTCTGCTCCCCCCCCCCCCCCCCCCTTTTTTTTTTTTTTTTTTTAACTCTTTTGAGACAGGATTTCACTAAATTTTACAGGCTGGCCTCAAATTTGCGAACCTTCTGCCTCAGTCTTCTGAGTAGCTGGGATTACAGTCATGTACCACTATGCCTGGCTGCCACTTTGTTTTTGCTAATACATTCTCCTATTTTCCACTAAAGAAAATACTTTCCACCCCTTAAGCTCCTGTGGCTATCACTGGTATAGTAGTTATTTTGTTCAGTTTATCTTCCTAATTATAACGTACATGAAAGCACAAATCAGCTCTTATTTTTCTCCATATCCTTCAAAGTCCTTAGTCCTATGCTTTATACAGAGTGCCTATACATGTGTACTGCATTGAATTGATAATATATGAATTCCATAGTCTTAGACTGCCCCAATCCTTTGTTGATTTACCTTTCTATTTTACAGAAAATCATTTATTGAGCAAATTTGCTGAGTACCTAGGGTGTGCCATACTTATTGCTAAGAATGCACTGGTGATCAAACACATTGTTTGTGCTTTTATGGAGCTTCAAGTCCAAAAGAGAATATGGTCAGCTGGGCACGGTGGCGCACGCCTGTAATCCCAGCGACTCGGGAGGCTGAGGCAGGAGGATCATGAGTTCAAAGCCAGCCTCAGCAACTTAGCGAGGCTCTAAGCAACTCAGTGAGACCCTGTCTCTAAATAAAATACAAAATAGCACTGGGGATGTGGCTCAGTGGCCGAGTGTCCCTGAGTTCAATCCCTGGTTCAAAAAGAAAAAAAGAATATGGTCATTAAGTGAATAATTGTATAATAAATTCTGGGGAAAACATTACAAGGTGCTATTGAAGTCCTGTAATAGAAATCTGACATAGTTAAGAGGTCGTGGTAGCCTTCCTGCTAAAGAAGTGACATTTAGGTGAGGCAAGAAGGATGAATAGGAGTTACAAAGTGAAAAGGATAGAGCATCCTGTTCAGTATGAATAACAAAAGTAAAAACCCTTATGAGGAAGAGAATGCTCCAACTACAAGGGTTTGAAAATATGACCACTATAACTAGAATAGAGCAAAAGGCAACATAACCTGAAATAAAGCTAGAGACATTACTAGGAGCCAAGTCTGGCTCCTCTTAATTCCTCTTAAGGAATTCTGAATTTTTCTATGAGAAAGGAACAGTAATTTGAAAGGTCTTAAGCACTGACTATTGGATAGAGATTGAATTGAGTGGATCAAAAGTAAATGCAACCAGTTAAACAGTTATTGGACTGGTAAGGTTAAGAAAAAACAGAGCCGGGCACAGTGGCATATGCTTATAATCCCAGTGAGGTGGGAAGCTCTAAGCAATTTAGCAAGACTTGTGGTGCTGGGGATTGAACCCAGGCCCTCATGCATGCAAGGCAGGCACTCTACCAACTGAGCTATATCCCCAGTACAAGACCTTGTCTCTTAATAAAATATAAAAAGGGCTAGGAAGTGGCTCAGTGGTTGAGTGCCCTTGGTTTAATCCCCAATACCAAAAAAAAAAAAAAAAAAAAGAAAGAAAGAAAAGAAAGAAAAACAGAAGCTTATTTTAAGAGATGCTGGTCATGGTGAAGAAAAAGATATCTTTCAGGTAAGATGTTAACTTGGATAAACTTGATTTAAAATGTAGGGAGAGAGGAGAGTTTTAAGAATGATTCCCAGGTTTCTAAAACAAATTGTGTGACCACCTGCCATGCATATTTGCCTCCATCCCATCCCCAATAAATCTTCTAAGTTCAAAAAGAAAACAGTGTTTCCATATCTCTTTACTTAAGCCCATGTAAGTTGCTAAACAAATATTATGTACCTGCAAGTTATATTTAGTGCTTTATTGACAGGGAACAGGTGGTCTTTGTGAAATACTCATAACATTTCATTTTGGGACCATCTATTCTCTTTTCATGTCTTATATTTAATTTTTTTTTTTTTTTTTTTTTTTTTTTTTTTGGAACCAGGGATTGAACTCAGGGACACTCGGCCACTGAGTCACATCCCCAGCCCTATTTTGTATTTTATTTAGAGACAGGGTCTCACTGAGTTGCTTACGGCCTCGATAAGTTGCTGAGGCTGGCTTTGAACTTGTGATCCTCCTGACTCAGCCTCCAGAGTCGCTTGGATTACAGGCGTGCGCCACCACGCCCGGCTTTAATAAGTTATTTTGATTGAGTTATTCTAATGCATACTGTTTGCTTTTAGAAACTAAGAATTTGGAGGAAGAGAAAGACAATCTTGTAGAAGAATGGGATTCTGAAATGAGAGCTGCAGAGAAAGGTAACTTTCTGAATTATTTAAGGAGATTTTTTTTAAAAAAGTCCTTTTGAGTTTGTTTATTTACATACTAGATGAGATTAAGTCAGAATTTTCAACAAAATAGATGATTTCTGTGAAAGTATTATGTGTCATTTTTATGTTTTGTTTTCTTTTCATAGAACTGGAACAGCTAAAAACTGAAGAGGAGGAGCTTCAAAGGTCAGACTGCAATCCAAGTGTTAGAAAATACAGTGCTGAACTCCAGAAGGCTAAATGACTTCCTACTTCTAGAGACTCACAAGAATTATGAACATGAGTCTTGACTAAAGCTGACTTAGAGCTTCTGCTCCACTGAACTGAACCCTAAGGCACATTCAGTCATCAGTATTTTCAAAGCACTTACTATTTACAGTGCATTAATCCAAAGCAGTATTTCCCAAGCTTGAATACTATCAGGATCCTTTTAAAGAAAATAAACCAAGAATTAAACTATTTTTATATTGTACTTAAATGAGAATATGTAAGTATAAAATGAGGCACATATTTCTTAGGCATGTGAATCTTGCTCAACTTTAAGACTGAAAGAAATTAAATCATGATAAAACCAATAAAAGTCCAGTTGACAACATTGACAGGTGGTAATGTTTGAAATCAAATCATTGCTAGCAAAAATAACTAACAAAGGTCAAGTTCTGTTTAGCTGTAAGAAACTGATGGAATCAAATGCAGACAACAAAGTTATAATATGTCATGCATGGTAAAGTGAACATCCTTATGATCTACATTATGCTTTTTCATTTTCAAAAAATGAAAAGTAATTTTTAATAATTACTTTAGAGAACATTGGTACCCCAAAGATATCTTCATGGATCGTGATATGAAAGCCAATGATTTATACCTTTTCTCAGTAAACTTACTTCTACATTGAAGGTTACCAAAAATAAGTAAATAAATGTTTTTTACCTGAGACCCTTCAAGCATGTGATTTCTTGTCATAAACCTTTCTAATAGTTTGAATTCTCTTAACAAAGACCATATCTTTCATTGAATACCTGTTTTTTTGTTTTTTGTTTTGCAGAAAGCTCTTAGAACTAGAGGTACAGAAAGAGCAGACTCTTGCTCAGATAGACTTTATGCAGAAACAATCAAATAGAACTGAAGAACTACTAAATGAGCTGAGGTAAGGCAAAGCTGGTGACATTTGTTTGTATTTTATCCTGTGTCTTCGTCGTTGTCTGAATCTGCTGGAGCAGTTGATACGTTTTGAATGTGTTGTAGGTTTTTGAGGGGGTTTATTTTTGTTCTTGCTTTGAGATGGGGTCTGTTTTGCCCAGACTGACCTTGAACTCCTGAACTCAAGCAATCCTAGCTGACTCTATCTCCTGAGTAGTTGGGACAACACTACCACTGAGTTATACTCCCATCCCAGAGAGAAGAGAGAATTTCTAAAACAACCCAAACAGTACCAACAGCAGTTGCTGATGTTTTTCCACTGGATTTGGAGACAATTGATATTTCAGTTCAAATATTGTGAATGTACAATCTTATACTTTTAAAACAAATCAGTGGTAGAGCACTTGCCTAGCATGTGCAAGACCTTGGGTTCAGTTTCCAACACAGCAAAAAAAAAGAGAGAAGCTAATTTTTTATCTTTTAAAAAGATGCGCTTTTTTTTTTTTTTCTCCAGTTTTTTTGAGTGGGATGTCATTGAGTGGACTGATGATCAAGCTATATTTACCTTTGTTTATGACACGATAGAACTCACCATCACCTTTGGAGAGCCAGTAGGTGAGTAGTGAAAGTAAGATAATCCTCTGCAGAGGGCTGGTATGTAGCTCATTGATAGAATGCTTGCCTAGCAGGTATAAGATCCTGGGTTTGATTACCAATACCACAAGAAATTACTTCTTTTTTTTTTTTTTTTGTAGTTATAGATTATACATACCTCAAATCATCAATACCTTTATTTGTTTATTATGTGGTGCTAAGAATCTAACCCAGTGCCTCACACAGGCTAGGCAAGTGCTCTGCCACTGAGCTACAACCCAGCCCACAGATTTTTTTTTAAAAAAGACAATCTTCTGCAGAAAAATTCATTCATTGAAAAATCAGTCAAAACTTTATTTTATTACAGTGGTAACTGGTGGCATAATGAAAACACTGCTGAAAAATCTTACAAGAGTCAGTCACTTTAGTGATAATAGATTCTTTTTTTCTTTTGTTTTTTGCATGCTGGGGATCAAATTCATGTCAAGCACCATTTTCTGCCCCTGAGTTGCACCCCAGCCCAAGAAAAAATTATTTTATCAGATAAAACAATAAAATAAAAGGCTGGAGATGTAGGTCAGGTAGAGCACTTGCCTGGCATGCATGAAGCCTGATTCAATCGTCAGTATCACCAAAAAAAAAAAAAAAAAAAATTAAATTAAAATAAAAACAGAGCAAGTGAAAGTTGCCATTTGTTTTGGTGATTAGACACCCAGGAGCACTTTACCACTGAGCTACATCCTCAGCAGCCCTTTTTCTTTTTTTCTTTATTTTTATATGTGGTGCTGAGATTCTAATCCAGTGCCTCACAAATGCTAGGCAAGTGCTCTACCCACTAAGCCACAACCCCAGGTGCCCTTTTTATTTTTTGTGACAGGGTCTCACTAAGTAGTATAGTGTCTTGCTAAGTTACTGAGGCTCAACTCTGTGGTCCTCCTGAGTGAGTGGGATTATAGGTAGGTGCTCCTGTCAGTATCTTTAGATCTTTTTTAACTGGTCAGCTTAGTCTCCCAGCCTCTGATCCTGATTCTCCTTAAAAGTTCCTTAGAAAGAATAGCATTACCCTCTGTCTACGTCCAGACTTAAAACTTGGGAATCACCCTACATCTCCTCCTCCCTCATTATATATACCCAGTTCATCAATAAGACATACTGATTTTAATTTCTTAATATTCTTCCATTTTTTCCATCTCTCTCGTCAATTGTCATCTCTAATCCAGATAAGTGTGAACATTCCAGTTGGTCTTTCTGGATCTTCCCTTTTTCCTTGCCAATTCATTCTCCTCCATGTAGCAATATTGATTATTGAAAATGTAATCATGTATGTATAGTTACTGTTAAACTGATGATCAAAATATTTTATATAGTCTATAAAGCCTTTCATAAATTGAATTTTTCGTTCTTTTTCATGCCTCATCTTATACACCTGTCTTAGATATTCTGCATGTTGACCAGATTGGACTTCTTTCATTTCCTTAAATGATCATAATCTTTCATGTTCAGTCATCCCATCCTACCTCAAGACTTTTATACAGATGTTTCTTATTCCTGGAAGTTCTTTCCTTCCTCTTCACTAATAAAATTTCTAAAAATCCTTAAGAGCTCAGTTCAATTGTCAGTTTCACAGGAAAGTTTTCCGTGACTCTCCTTTTATACCTACCTGCTCTGCCAATTCCCCCTCATATTGTATGTTTTCATTGTGTCTGTTTTTCTCATTATGGTATCCACTTAACACATAGAAAATATTTAACAAAGCATTCAACAAAGTGAAAAGAATCAGAATTTGTGAGATATCTTTAGAGTCTGGAAGAATGAGCACTGATGATCTAAAATTCATGATAGCTAAACTGTAATCCCAGCAACTAGGGAGGCTGAGGCAAGATGATCACAAGTTCAAAGCCAGTCTCAACAACTTATCTGAGGCCCTAAGCAACTTAGTTACTCCTTGTCTCAAAAAACTGAAAAAGGGCTGGGACTGGGGAACCATAGCGCTCACCTATAATCTTGTCAACTCAGGAAGCTGAGGCAAAAGGATTACAAATTCAGAGCCAACCTCAGCAATTTAGCAATGCCCTAAGTAACAAAGCAATACCCTCTTTCAAAATAAAAACTGAAAAATGACTGGGGATTTTGCTCAGTGGTTAAGTGCCACTGGGTTCAATCCCCTATACCAAAAAAAAAAAAAAAAAAAAAGCACCACAGCAATACTAAAAGTATTGATCATTTTGAGTGTTTTTGTTCACGGATAGTAGGTGTGGTGAGGTGATGGCTATGTTCCCTATATCATTCCCGAAAAAAATTTTATCTTTGCATAGAAGTTAGGGGACAAAGGAGGGAGGTAAATTCTACCCATTAAATTTCTTTCAAAGATCTAACAATGTTGAAAAATCTCAGGCAAACTTAGACCATAATATCAGAGAATCTGACTTCAATTGCCTGTGAAAAAACCCTTTTACCCAGAAGAGTACTGAGTTTTATGTGGCTTAAAATTAGATAACAAAAAGAAACACTATTCTTTTCCTGGTTCATCTTAGTTGGTCTCCCTTTCCTGGATAAGGCTTACAAGAAGATTACTGATTTGAATTTTCAGTCTCTGTTAGATGGTAAGTTCAAAATATTTATGCTTCTTAAAATTTGTTGGCTATTTATAGATACAAATTGCTTCTTGGTAACTCTTTCACATACTAATTTAAATATTAACAATTTGTCGTTAAATGTGATTAGATATAAAATTAGGTAATGTTTTAAATGTTGGATAGACTTTAAAAGAAATGACATTTTCATTATCACTGGTTCTCCAAGTGATAATAGGTGTTTCCATAGTTTGAAAATTACTATCATGAATAGTTCATCTCTATCAGGCATGTGTATTATTTACATCAGTACTATGAGGTAGGTATTACTTCCCACTTTCCAAATTAGGAAACTACAGATCAGAAAAATTAAATGTTGCTTAATGCAGTGGTGCTTGCCTGTAATCCCAGCAATTTGGGAGACTGAGGCAGGAGGTTCACAAGTTCAAGGCCAGCCTGGGCAACTTAGACCCTGTCTCAAAATAAACATTTTAGGCCTGTCCAGTATGGTACCCTTAAGGCCTTCCCTGCTCTTGAGCTTAGGAAGACTACGCATGCTGTACCCAATACCTCCTCCACTTCCCCTTTGGCTCCTTATTTCCCTGCTCACACCTCCCCTGGAGCTTCTTGAAATGCCGGAGCTAGAATGCGCTGGCTTCAGTAAGTGTGACTCCATCGATGGCTGTACTTCAGCGTGCTCACATTCAACTTGCTAGCTGCCTCAGGACAGATGAGGCACAGAGGTTGCCTGCAGAGGTCCGCCTTGGTTCCACTGATAACCATGTCTGGTCTGAAAGAGGATGGAGGCCTCTGTTGCATCCGTCGGAGCTGACGATCGAGCCTGGACGAGTGAACCAACAAATGAGGGTTTCAGGCTGTGATGGGTGCTCTAGAAAATAAAACAGGATTAATGTGGTGGGGTGGGGAGAATGGAAACCGCGTCAGAGAAGGTGGTGGTTTGAGCTATAATCCCTGAAGGACAAGAAGGAGCCACATGTGTGAAGATCTGAGAAAAGGGCTCCGAAGTGGAAACAACGTGGGATGTTCGTGAAACAAAGGGAAGGCCCGTGTGCGCCTACTCAGTTGTGAAAAGGGTTGTGGAACAGCCTTATCCATCATTGCAGAGGCTGAATTTTATTTTAAAAGCAACTTGGGCCTGGGAATGAAGCTTGGTAGCAGCACCATAACACTCACCACGAAAGCAATGAGGAGCCATAGGGTGGTTTCAGCAGGAGAAAGACATGATCTGATTAAAATTTTTAAGTGATCATTTTGGTTCCTGTGGGGAGAACTGATTGGAGGGGGGTCAAATGTGGAAAGGAAGTCATTTAGAAAGCTCCTGTAGCAGAACCCTCCTTTCTAACCCCTAGAGCAGAGTTTTCCCAGATCCCTGCTTCTTTCTCGCACTCAAAAGGAATTTGCTTTCTGTAAAAGTTACAGCCAATGAAAATAGAATAAGTAAAAAGTATGTGAACTTGTCATGGTTACTAGAAAAAATTTCAAATGCAAATTAAAGAATAATTTTTAAAATGTTAAAAAAAATAAAAAATAAACATTTTAAAAAATGTTGGCAGGTATAGCTCAGAGGTAGAGCATCCCTGAATTCAGTCTCCAGTAGCAGAAAAACAAAAGAAAAAACAAAAAAAAAATCACTTAAGATATAAAGAAAACCAGGATTTAAACTTAGGTTTATGTTACATTGAAACCCATGGTTTTAACAGATATGTGATAAAGGCTTGAGTTTTTGTGAGACTACTTTATATTCACCATTTGTTATAATTGTGTTGAAAATAAAAATCAAGAGAATACTTATACACCTAATACCCTAATAGGTTGAGGGTATTTCTAGCTTATGCAATACAGTATTTTTAGCTTACATAAAATATATGAATAAGTAATACGTTGCTTTTTTTTTTCTTCCCTAGAGGATAAAGCTCCTCCTTCCTCTCTTTTAGTTCATAAGCTTATTTTTCAGTACATTGAGAAGCAGGAATCCTGGAAGAAGAAGTGTACAACCCAGCATCAGGTACCAAAGGTAAAGTCTGACTGAAGTATATAAAGGAAAATTAGCAAACTCTGTCCCACAAAGCAGAACTGAAATTGTGAATACATATAGTATTCTGAAATGATATATTCAATTATTTAACTTTTCGAGTTCTTTTTAACAGTCATTAAACATTGAAATCTTTTTTTCTATTTTTTTAAGATGCTTCAGGAACTCTCAACAATAGTAAACCATTGCAGACTCCTTGGAGAAGAGATTGAGTTTTTAAAGAGATGGGGACCAAGTTATAATCTAATGGATATAGATGTGAATAATACTGAGTAAGTGTATTATTTCCCTGGGCAGCTCTTACAAAGTACTACAGAATTGAATTGCTTAAACAACAGAAATTTATTGTGTCAAAGTTGATAGATGACTAAAGTCAGAATATTACTCAGGTTGGTTTCTAAGGACTATGAGAAAGAATGTTTTCATGCCTTTCTCCCAACTTCTGATGTTTTTTTGGCAATTTTTGATACTAACTTATAAATGCACAAATTCTGATCCCTGCCTTTATCTTCACATGGTGTTCTTTCAGTGTCCAATTTTCCCCTTTTTATAACAATAACAATACTAGTCATATTGGATTAAGGCCTGGATTTATAACAATACTAGTCATATTGGATTAAGGCCTGACCTGCTCTAATAGAACCTTATCTAAACTAAATTTGCAATGGCCTGATTTCCAATTAAGGTCACATTTTGAGGTATTGGCAGTTAGGACTTCAGCATATGAATTTTGGGGAATATATTTCAACTCATAACAACAAATAATTAGTCAAGAACTTATAAAATACTTGTTTGTTTTTTATATTACTGGGGATTGAACCCAAGGACATTACACGTTAGACAAATGCTTTGCCATTGAGCTACATCTCCAATCACAAAATATTTATTATTTCTTGACTAACAATAAAAAACAACCATTATAATACCTTGTTCCAGATGTTTTACTTGATAAAGACACAAATAAGATAAATCCATTTGATAAGGACAAGAAATAACATGTACCTAAATTTAACTAGCCAGTGTAAAAAGAAAATATATTTGTATTTCATTATATATATATATATTTTTAATGGTGGGTCTTATTTTTTGGCAGATTGAAGCTTTTATTTTCCAGCTCTGCAGCATTTGCAAAGTTTGCTGTAACTTTGTCTCTCTCAGCCCAATATCCATTGGTCCCATTACCTTTCACCATTCAAAATCACCTTGGAAATACTGGGTAAGTAAAAGGCCAGTAGGATTAGACTCCCAGCTGCTTTTTTACCTTTGTTATCTCTCAAAGTCATCATCATTGGTAATGAGAACTAAATGTCACTTCTTTCTGACTTCATTTCAGAGAATTTATTCTTTTAATGTGACCTTAATTGCTATCTCCAGTAGATGCTGGAGTCCATTTATGTATTCATTTATACCTTCTTCATTTTTGAGCCCTCCTATCTAAAACAGTAATTAGAAGGGAAAAATTCTGCATACACTTAGCCCAGATCATGTCAACAATTTTTTTGTCCTTAAAAACAGAATAATTGCCGGGCGTGGTGGGTGCACGCCTGTAATCCAAGCGACTTGGGAGGCTGAGTCAGGAAGATCTCGAGTTCAAAGCCAGCCTCAGCAACTTAGCGAGGCCCTAAGCAACTCAGTGAGACCCTGTCTCTAAATAAAATACAAAATAGGGCTGGGGATGTGACTCAGTGGCCGAGTGTCCCTGAGTTCAATCCCTGGTTCCAAAAAAAAAAAAAAAAAAAAAAAACAGAATAATCACTTTTAAAAGCTGTGTTTTCATAACACTTTCTCAATTCGTCTGTGGAAGCAGACCTATAAATGTCTTATTCTTCCTTGACTGCGATCTGTTTTGTGATTTTAGACACCCTACTGTTAGATTGGAAGAAAACAGAATTTAAATCCATCCACATACACTTAATAGTTTAGAATTTTATAGCTAAAGAAAACAACTAGTTCTGGATACCTTACAATTATATACAGAATCAGTTCTCAGGCTTTTTTTCAGAATCCCATTTCAACTAGTCAGTCTGCTTATTTACCGATATACCCATCTGTGCCTCTTAGGAAACTGAGAAACTATATCCAATAACGTGAGTAGCACTGAATTGGAAACAAGTATAAATTTCCAGAAAAATGAATTAACCTTTTGTTCTTTCTAGCCAAGATGAAATTGCTGCCATTATATCTAAAGTGCCATTAGCGGAAAACTACCTGAAGAACATAGTCAAGCAAATTTACCAAGATCTACTTCAGGGCTGCCATTTCTACTGCTAGACTCATGGACCACAGCTGTAATAACTAAGCAAGAATGCACTTGATATTATGCCACGGTCTCTATTGCCATTTAACTTTGTCTTTAGGTCAGAGTAAAATTCCTTTTGATGATATAATAGTTAATTTATATGGTTTGTTTTAAACTCTGTACAGTTAGGAATGATAAAAGCCTTCATATAGCCTGCTCATCTTTGTACTGAAAGTACTTAGGGAAATTTTCCCCTAACTAATGTGCTGCTATCTGCTTTAGGATAACCCTAAGGAGTGACTTTTAAGAGGAGGCATTAACCACTGACAAAAACAAAGCTGTTCCCCATGTGTAGAGCTGTTATTTGGGGTAGCCTGGCTTCTTCCTAGCAAATATTTCTGAATTTAGAAATATGTCTGTCAAAAGCCTGGTATGGTGCTATGCTCCTGTAGTCCCATCTATTCAGGAGGGTGAGGTGGGAGGATCACTTGAGCTCACAAGTTCAAGTCCAGCCTGAACAACATAGCAAGACCCTATCTCTCAACAACAACAGAAAATAAACATGTCTGTCTACAAACTATTCATCCTCTCCTTTTTCTCCACTTCAGAAATGATATTAAAAGAAAGCAATAACACTCAGCTATTGGACTGGTTGCAATCTTTTCTTGGGGCCTTGCCCTTTATTCTATAGTGTCTGTTAATGTTTTCTTGATAAGTATAGTTTTTCTAGGGAAAATTAATTCATTTTGGCCTAGTACATGAATGTAAATATATTGATGTTATTTTTGTTTGTGATATCATGTATGCCTCTGCCTAGGTTTATGGAGCAAGATTTTGAGTCTTCTTGTATTAAATAATGAGATTTAAAACTATCATATCCAAAATTCTAGTTTCTGGCACTAATATTAAACTTACTATAAGTATTGGTTCCTGCTAAGCCACACACTCCTCATAAACAAAAATAAGTATATCCATTATTACATGACCAGTATTATCTATGAGGTAGACAAATATGAAAGAACTTTCACCCAAACTTTAGTCAAATCTGAATCATGATAATTTTTTTATATTTAATTCTAAATATTTGTATTTTTAAATTTGTGTTAAAATTTTGCTTTTTAATTTAAGATAAGGTTAAAGTCCCATGGGTCCATGTTCTTTCTCCTCTTCATTGGTTTTTACTTCTGAGCTATACATCAAAAGACTACCTGATCTAAGCTTCAAAAGTCAACATGGTGGGGCATGCCTATAATCCCAGCAATTTGGGAGGCTGAGGCAGAAGGACTGCAAATTGGTGGCCAGCCCAGCAATTTTTCTGAGGTCCTAAGCAACTTAAGATCCTGTCTCAAAATAAATAAGGGTGGGGATGTGGGTCAATGTTTAAGCGCTCTTTGGTTTCATTCCCAATACCTCCCCCCCAAAATAGAAAAACAACAAAGTCAACACAAAACTCATTTGGCATAAAAATCAAGACATGGATGTTTCCTAGTTCCATAAACTTCTTTAAAAACTTTTAAAGTTATCAGTTGGTTTTTTTCTCATAAAACTTGTTGGGTTTCTTATTGGAGTTTTGTTTTTCCTATATGTCTAAAAATTAGAGATTTTGTTTTATTCATTTTGGTAATTGCAGCAACCCACTCTAAGAATGATTTGACTTGTAGTGATGATATCTGCTTTCTTGGGTTTCAAGTACATAATTAAAATATTTATGTAGTAGGTATTTGTGTTTTACTTTGTTCAAAGTGTTGCTAGTTTCATAAAATTTTTGTTTTTCTTTTACTGATTGGAAAGCTGATTGTTTTTGCACTATTAAAATGTTTATTATTTGAAATCTTTCGTAATGTCTCTTTATTAACTGAAGAGTATTTTACCATATATCCAGTAGGCCTTTTAAGATACACCAAAGAAACCTCTAATCTCAAGCCACTCAGGAGGTTGAGGCAGGAGGATCCCAAGATTGAGGCCAGCCTCTGCAACAGCAATTTAGCAAGACCGGCTCAAAAAAAAAAATAAAAAATAAAAAAAATGCGGCACTGGGGAAGTAGCTTAGGGAATATCAAGTCTTCTGCCAACACTCACCTAACTGAAAACAAATAAGATTAAAATATGTCAGGGCCTGAATGTCAGAACCAAGTAAAACCACCACAGCACTGGGGGCTGAAGTATAGCTTAGTGGCAGAGCATGAGCAAGGGCCTGGCTTCAATCTCAGTATAATTTTAAAAAGGTGTCTCAGGAAGCTAACGTGACTATGAGCTAATGCAATCATTCTCAAAAGTACGGTTCCCAGATCCGCATCAGACTTACCCAAACCTACTGAATCAGATAACCAGCTAAAGGAACCAATCATCCGTAGGGTTTGGGTTTTTTTTTTTTTTTTTAATTTGGGAGCGCTCAGCTCCAGGAAAGATCAAGGGTTCGCGTTCCCACGCTGCAGAAAAAAGTACACCCTCGCGCCACACCTCCCCAATCCGCCTGGATCGCTAGCGGCAGCTTCCACAGCGGTGCATACTGGGAGATGTAGTTTCGGGCCGATCGCACCAATTCTTGGGACTTGTAGTCCTCGATCTGGCAGGAAGACAGCGACAACTCAAAGTCTGAAACAGTCCTAAGAGTTAAGGGAAGAGCATAATCTACAGTACTATTCACGCTCAAATTGCTAGAGCCCATCTCTAGGCTAGCGACCAGAGGCGGAAGAGACTACAAGGCGGGTTTGAGAGGGGCGGGGCGACGTCACGTTGACGCGGGCGTAGTCCTTCCCGAGACGCTTTGGCGGGATTTCTGAAAGTCGCGGGACGGACAGAGCTGGAGACCCAGGCCTGAGGATCCTGAGGCGCCTTCCGAAGCGCGTGGTTGTGTCCTGAAACTTGCTTGGGTTGTGCGCAGAAGGCAGGGCAAGCGGGTCCAGAAGTGGAGCGCGCACCAGACCAGTGGACTGAAGTCTGAGCGCGCGGCTCGCCTCACGGAGCAGCGCTGCAGCAGGCCCCGGTGAGTTTAGGGTGTAGTCCCGGCTTCTTTCTAGAACCGGGGCTGGTCCTCTCGTTAGCGGGATCCAGACCGGGCCCGCGCTCCCTCAGCCAACTCTTGGGGCCCTTCTGCGCCTACTGAGAAACCCGAAGATGGCGGGGAGGGATATGCCGGGGCCCAACCGACCCTCAGAGCTCGTTGTGGAGAAAATGGAATATGGCCCAGGTCTTTCGAGCTTCAAACCGGCGCTCACCTGATGAACTTGATCTAGGAAGCCGAGATCCAGAAAGGGATAGTCACAGCTAATCAATGTTACAACCGAGGTTCCTGAATTCCTCAAGTTTTGCCTATGAAGTACCAACCTCCAGCTGCCAAAAAGATGTTTTCATCTTCTAATATGGGAAACAGTGATGGTTCATGTAATGCTTAGGGAATGATCCGAAATGAGGTTTGGTTTTTGTTTTTTAAGCTTCTAAACTAATTGTGAGTGTGTATAAATCATAAGTGTATGCAACTTCGTGCATTAATACAAAATGAATACGTAATCACCACTCAGATCTAGACGTAGAATGCGGGGGCTGGGGATATAGCTCACTGATGGCTCGCTATCCCGGCGGTAACTCAAAGCCCTGGATTAATCCCCAGCACCGCAAAAAGAAAAAAAAAAAGCACCCCAGAAGCCTTCCTTGAACCTCCTTATGTTGTATTTTGACGTCTAACACCATTGACTACACCAGGAATGTTGAGTGTTTAGTTCCACATTCTTGTCAAAAGTTGGTATTCGTCTTTTAATTTTCCACTCTTCTCGTGGATGTACAGTAATATCTCATTGTGGTTTAATTTTCCTGGTTACTGATGATGTTGAGCATTTAGTCATGTGTTTCTTGAGCATTTGGATATCTTCTATTGTGAAATACTTGTTCAAATCTTTTGCCTCTTTTTCTCTAGGGTTTTCTGACTTTACTGATTTGAAGGAGTTCTTTTTATTCTGGTTATCAATCTATGTGATAAATATATTTACTGTGATTGATTCTTCTTGCTGTTCATATGCTATTCATATGGTTTCTTTTGGTAAAGAAACGTTTGAATTTAACTTTAGTCAGGTTTTGTAGTCTTTTTCTTTTTGGTTGTTGCATTACTTATCCAGTTCAATAAATCCTTATCCATCCTAAGGTTGTGAAAATATTCTCATATTCTGAAAACTTTCTTTTACCTCTTACATTTAAATATAAAATCTATTTTTCCCCTTGTGGTTTGAGAGATGTATGAAGTTCGTTTTATTCTATAAGGCCATCTACTCAACACAGCACTATTTATTAAAGAGACCATCCTTTCCCTATTCTACAGTGCTGTCTTTTTCTTAAATTATAAGAGGAGATACTTAAATTGTATTTCAGTGACTCTGATATGGAATTATCAATTCACAGTATGTTAAATCTGCCATCTAAGATATATGTATCTAAACCAATCAAGAACAAATGGTCATTCTGTCTTCTGTCAAGTCTTTCAAGAGTGGAATTCTTATTATCTTTGGGGTTAAATTTGTCCTCATATTTGTCCAGATTCTTTTCTTTCTTTTTTTCTGAGTGCTCAGGAGGTGCTCTACCACTGAGCTATGTTCCCCAGCCCTTGTCCAGATTCTTTTGATTTGATCCCCACCACCACTCATGACTGAACCTAGGGGCACCCGACCACTGAACTACATCCCCAGCCCTTTTAATTTTGAGACAGGGTCTCAGTTGCTCTGGCTGGCCTCAAGCTTGAGATCCTCCTGCCTCAGCCTCCCAAATTGCTGGGATTATAGCACCCAGGTTTTTTAATGTGATTTAAGCTCATTTATTCTTGTGGACATAAAGACTTGCACACTTTTATTAATACACCTTGAAGATAATTTAATGTTTTTTGTTCTCAGTTCTTTTCAAGCTGAAAAGCTATCTTTATAGCCTTGCATACTGTGCATGGTGATGCTCAGCTATAATCCCAGTTACTTGGAAGGCTCAGTCAATCATAGTTGGTTAAATACTCCGATGGAACCTGCAAATAGGGAGGCCCGCAGTAATTCTTCAGAGATTAGTTACAAAACTAACTTTGCAGCTCTTTACTTACCCCCCCAGTATTTCTCCAGTATTCATTCTGTTGGCCATCTGTTTTTTTCAGTAATGGCTATGCAGATGCAGCTTGAAGCAAACGCAGATACTTCAGTGGAGGAAGAAAGCTTTGGCCCACAACCTGTTTCACGGTTAGAGGTATGTTCATAGTTACTAATTTTTTTAATTATAATGCTGTACTAGATGCTACCTAATGGAGGATTGCAACCTTTGCATAAACTGTAGGTTTATTCCTACAGTTAGAACCCAAATTAGAGTTTTCAGAGGTTGTCAAGAATCCTGTGGAAAGTGTTTATAATTCCAGGAATTTAGCGAGACCCTGTCTCAAAATTTAAAAAAAAAAGGGGAGGGGGTGCTGGGGTTGTGACTCAGTGGTTAAGTACCCCTGGGTTCAATTCCCAGTACCAAAAAAAAAAAAAAAAAAAGAATACTGTGGAAAGGTTTAATATTATTGCCGAACATGTCGGGCAAAATATTTTCTTTTGTCAACACTTCTCTTCATATTTTATTGCTTTCCTTTCTCAGAGCTGGATTTTCAGAAACTGAGACTAGGATCCTATGGTGGAATCTCAATACTACTTGCACTAAGTATGAAAGTGTCGTCCAGGGAGTTATGGTGACCTGCACTGGTTTTGCAGGGAGATCTGTTCACCCAGATCTTTGCTGAAATTACTGTGTTATCATAGGCAGGAAAAAGAGTGTGGGATTGGTAAGGTATAAGAGCCAAATTCAAATTTGTGACTGCCTAAGAACATTAAGCACCAGAGCTGGGGCTTTGCAGTATTTCGGCCCATTGTAGATGATTTGGGTTGAAAGATGTAGGAGGGAAAGCTTTTAATTTTCTGTTCCCTTTTTCTTAATCCTCCCATCTCCAACTAACCTTCAAAACTCTAGAGATTACTTAAATTGGTTTCTGATAAACATTTGAGTATTCAGTCATAACTTTTGGTACCAGGAGCATTCTTATACTCCCACATAGGAATTCCTTAAACATTACCAGCAGATATAGTTTCTGTTGGCAAATACTAATCTTTCCCTTCTCCTGAAGCCTCCCTGAACCCCACATACATACACATCCCTCCAATAATTCTTGCTCTTTCAGAAACCATAGTTTTGGTGTCTAATAAAACCAAACCTGACCTTCTAAATAGGGAGAAAGAAGTGCCTTTTGGTGTTTCACTTTGAGAAGTAGAATAAAAAGTGGTCATGTTTAGTGACTAAAAATACTTTTCCCCATTTTTTTTTAATGATCCCATTTATTTAAAAATCAATGTTTGTTTACATATGCATCAAATATTCTGACAGTTACATAAGAAACTGTAAATAGAGGTTACCTCTTGGGAAGAACAGTACTTGGGATAAGATTGCCAGGAGAGAGACTTCATTTTCAGTTTTTAGCTTTATATACTGTTTTGAATATTTTTACCATGTATATGTTTGCGGGGTGGATAATGAGGATTGAACCCAGGGGCACTTACCCACTGAGACATATCCCCAGCCCTTTTTATTTTTATTTTGAGACAGGTCTTACTAAGCTGCTCAGGGCCTTGCTAAATTGCTGAGGCTGGCCTTGAACTTGTGATCCTCCTGCTTCAGTTTCCTGAATTGCTTGGGATTACAGGCCTGTGTCACCATGCCAGCCCCACTGCTAGTCTTTTGAGGAACCTCCATACTGATCTCCGTAGTAATTTATAATTCTCCCAACAATGTAAAACTGTTCCTTTTCTCCACATCTTTTCTAGCATTTATTCCTTTTTTCTTTTTTTGGACCGGGGATTGCATCTTTAGAGAATGCTCTGCCATGAGCTACATCTCCAGCCTCTTTAATATTTTTATTTTGAGGATCTTCCTTAGGATCTTTCTAAGTTGGTAAGGTCCTTTCTAACTTCCTGAGGCATGCCTCAAACTTGTCAGCCTCCCAAGTTGCTGGGATTACAGGTATGCCACCACAGATGGCTCTTGTATTTATTCTTGTTTGTGTCTTGGTGGTTGTCTGGTGCTAGTTTAAGCAACTGGTTTTGATAATGAAAAAGTTGATAATTTGCAATTTAATAGGTCATATGTAGGCCACACTTCTCAGGTCTTTTTTATAAATTACATTGCTTTAAATACCTCTGAATTAAGCTGGGCATGGTGATGCATATCTGTAATCCTAGCAACTCAGAAGGCTGAGGCAGGAGGATTGTGAGTTCAAAGCCAGCCTTGGCAATTTAGCAAGGTCCTAAGCAATGACAAGACCCCTTCTGTACATAAAATTATAAAAAGGACTGGGGATATGACTCAGAAGTTAAACCCCCTTGGGTTCAATCCCTGGTACCACCTCCCCCCCCAAAAAAAAAAAAAAAAGACTGAATTAGGTAGGTTATATAGTATCCACATTAAACAGATATAAACAGGTGAGAGAACTGAAACAAATTTATCCTTGGTTTTACTTGCAGCAATGTGGTATAAATGCCAATGATGTGAAGAAATTAGAAGAAGCTGGATTCCATACTGTGGAGGCTGTTGCCTATGCACCAAAGAAGGAGCTAATAAATATTAAAGGAATTAGTGAAGCCAAAGCTGATAAAATTCTGGTAAGTTCAGCTTTGTGACTGAGGAAGGCATTAGTGGGAATAGTATAAAAGAGTAAATAGTGAAAGGTAATCTTCCTCCTTCCATCCTCATCCTTCCCCTGTAATCCTGGTCCCCTTCAGTTACCAGTTGCTTATCTTTGTATTTGCCTTCTTGCATAAATTTCAATATCAAGAAATTAGGTTTAAAAGCTACTATACCTTATCTTTTTAGATATTATGATTCCATATCTTAGAAATATATTCATTCAGTGCTTATGGTGGTATATGCCTGCAATCCCAGCAACTTGGGTAACTGAGACAGAATGATCACAACTTAGAAATTTTAAGAGGCTGGGCATGTAACTCAGTGGTAGGGCACCCCTGGGTTCAATCCCCAGTACCACAAAAGGAAAAAAAGGAAAGATCATTCAGTAACCAGTACTGAAACATTTGAGAAGAAAATTAATGTTCTTGAGGGGCTGAGGTTGTGGCTCAATGGTAGAGTACTCACCCAGCACATGTGAGGCACTGAGTTCAGTCCTCAGCACCACATAAAATGAATAAATAAACAAACAAGAAAAAAAAAAAATAAAGGTGTTGTGTCTACCTATAACTAAAAAAATTTTTTAAAGAAATGTTCTTCACACAAGAAAGGCGAACAAAATATATATATTTGATTTCTTTAAAATTTTCAACTCTATTTACAAATTTGTTTAGAACATATACTGGGGATAAATATACTAAAATGTTAACATTGTTATTTCTGGATGGTAAGAATATGAGCAATTTTGTGTGTAGGTACATACAGGTGCTGGGAATTAAACACAGGGCCTTACTTAGGCTAAACATGTTTCCTACCACTGACGCTATGCTCTAATCAATTTTTTTGCCTCAATTTTCTGAAGCCTCTGTTTTCTTTAATGAACATGTATTGCTTTCAAGTAGAAAAGCTCTTTTTAAAGCTGGGCATGGTGGCGCACGCCTGTAATCCAAGCGACTTGGGAGGCTGAGTCAGGAGGATCACGAGTTCAAAGCCAGCCTCAGCAACTTAGTGAGGCCCTTAGCAACTCAGTGAGATCCTGTCTCTAAATAAAATACAAAATAGGGCTGGGGATGTGGCTCAGTGGCCGAGTGTCCCTGAGTTCACTCCCTGGTTCAAAAAAAAAAAGAAAAGCCCTTTTTATTGCTTTAATATTAAAGTCCTGTATTAATTATACTGTGTATAATCTATCAGTTAACTTTTATCATAGATGAGATCTTTAATAATAAGAGAATGTGATTTCAAATCATGTGCTTACTATTTTTTTTACCGTAATAAATATAAAAGTGGTTTTACTGGCTTAATATTAGCACTGAATATGAGGTGCTAATATAATAATTCCTTATATTCTATAGTGCTTTAGTTTTGGGGGGATGCAGGGTACTGGGGTGAACTCGGGCACTCAACCACTGAGCCACATCCCCAGCCCTATTTTTTAGTATTTTATTTAGAGACAGGGTCTCACTAAGTTGGTTAGTGCCTCGCTTTTGCTGAGGCTGGCTTTAAATCAAGATCCTCCTGCCTCAGCCTCCTGAGCTGCTGGGATTACAGGCATGCTCCACTAGGCCCGGCAACACTTTAGTTTTTGAAATCACTTCTCTTTCACACATATTCTCATTTTGCCTTAAGGATACCAAGAAAGATAAATAGGGCCAATATTGTTGCTTTATAGATAAAGAAACTTAAACATAGGTATAATTATTGAGCCAAGGTCATGCAGATAACAGAACTAAGTCAGGAATCCAGTTATTTTTATCTTATTGTACTCTAACCCTTCCTCATCTGCATTTCCTTATATATTCTTTTTTTAATATATGCATTTTTAATTTTAGATGGACACAATACCTTTATTTTACTTTTAATTTTGTTTTAGGTTGTCAGTGGATCTCTCTCTTTTTTTTTTTTTGAACCAGGGATTGAACTCAGGGACACTCGGCCACTGAGCCACATCCCCAGCCCTATTTTGTATTTTATTTAGAGACAGGGTCTCACTGAGTTGCTTAGGGTCTCGCTAAGTTGCTGAGGCTGGCTTTGAACTTGCGATCCTCCTGACTCAGCCTCCCAAGTCGCTTGGATTACAGGCATGCGCCACCACGCCCGGCCGTCAGTGGATCTCTTATGTATTTATTTATTTATTTATATGTGGTGCTGAGTATCAAACCAAGGGCTCACACATGCCAGACAAATGCTCTACCACTGAGCCATAGCCCCAACCCTTATTGTATATTCTTAAACTAAGAGCTTTTGAGTTTTTAAACACTGGCAGGACTATTACTCTAGATATTTATTTAGTATCAATCTGAAAAATTTACTTAGTGCTCAAATGCCCTAAGTAATTCCTAATTTAAGTCCTAAGAATGAAGATGTTGCTATCTATGTAAGTATGAAGTTATTTATTAGATTATTCAATCAAATGTTTTTGTTGAAGTGGTGGCTTAATTATAAATAAGAATTCTGGGCCGTGGTTGTGACTCAGTGGTAGAGTACCTGCCTGGCATGTGTGAGGCACTGGGTTCACTTCTCAGCACCACATATAAATAAAATCAAAATAAAGGTCCATCAACAACTAAAAAAAAAAAAATTTTAAATAAGTAAGAATTCTGAGTCTCTAATACTTTGTTCAATGATTGATTTGGGCTGGGGATGTGGCTCAGTGGTAGAACACTTACCTAGCATGCACTCTGCCCTAGATTCAATCCCTAGCACCATGAAAAAGAAAAAGGCATACTGTGGTTTGACTGAACTGTGCCAGTAGGGGTCTCCAAAATCTATTTGCTATCACTTTCTGGGCATCAGTTTTCATGACTAAATAAAAACTGATAGGCTCTTCACTTATGCCATGTCATATCATCAGTTCTCTGCTTTGGGAACACATAAATGTAAACCTAAAATAAGTAAATTGAAATATGCAAAATGATGTAGACATATGTGTCTGCTTTGATTTCAGGTATTTTATGTTGTGAATTCCTGGTTGCTAAAGATGCATATTGTTTTATTTGCTTTTTAATGTTAAAGATAATTTTTTCAGGAATGGGGACAAAACTCAGTGGTAGGGCACTTGCCTAGCATGCCTTGTGAGGCTGTGAGTTTAATTCTTGGCACCACATACATACACACACAAAAAAGATTTGTTCAGACACTATGGCTATTCCTTCCAAACCCCCTGATGTGTTTGGAATTGATACTTTAAGTAATAATATCCATAATCACAATGGAAAACAGAAACCAAAGAAAAGAAAATCCATTTTAAGCATATAAATCAAAATGATTGAGTGAGAAAGATATTGTGAATGAAGTAATTTTTCCAGAAGGTGTCAGATTCTTTGTTGGTTGGAATGAAGACCTTCAGGTGAAAAGGCGACTCCGTAGAATACATAAGTTTGAGAGACTGGGGAAACTTGACAAAGGATAAAGTCTAAGAATGCAAGAGAAAAGGAAAGACATTTAGATAGAAAGCACGGTAAAATGAGACATGATTTTGATACTGGAAACATTAAAAATAATTCATTTGAATTTGACACTAGAAACCTTTGAAAAACAGCATTAGTAACACTGGAATCTCAGAGAAGGACTTGCATTTCTAGCACTTTTAATTACAAACTTTCCAGATAAGGGTTATTATTTGGTTGATTTAACATTCCTTAATTTTCTCAGGCTGAAGCAGCTAAATTAGTTCCAATGGGTTTCACCACTGCAACTGAATTCCACCAAAGGCGGTCAGAGATCATACAGATTACTACTGGCTCCAAAGAGCTTGACAAACTACTTCAAGGTAATATCAATTCTTTAACCCATGTTATAAACTGATTAGCAAAGCATGTAGGTTATAGAACAAAACTAAAATATTTAAGCAGGATTTACATGTTAGATATGATTAAGAGTTAAGGGAAGTGTCTACACCAAAGAATTAAGACTACTAGGGTGGGATTTGACTTATAAAATACTAAAATTGTCTGTTTTGGGTTTTCTTTAGTTGTAGATGGACATAATACCTTTATTTATTTTTATGCAATGTTGAGGATCAAACCCAATGTTCACATGTGTACACAAGCCCTCTGCCACTGAGCTACACCCCCAGGCCCTAAAATTACCTTCAACTTAAATAATTTAATCTCTTTTTAATAACTACATTCAGAGAATATACTTCTGCTTAAGGGATAAAACTGTGACCTAACACAGGGTTGAAAATTTGCTGACTAATTAAAAGCAATGGTGGTGATGGGAATTGAATCCAAGTGAGACTGTCTCTAAATAAAATATAAAATAGGGCTGGAGATGTGTGGCTCAATAGTTGAGTGTCTCTGAGTTCAATCCCTAGTACCAAAAAAAAAAGCTGCTAGCACTGGGGGAGGCTAGATGAAGAATACACAGAACCTTCCTCTACATTTCTTTTCTTTGCAACTCTGTAATCTATAAGTATTTTAAAATAAGTTTAACTGCTTAATTTCCAAGTTATGTAAACATCTTTCTGATGAGTTCCAAGAACATTTCTAATGTTTCATTATAGTTTCTAGACATTTCATTGTTCTGAGAAGTGCTTCTTATTGCTTTTAGGTGGAATTGAAACTGGATCTATCACAGAGATGTTTGGGGAATTCCGAACTGGGAAGACCCAGATCTGTCATACATTAGCTGTAACATGCCAGGTAAGCTGTTGGGACTCTAGCTAATTAAATCAACAAGGATTGGTTGGCTTGTGTATTTGGAAACATCTTTTAGGACAGACATAAAAGGGACTTTCTATATCCTCAGGACTCCTGTAACTAGTTGGAAGATAGACTCCTACTGCAAATCTTCCACATCATAGAAATTTCCATATCACTGATTTCAAATACTTTCTTAGGCCTCTCCTGGATTTACCTGCCCTTTTTTTCATTAGTTTACATTCTATGGTTAATCATTAAAGTAATTCCTTTAGAAAAACCTCAACTTTTGTATCCACTTGAAGAGATGCCAACCTTAGATGAACCCCATTTCTCAGTAGTTAAACCCAAATTATTTACTGATCATACTGAAGAAAAATCATACCATAAAGCCAACTGATTTCACTTTGAATTCAAAATGACAAATTTTGGATTAGGACTCAATATTGTTTGGCTAATGTACTGAATTTCTCCAGTTAGGTATGCTCTTCTAAACTTGATCTCATACTTGGTCCTTTCTTCTCAAACCTTCATGTTTCTTTCAGCCCTCACACTGAGCCAATGATCTAATCTGCTTTTCACACCAAATCTATAAATCCAGCTACATTTTTACCCATCTTTATCTCAAATTGTGATGGCTGACCTTTTCCTCTCAATAGCTCATCCCTTACATTGTGATCTAATTACCATCTGTTGCCATCCTCTTACAGACTCTACTTCTGTTCAATTTCTCTTAGATTATCTTCATCAGAATACAAATATGCCCAGTATTAGGAAAATCTTCCCTGTTTTTCCTTTACTTATCCTCTCATTCATGGATGGATTTGGGAACATAAATACTGGGTTAAACAATTGCTAAATATGTTGCATTTAAGTAATAAATACAGGACTCAAATTAGACTTGAACATTAAAACCTCGGTAAGGGCAGAGCCTATAACTGTCTTGTTCCCTGTTGTGTTGCTAGAGGCTAAGTCACTGTTATTCAGTTATCACTCAACAGTATTTGGGTGTTTTTTGTTTTTGTTTTGCGGTACTGGGGATTGAACCCAGGACCTTGTGCTTGTGAGGCAAGCACTCTACCCACTGAGCTATATCTCCAGTCCTTCAATAGTATTTGAATGGATGGAGATTATAGAAGTCCTAAGGCATGCCTGATGTACTGTAAAATAAATGATGCAAATGAAATAGCTTAACTGTTGAAAGAAGAAGGAAGGATTGCTTCACTTTACAGTAATCATAGTATACATCTTGATAAAGATATAAGAAGCCAGGCAAAGTGGTACATGTCTATAATCCTAGTGGCTTGGGAGGCTGAGGCAGGAGGATCTCAAGTTCAAAGCCAGCTTCTGCCACTTAGCAAGACCCTAAGTGACTTGGCAGGACCCTGTCTCAAAATAAAAAGGGCTGAAGATGTGGCTCAGTGGTTAAGTGCCCTTGGGTTCAATCCCTGGTACCAAAAAAAGAAAGATAGATAGTTATTGGACTAGACTTCTAAAGAATACAAAATTTGGGAGGTAAAGAAATGAAAAGCTTTTAACTGTACTGCGTGGAATAAACAGTATAGGCAAAAAAGACAATATATAAATCTGTTCACATATAACCTGTTTAGCATTTATGTAGAAAAATGTAGGATATGAATCTTAAAAAGATACATCAAAGTGGGGCTTGGTGGCGCATGCCTATAATCCCAGCTACTTGGGAGGCTTAGGCAGTAAGATAACAAATTGAAGCCAGCCTGGGCAACATAGTGAGACCGCCCCCGCTGTCCTCCCCACCCACCCCCCATCTTAAATTAAAAGGGTTGGAGATATAGACTGGTGGTTGAGTACCCCCTGGGCTCAATACCCAATTCTTTGGGGAGGGGAGAGATTAATCAAGATATTAGGTCTTCATTATAGGTACAAAGTATCAAATTGGGCTGGGGATATAGCTTAGTGGTAGAGTATATGCTTAGCATGTGTAAGACCCTGGGTTCACTCCCCAGCACCATCAAAAAAAAAAAAAAAAACCCTTCCAATGAAGTTTAAACTTGGTTCTATAAAGGGTTGGGAATATTTCAAGTTTTACAATAGGAAAATAAAACTTCCAGAAATATTCTGGTAGTAACCTGTTGAAAGGAAAGATTAGAGCTGAGGCTATTGATCTAAGATTATTAAAAGCATTCAACTGGCGAGTTTTTTTGGAAATACGAGTTCATAGAGATAATGGGTTGGAGGTGACCAGAAAAACCCAAGTGAAAATATCTAGTAGGGGTTTCTCTGTATTTGAGATAGGGTCTTCAATGCACTACCTAGGCTGGCTTTGAACACCTGGACTCAAGTGATCCTTTGCCTCAGCTTCCCAAGCAACCAGGACTGCAGGCATGTAAGTACCACTGTACCAGTTTTATCTACCACTATTGAGGAATATGGAACCAAGTCATGTAGAGAAGTAACAGTGGAATCTCTGGAAATGAAATATCTACAAGAGAGAATGTAGAATATAGAAGTGAAAGCTAACAAACTTCCCTGTTAACAGTTACAAATAGTAAAATGGTGCCTTTTTTTCTTTCCTGAATAGGTCATCTTCACATTCTCTGACTTTAAGGATGTGTTCCTAGGAGTGGGTCAGTCCAAGTACCTTAGAATTTGGACTATTCCCATTTTGACCAATTCTTGTGTTAAAATTTTGTGAGACTTTATCATCATTCTAGATAATTCAAAGAAAATTAGTTTTTGTTTTTTTGTTTGCAGTATTGGGGATTGAACTCAGGGGCACTTTATCACTGAGCTACATCCCCAGTCCTTTTTATTTTGAGACAATCTCACTAAGTTGCTGAGTCTGCCCTTGAATTTGAGATCCTCCTGCTTTGGCCTCCCAAGTCATTGGAATTACAGGCATGCTTCACCATGCCCTGGCATGGGCCACCCCTTTCTTGAGATGGTTAATGCTGTTTTTAAGATAGAAGAATATTCTGGTTCTTTATGAATAAGTTTATCTAACATCAAGCAAATCAGCTTGATAGTTTTATGTTTTTCTTATCATTTATCTTTCTCATTTACCATTTTATTGTTTCTTTTTTTGATTCCTCCACTAATCTTTTTTAAAAATATTTTTAGTTGTAGATAGACACAATACCTTTATTTATTTTTGTGTGGTGCCTCACACATGCTAGGCAAGCACTCTACCACTGAGCTTCAACCCTAGCCCACTCCACTGATCTTTTTTTGCAAACCAAAATATCAACATATGTCTTATGAGACAGCCAAGTTAGGATTTCAATATCAAGTAGGCCTATGTCATTGTTGGCCCTCTTCACAAATAACTGAGAAGGAGGGAGTTGATAGTATAGGAGAAGTTTGAGGTTAAAGGGAAAGGATTGAGGAGAGAGTGATAGTAAGCTATGAAAGCTCGTTTGAGCACCATTAGAAATTTGATAGCTAAAGGAAAAAAGATATTGCTCTATGGGACCTGAGTGTGGTTGCACATGCCTATAATCGCAGCAACTCAGGAGGCTGAGGCAAGAGGATATGTTCAAGGCCAGTCTTGGCAACTTAGTGAGAATCTTTCTCAAAATAAAAAGGGCTAAGGTTGTAGCTCAGTGGTAAAGGGCCCCTTGATACAATCCCCAGTACCCCCCCCAAAAAAAAAAACCCAGAATGTATCACCCCTTAGGGATTTAGCTCTGTGGTAGAAGACTTGCCTAGCGTATATGAGGCCCTAGGTTTGATACTTAACACCAGGGGTTGGAGGAACTGATAGCCTTACATGGGTCATTGAACATGATGTGTGACCTTTTTAATAGAAATATTTTACCTGTGTTGTTGTTGTTCCCCCCAACCCCCCTCACCCCCCTTTTTTTAACCTGTTTTTTTATTTGCGGTGCTGAGGATAGAACCCAGGGCCTTGTGCTTGCAAGGCAAGCACTCTACCTACTGAGCCATATCCCCAGCCCTAACCTGTGTTGTGTGGGGTTTTTTTGTTTTGTTTTAAATATTTTTATTAGTTGCTAATGAACCTTTATTTTATTTACTTATTTATATGTGATGCTGAGAATCGAACTCAGTGCCTCACACATGCTAGGCAAGCACTCCACCCACTGAGCCACAACCCCAGCCCCTCTTTTGTTTGTTTTGTTTTTTATGCTGGGGATTGAAACCAGGACTGACCTATATCCCCAGCCCTAACATGTGTTGTTTTAACCACTGCTTTTTTGTTGTGCTGGGGATCAAACCCCGGGCTTCCTCATGCTAAACAAGTGCTATACTGTTGAGCTACCCCCGAGCACCCATCCCTTGTTCTGAAAGTGATTTATGTAGAATAAATATTTACACAGTACATAGTATTCATTGTTGCCTTAGCAATCAAGTATCATGCTAGTGCTCTAAAGTTGTGCAAATAAAATCCTAACCTGGCATGTTTATTAAGTTATCAGGTATTGTTCTCAACCATAAACTGAAGCAAAGGTCTCATGTAAACATAGCCTCTTTAAAAAAATAACGTTCACAGGTGACTGAGTCACTATAGATCTTTGTTCTTTTTTCAGAGAAAAAGAATGCTAATTTATTAAAAGTTGAAAGGATTGCATTTCACCAGTCTTAACAGCTAGAACCAGAGAGGTACAGAGAGGATGTTAGAGTACTGCTTATGTCTAAACATTCTTTGTTCTCACTGTTCAGATTTTCTCAACTTAATGAAGTAAAAAACTTGCTAAGTATTAGTTCTCTTAACAATGAACTCATATAATGTTGAGAGCTATAGTTAAAATATAAAAATACAGTCCACATTTGTTCAAAGTACTAGAATAATTTTAAAATTCTGAAAAGAATTTAACAAAATGTATCAAAATTTTATTTTTAATTTTTAAATTTTGTTTATTGTTTAGTTGTAGGTGGACACAATACCTTTATTTTATTTTTATGTGGTGCTGAGGATCAAACCCAGGGCCTAGGCGAGTGCTCTTCCACTGAGCCACAACCCCAGCCCTAATATGAATCAAATTTAAAAACATGCTAATTGGGGCAGTGAGCCTGTAATCCCAGTGACTTGCAGGAGGATTGCAAGTTCAAGGCCAGTCTCAGCAGCATAGCAAGGCCCTAAGCAACTTTTGAGGCCCTGTCTCAAAACAAAAATTTTACAAAGGACTAAGGATGTGACTCAGTTAAGCACCTCTGGGTTTAATCCCCAGGACAAAAAAAAATGTTCTTTTACAGAAATTTTATTTTATTTATTTATTTTTTGGGGAGGGACCAGGGATTGAACTCAGGGACACTCGGCCACTGAGCCACATCCCCAGCCCTATTTTGTATTTTATTTAGACACAGGGTCTCACTGAGTTGCTTAGGGCCTCGCTAAATTGCTGAGGCTGGCTTTGAACTCGCGATCCTCCTGACTCAGCCTCCCAAGTCGCTAGGATTACAGGCGCGCGCCACTGCGCCCGGCCACAGAAATTTTATTTTACAAAATGTTTCATATATGTCTTAGGGTAAATGTACAAAGAATTTATACCGTAGCATTATTAGGATGGTAATAATGAGAAACAACCTACATCACTATAGGATAGGAAGAAGAGTCAATAATAATACTAAGCAGTTATTTAAAAACAGCTAAAATGATGGCACCCTAGCCCAATAACACAAAATGGTTGTGGTTGCACTAAAAGGGCAAGTTGGAGAACGTAGTCTATAGTAAATACTTTCTGTATGTCAAGTACCATTTGAATGATTTACATAATTAATCTTTTCAAAACTCTCAGCCACATCAGTGTTAACACCAGCAAAATTCACAATAGTCAAATTATGGAAGCAGCCCAGATGCCTGTCAATAGATGAATGGATAAAGAAAATGTGGTTTGTGTGTGTGTGTGTGTGTGTGTGTGTATACATATATGTATATATACACATATATAGTGGAGTTTTACTCAGCCATAAAGAAGAATGAGTGGCATGTGCTGGTAAATGGATAGAACTGGAGAACATCATGCAAAGTGAAATAAGCCAGATTTGGAAAATCAAGTCAAATGTTTTCTCTCCTACACAGAAATTAGAGCAAAATGAGGGAGGAAAGGGTGGGGTAGTCAAGATATGAAAATATAGGGAAGAGCAATGGAATTAAAAAAAGTCAAGAGGGAGCTGAGAGAACAGGAAAGGGAAAAAAATGTGGAATGAATTTAACAAAATTGCACTATGTAGGTGCATAAATATACCATATCACTTTCCACTTTTATGTATATCTATAAAGCACCTATCAAAAATAAATAAATGAGAGAAATGAAGACCAGTAGAAAACAGGAGGGAAAATAGGAGGCTGGAGGAAGAGAGAAAAGGGGGCTGAATTTTTAACCCAAGCATATAGTTCTTTCTGTAATTTTGAAAAAAAAATTTTCTAAGACCAAAACATTTGGCACCTCGAGCCCCTTAACATAAAATGTTCTAAGGAATTTTCCTCAGAATGTAAATGTGAATTTTGGCTCCAAAATAGATTTCTATTTGGAAACTATCCTTAAGCATCATTCACTTAATTTTTGTAGAACTAATTTAACGTGTCTAACATGGGAGAGGTAGTCCAAAATAGAGATTTCCTTGTGGCCTATAAGATAGTTCTCACAATATTCTGTGTTTCTTTTCTTGCCTTTTTTGTTTGATTGATTGGGGGTGTGTGTGTGTGTGTGTGTGTGTGTGTGTGTGTGTTGGAAAATTTGGAATTTTTGTTAGGTTCTTTGGGTTTTGAGGCTGGGGATTAAACCCAGGGCTTTATGCATGCTAAGCATTTTGCTTTTTCTTTCTTTCTGCCCTCCCCCCCTACTTTCTATAACAAACTATTATTTTCCTTTTTCCCTTTGTTCATTTTTAACTCCTAATATACTATTGCAGCAAACACTTTTTCTCTTGCTTATATTTTAAACTTGCTATAGATGCTTCTGGGCCGTTGACAAGCCCCTTCAGTAGCCCTTTGGAATGAACTCTGCTCAATAAAGTGAAGTATAGGGCTGTAGCTGGAGCTCAATGGCAGTGCACTTGCCTAGTGTGTGGAGGGCACTGAGTTTGATCTTTAGCACCACATAAAAACAAAGAAATTAAAGGCATTCTGTCCATTTACAACTACAAAAATTTTGTTTTAAGTAAAGTGACCTATACATTCGATCTGGATCCTAAAATTAATTGGGTACTGGATTAGGGTCCCTTGTTAATTAAACCTAGAATAAACGGTCTTCTGAATATTTGCGCTGTTGAACTGATACATCTTCTATTGGTGTGCAAATTTTCTCACCTACTTTGAACTATATTTGTAAGCAATCCAACTCCTGACAAGATTCTAGCTTTATGTGCTGTTAGACACAGTGAGAGCTTCATGTCTAAAACCAACTGTGTTTCCATCAAAAGAGAATGACTCCTTCCTGCCTCTGATTGTCATTTTAGAGTTTTTACTTCCCCTTTTTGCTTTATCGGGAGTAGGGGGAGTTATAGACCTGTCATGGGGAACTTGATCACCTGTGTCAGAAATATTGATCGTTTCCACTGTTTTTGTTGTTGTTTTTTTCCTCTTTAGCTTCCCATTGACCGGGGTGGAGGTGAAGGAAAGGCCATGTACATTGACACTGAGGGTACCTTTAGGCCAGAACGACTGCTAGCAGTAGCTGAGAGGTAGGTTACTTATTAGATTAGAGAGTATATGGCTGCTCTTGTCACTGTAGTGATCGCCAATGTTAGTTTGGCCAAAAAATGTGTCTTGTGTTTCTTCACATCCCAAAGTTATATGTATGGTTCAAAAGGATGATCTTCTTTAGTAAAAGGAAGAAGAAGAAGAAGAAAAAAAAAGACATTCTTTAGTCAATAATATATGAATCATTGTCAGATTGGATAAAAAATAAAATCCGACTGACTTCCAAAGAAACACTTTAGATTCAAAGACAAATAGGTTGAAAGTAAAAGGATGGAAAAAGATGTCACATGCAAATAGTTACCATAAGAATGATGAATAGTTATATTAAACAAAATAGATTTAAGGGAAAAAAATAAAAATACTAGTGATAAAGAGGGATATTTTAGAATTAAAAGGTCAGTTTACCAGGAATAAACAATTATAAATATATATACACCTAACAACACAACTCCAGAATAAGTGAAACAACAACTGAGGTTTTGAGGTTTTGAACCTGAGGTAATTGAAAGAAAGAACACACAATACAATAATATTTGAGGACCAATGTCTCTCTCACTTTCAATAATGAATGGTACCTTCAATATATGACTGTTAACAATGGGTAAAACATCTGTTCAGTGCCTTGATGAAGGGAGTTGTTTTCTTCGACTTCTTTGTTACAGTGCCAAAAGACCCAACAATAACAATGAGAGGAGAAAAAATTTCTTTGGCTCACAGTTTCAGAGGTTTCAGTCCATACATAAATGGCTGATTCAGTTGCTCCGGGTAGGAGGTTAGGCAGAACATCACAGCAGAAGGGTGTGGAGGAGAAAAGTAGCTCAGGGCATAACAATTAGGAGGCAGAGCGCTCTGCCCACCAGGGATGAAACATGAACCCTAGAGCATACCCCCACTAGCTCATCTCCTCCAGCAACACCTTATCTGCCTATAGTTGACCCATATCAGTGAATTCATACACCAATTAGGTTAAATTCTTGCAGTGTCTCACACATGAGCTTTTGGGGACATCTCATATCTGAACCATAGCAGACATCTCTGAGAAACCAATTACTGGCATCATACTTACGGTGAGGTTTTTGAATGCTCTTCTCTTAATGTCAGGAACAAAGCAAATCTCACCACTTACAGTCAATGATTTAAGTCTTGGCCAGTGCAGTCAGATAAGAAAATGGAATAAAAGGCATCTACATTTGGAATGGAAGAAGTAAAACTATTTGCTGATGACATGGTGACTATATGTAGAAAATCCTAAGGAATCCACCAAAAACTAGAACTAAAAGAAATAGTTCAACAAGGTTGTGGGATACCATATCAATAAGTAAAAACTAATTGTGTTCCTACATATTAACAAAGAACAATTCAAAAAAACAGTTTCTGTTACAGTAGCATGAGAATGAATAAAACAGTAGCCAGGCATGGTGGCTACTTGAGAGGCTGAGCCAGAAGGATATTGAGCCTTTGAGTTCTAGACCATTCTGGGTAACATTGTGAGACCTGTCTCAAACAAGAAAGAGAAAGAAAATATTTCAGAGTAAATCTGACAAAAGAAGAGTAACACACATTGAAAACTATAAGACTTGCTAACAGAAATTGAAGATTAAACTCCATGGATTGGAAGACTTATTAAATGACAGTCTTCCTCAAATTGACTTACAGATGTCTTTTTGTTGTTGTTGTTTTGGGTATGGGGGATTGAACCCAGGGATGCTTAACCACTGAGGCACAACCCAGCCATTTTTATATTTTATTTAGAGACAGAGTCTCACTGAGTTGCTTAGGACCTTGCTGAGTTGCCAGCAAAGTTGCTGGCTTTGAACTCAATGATCATCCTGCCTTATCCTCCTGAGCTGCTGGGATTACAGGCATGCACCACCACACCTGGCTTGATTTACAGATTTCAGCACCATCCCTGTCAAAATTTAAGCAACCTTTTTTGCAAAAATTGACAAACCAGTTACAAAATTGATATGCAAATGTAGAGGACTCGGAAAAAACAAAATATTCTTGGGGAAAAAAACAAAATTGAAGGTCTTTGACTTCCCAATTTTAAAACTCATTAGAGCCAGGATTGGTGATAGCATATCTGTATTCCTAACTAATGGGAAACTGAGGCAGGAGGATCTTAGTTCAGGCCAGCCCAGGCAATTTGGCTGAGACCCTATCTCAAAATAAAATTAAGGGCTGGGGATATATCTCAGTTGGTAGAGTGCTTGCCTTGCAAGCACAAGGCCCTGGGTTCAATCCCCAGCACCACAAAAATAAAATTAAATAAATTAATTAAATTAAATTAAAATGACTGGGGATATAACTCAGTGATAGAATACTTGTCTAGCATATGTAAGGCCTTGGGTTCAGTTCTGGGGACTGAACCCAAGGCCTTACATAAAGTTACAGCAATTAAGTAAATGTGATCATGGCATAAAGATGAATTGAGAGTTCAAAAATAAACCTTTAATTTCAGGTTACTGGATTTTACAAAGATGCCAAGGCAATTTATGTGAAAAAGAAGACTTTTCAACAGGATGCTAATGTAGTTCAATATCAGTGTGTAAAAAAAGAAAACTCTAGCCCCTTATTGCACATGGTACTAGTAATAACATGGTTATTAAAAAAAATTAAATATAGCCATGCACGGTGGTGCACACCTGTAATCCCAGTGGCGGGGGGGGGGGGGGTCTGTGGCAGGAGGATCTCAAGTTCAGAGCCAGCCTTAGCAACAGCGAGGTGCTAAGCAACTCAGTGAGACCCTGTCTCTAAACAAAATAAAAATAGGGCTGAGAATGTGGCTCTGTGGTCAATTGCCACTGAGTTCAATCCCCAGTATCCAAACAATAAAAAATAAAAGATAAAAGTACTACACTGGCAATCAGCATCTTTATTCACAACAGTTAAAAGGTGGAAACAACCCAAATGTTCATTGACAAATGAATGGATAAGCAAAATGTGGTATATACATACAATGAAATATTACTCAGACTTAAAAAGGAAGAAAATTCTGTCACAACAGTATGGACTAACCTTGAGGACATTATGATAGGTGAAATAAGCCAATCATGAAAGGACAAATACTTTATATTCCATCAGTATTTACTTAGAGTAATCAAAGTCATAGAATAAATTAAAGTGGCGGTTACTTAGGGGTAAAAAAAATCAAGAGCTATTGTTTATGGCATTTATTGTTAAATTTTTATTTAAATGTCTCAACTAGTGAATGAATAAACAATGTTTTATCCATCAGTGGAATATTCAACAATGTAAAAAAAAATCTAAGCACGGGTATATGTTACAACATGAATGAACCTAAAAACATGCTATTGGAAGCCAAATAAAAAACATCACATACTTGTACAATTCCATTTGCAGGAGATTTCCAAAGGGAGAATCTAAAGACAGTAAAATTATGGATATTGAGGGTAGGATCCTTAAACTGCTAAATCAGTGTGCTTGAAAGTGTAAATTCAGTGTAAGATTGCCCAAAGAAGCCTGGGAGAGAAGACAGTTCAGTATATACAGCTTCAAAAAACTGTCGGAGTGTAAAAGAGAGTAATTCATTGTTCTCTTGTAAGCAGAAATAAAGTGCTATAATTATTGTTTATTCTAGTATATGCAGTGCCCTGAGTTCAATCCCCAGTATTACTAAAACTTCTATCTCCTTATCTCCATGATAGAATCACAAACACAGAATAAGCTTTAAACACCATCCATCCATCTCTCCCATATCTCTTGTGTTTTGCTGAGGAATTAACCCAGGAAGGCTACATCCCTAGCCATTTTTATTTTATTTTGAGACAGTTTCACTAGGTTGCCAAGGCTTGCCTCAGTCTTGTGATCCTTCTGCCTTCTGTGTTCCAGTCTCTGGCATTTCAGGTGTGCACCACTGTACTCAACTGATCATTCTCTTTTGAACTATTAAATAATGGAAAAACTATTATACTTCATGGTAACCACTTGGTTTAAAGTGATGATACATGATTTTCACATTGTTCAGGGTGTGAATAAAAGCATTCACTAGCATTTATCAAAAGTTACTAGGTGGGCTGGGGTTGTGGCTCAGCAGTAAAGCGCTTGCCTAGCATGTGTAAGGCACTGGGTTTGATTCTCAGCACCTCATATAAATAAATAAAAGTGTATCAACAACTAAAAACAATTTTAAAAACAAGTTACTAGGTATAGCTGGGCACAGTGGTGCATGCCTGTAATCCCAGCTGCTCAGGAGACTAAGACAGGAGGATCATGAGTTCAGAACCAGCCTCGGCAACGGCAAGATGCTAAAGCAACTCAGTGAGACCCTGTTTCTAAATTTTAAAAAATACAAAATAGGGCTGGGAATGTGGCTCAGTGGTTGAGTACCCCTGAGTTCAATCCTGGTTCTCAAGTGCTGACACTTCTCTAAACATCAGTGAGTTCAAATCATATTCATTCCTATTGTAACACTCAGTAGTACAGATGTGGGATAATGCCAATACAACAGTTAAATGCAGTAAGATATATCTTCAACCCAATGCATCATTTTCTGAACATAGCCTTTTCATGTATCAATATCCCATCACTTTAAGCTCTTAGGTATAGTATTCCTGCTTATATGTATCAAAACTCATACTGAACAATGAGTTCTGGGTTGCAAAAGAGGGATTTATTTTTTGCACTTGTCTACAAGTCTTTGTCCACAATTAAACAAAAACACATACAAGTGCTATCCAAACCACATTTTTGGAAGTCCAGAAGAGCAAGAATCACATATATTTGAGAGATGCAGGAAATCTTTTGGGGATTCTTTTTAGCAGGTTTAATTTCCATATAGCAACAATTTATGGGAATTTAAATTGATACATTATTTTGGCTTGTTGCCCTTGGTTTTGCAGAATATTGTTTCCTTGTAATTAGAAATTCTCATTCTAGTTCAGGAGTCCTCAAAGAATAAATCTGACTTATCCCAAAGTCTTACCAGATAGATCTAATCTAACAGTTGCTGCTGTCATCTTTTTCTCTCTATGAAGTTTGCCTGTATATCATAATAGAAAGGGATTTAGTGCTAACCACCAAAAAAGGAAAAAAGAAAGATATTTATATTCCTGAACCTTGGAAGCACTGTCAACACTACTTCTTACCTACCCATCCTGGTAATTTAAATCTTAGAAGTGAATTTCTCACCCATCTGGTTTCTGTGCATAAAATGTTCTCTCTTCTAGATATGGTCTCTCTGGCAGTGATGTCTTGGATAACGTAGCATATGCTCGAGGGTTCAACACAGACCACCAGACTCAGCTCCTTTATCAAGCATCAGCCATGATGGTAGAGTCCAGGTTTGTGCTCAGCAGAAGACACCAAATAGGGTCCCAGAGCTCTTTTTCCCTGAATCTTGTTGATAGTAACTTTAATTAGAAATGGAGAATTTTAGTTTCTGATACTTCAGACATACGTGTGCACACATGCTGTACTGGAGATTGAACCCAGAGGCTCGTGCCTGCTAGGCACACACTTAAAGTGCTGAGTTGCATATCCTCAGCCCTTCTTTGTATTTTCAGACAGGGTTTTGCTCAGTGGCCCAGGCTAGCCTTGACCTTCCTGAATTTAATCCTCATCACCATACACATACCAAAAAAAAATCTAACTGAACTTGCTAGAAATCTTATCTTTTTAAACAGTACCTTAGGTGTGAATGCTGTACAAATGTTTATTAAATACCTTTATACAAATTAAATTATGAATATGAGGTTTTAGGGTTGTGAGTACAGGAGCAGAAACTGACACATGCTAGAAATAGTGTTCAGAAAATGCTTGTTCCCACTGGGCTAGCGACTCAAGAGACTGGGGCAGGAGGATCTCAAGATCAAGGCCAGCCTTGGCAACTTATCAAGACCCTATCTCAAAAAATAGAAAGGACTAGGGGTGTAGCTCAGTAGTAAAGTGCCTCTGGGTTCAATCCCCAGTACCAACAAAAGAAGAAAGAAAATTCTTGTTCCCTGTAGGTATGCACTGCTTATTGTAGACAGTGCCACCGCTCTCTACAGAACAGACTACTCAGGTCGAGGAGAGCTCTCAGCCAGGCAGATGCATTTGGCCAGGTTTCTGCGGATGCTTCTGCGACTTGCTGATGAGGTAAGCTTCAGGAAAGGAACCTGCTTCTCAGTGGCTACAAAAATTTCCAGGAACCTTGCTGAGAGGTGAGGACATTAGTGCCTAATATCAAGTTATAGAAAAGAAGAGAAACATTAGTCATTTGTTGCTTTGTAGGGGAAAATAGTGGAAGCATTAAGGTTCTTAGAATGTCTGTAGCCACAAAACTAACATCCTTTCCCCTATCAGTTTGGTGTAGCGGTGGTAATCACCAACCAAGTGGTAGCTCAAGTGGATGGAGCAGCCATGTTTGCTGCAGATCCCAAAAAACCTATTGGAGGAAACATCATCGCCCATGCATCAACCACCAGGTAAGGCAATGGTATCAATACTTCTTGTTAAAATGCATGTCATATTAACTCTGAACTAGACATGATGATAAAACATTTCCATTTAAACCCTATTAAAGCTGACATTGTGTAATTAAAAACTTAGAAAATCTTGCTAAATCTAATTGTCTTACTCTGGTTGGTACAGGTGTTTTTGTTTTTAGTTCATAAAGGAATTTAAAACCCTCAGTTGTTGAAGAATGAGTATCAATAATTAATATGCCTCTACCTGATTATTTTGAAAAGTGTCTATTTCAATTTGAGCATTCCATTAGGGCAGAATGGATTCCTCCAGGTTGGAAGTGCACTAAATGCACTAAGATCCCTAAAGTCCTTGTAGGAAATATATGTATATATGTGTGGGTGTGGGTGTGTGTCTAAAAAAGCTCTATTGTAAAGTCAGGATGTAATTATACTAACTTGGTGCTTTGGTCTGTGTCTTTGGGTCAGACTATACCTGAGGAAAGGAAGAGGGGAAACAAGAATCTGCAAAATCTATGACTCTCCCTGTCTTCCTGAAGCTGAAGCTATGTTTGCCATCAATGCAGATGGTGTGGGAGATGCCAAAGACTGAACTATTGGATTTTTTTCCCCCCTGTAAACTTTAAGTGCTGCAGTCTAATGGAGAAGACTGCTCCCTGGGGTTCTTCACAGGCCTTTTCCTGTTGTGACTGCCAGGACAAAGCCATCCAGGAAAATAGCTATTATTCAGCCTTTCTGGTGGTGTAAACAGGAGACAGGTCAGTATTCACAAATTGGTCTGAAATGTTTATTCCTTCTGGAGTGTGTTAATCTTTGTAATTTCTTTGGTTTTTGGAGAGGTATAAAATACCTTTGATATAGTGTCTTGGGATGGACTTGGGGCTAACAGGTCTCCAAGAGAAGTAAAATTGGGAAGATGTGATTTCTTCTTTCACTTCCAAATAATAACATAAAATGTCTGAGCTCTGTAGCCAAAGGAATGAGTCTCTTCACAGAAAATTGTCTGTATCAGTAAAATTCCCCTGTTAATTAGAATGTAGGTTTTAAGGTTGTGTGCCTGAACTCATAAAAATTTGATTTGGTTAAGGAATCTTGGATGAGGCCTGCTGGGCCATCAGCCCTTCTTCTGCTTGGTTGGTCTTTTACTTACCACCAAGACTAACTTAAGATAATTCTGGAATCTTAAGTATTTCACAGATTTAATAAGCAGATGTAGTATAAGGCTGTTAATAAAATATTTGAAATTTATATACTGTTTGGTTTTTTGTGGTCCTGGGGATTGAACCCTGGGTTGCTTTACTACTGAAGTACACCCTAGCCCTTTTTATTTTGAAAGAGTCTTCTAAGTTGCCAAGGCTGACCTCAAACTTGTGATCATCCTTTATCAGTGTTCTCAGTTGCTGGGATTATAAGTGTGCACTGAAACCCAGAATGAGTGTACCGTTTATAGGAGTTATTCTAGAGCAAGATGAATATTTCAAAATATTTCACTTTGCCACCGTTTCTATTGCTTTAAGTATTGAAAACTAAAAGGAAATCCTACATTCAGGTAATTGACCTTGTATCCTTCAATCAAATGGAAAATATTTGAACTATTATGACTTTTCTGTGGCCTGTTTTTATTCCACAAGTCTTGGGTTGTAGTGGTCTGACACTTGCCCAGATTATTCTATTTCAGGGGTTTGAGATCCTTCTCTTCCCAAGACTTCTACTTGGACTAGGTTTCAACCAGTTCTTCAAAGTTTAAAGGCGCCTCAGCTAGTATTGGGATGTGGCACTGAAAATCTCTGTTGCTGCATAGGTCTATCCCCCACTGTGTGTGAGGAAATGGGAAGAATCAGGTGAATTTAGTGCAGCTTTGACTGACTTTAAAGACTAAGGAACTGGGCACAGCAGTACACACCTGTAGTCCCAGCTATAGAAGACTTCTGGGGGTGGGGGGTGCTGGGGATTGAACCCAGGGCCTTGTGCTTGCAAGGCAAACACTATATCCCCGGCCCCTATAGAAGACGTCTAATCCCAATTTTACTGAAAGTGCTCATTGACTTTTATCTGGGTTTTTAACAAAAGTTATCTTATTCTCAGAACTGACCATATCTCAGATCTTCTCTTTCTACACCACAAAATAATTATGTCTTGGTATAATAAAGACATAATGACAGATTCTGGAGTGAGAGATTGGCTCTTATATAAAAGCAGCTCAGCCCTATAAGGAACTCAGGTGACTCTGACCTAGACACTTGTCTTACTCTTTTTTCTAGGTGGAATTAGGCTTTGTACTAAACAAGAGGAACAAGGAACACTTGTTAGTTGCAGTAGGTCTTGTTCAGGCTAAAACAAGCTCTCTGCCTGTGTTTTACTGTTGCTAAATTTTTTCACTAGAAAGAACATTAACTGAAGATCTTATTGAGTGCACTTTTCCTACATGTCTATAATTTCATATAAGGAGGAAACAAGAACATCGTCACTGTTATCAACTTTGGTTTATTTCAAGCTTGTGCCAAAATATATTCCAGGTAATGCTGCAGATCACTGTTACACAATAAACCCTATGCCACTGCTGTCATTCCAAAAGCTGCCAGAATTCTGGAAGTCAAGTGGTCCAGCCCCTTAACCCAGGAATATAGGTAGAGTCCACATGATAGGTGATGAGAGGGCAATAACTGGACTGCTCTGACCCCTCCTTTTGTCCTGGTAAGTAGGGTATGATCTTAGGATTATAGATATAGCTATTGAATATTAATCAGTGCAAAACATTAGAGTGACAAGTTCTCTTTGTTCCTATAGTTCTTTGAAGTTCATCCACCTCAGCGGCAGTCAGAAGGCAGTGCTACTACTTCACCATTCAGCTCTAGCAGCCTTCAGGGCTCCACCCACGTGTAACCCTAGGGCAAATGCTAGACTAAGTCTTGATCTTTCAAGAATTTCCTTAAGAGGAAGAACAACAGAAACTTTAGATGCAAGTTCTTCCCTAATTTTAGATTAGGTAAAAACATGAGAATAAATTAACTGATGGATGCAGGCAAGAAGTTGGGGAATGGGAGTGGGTAGCAGTCAGACCCAGGGGTCAGAACACTGCCTAAACCAGTCTTGCTTGGTTTTCTGATCTCAGCAGGTTCTATGGAAAAAAGCCTTGATTTTTGTTTTTCCCTCTTAATTAGTATCCCTGAAGTCATGAAGGCCATTGAAATGTGATTATTCTCCTAAAATTATTTCCAATTCTTGCAGGTCCTTCTGGAAAGCTGAATCCTAGAGAAACAAAGAGAACAGATCTAGTACTCAAAATCTGAGCCAACTTTTTCCCAAACCACTGGTACCTGAGGGGCCCTTTGTTTCCTTCCTGAGATGTTAGCTGTAGTCTTTCTCCTACTTTCCCAGATAGCCTGGAGCCCATGAAATCTGTCTCCTCCCCTAGGTGAGGTATACATAGAACATAGAAGAGTCCATCCAGGGAAATGAGACCTCAAAGGAAGCTTTTCTTTGCTGAAAAGGTCACCTGATGACACAGTGGTAGTATTTTAAAAACTCTTTAAAAAGTATTACCTCATTAGTAACATCTGGCAACTCCAAGGCTAGCTTCATCCACCTTCTAGCTTCAGAGTTTTTTCCTAGTTCTCTATAGCACTGAGAAGAGACAACAATGAAAACCTGACAAACACCACAGGAGACTAGAGGGGCAAGGATGTCTGTGCTTTCAAGAGTTCCAGAAGGGTTGGGAATGTGGCTCTGTGGTAGAATGCCTGCCTAGCATGTGTAAGGACTTGGGTTTGATCACCAGCACCAAAAAAATAAGTTCCCAGAAATACATAATACATCTACATAAATGTTTTTTTTCATCTAGGTTGAAATAAGTGAGTTTACCTTGGAAATATACACCCTTCCTGCTTTGGAAAAGCCTGGCTGTAGTTCTTCAGCCTAGAGAAGAAAGGCATTTCATTAAGAGGTTCCAAAATTCAAGTAGAGCTGAAGTTTATTAAGTAGATTTTCAGTCCCAAACAAGAGACTGATTCAGTGGTTCTATCCAGGTATTCTCATTTTCCCATAGAACAGGTAACAACTGTCCCCCATAGAAACACCTCCCATTAAGGGTCCCAGTAATATCCTTAGGAAAAATAGGGATACCCTGGTTCTGGGGCTGCTACCCATCTTCCCCAATACCTTCAGGAAGCTTTGGAGGGCATCCTGCACAGTGGCACTGAGAGGGCTTTCAAATAAGGCTGTAGCAGTTTTTTTTTCCAGCCAGCTCAGGTGGGAGACCTGCCATCAAAAGACCAAGATGTGGCTGGGCGCAGTGGTGCACACCTGTAATCCCAGCAGCTCAGGAGGCTGAGGCAGGAGGATCACAAGATCAAAGCCAGCCTCAGCAAAAAGTGAGGTGCTAAATAACTCAGTAAGACCCTGTCTCTAAATAAAATACAAAATAGGGCTGGGGATGTGGCTCAGTGGTCGAATACCCCTGGGTTCAATCCCCGAATCCAAAAAACAAAAGATTAAGATGTGAATAAAACCAGTCATCCATCAATAACATGAGCATTAAGGAAATGGAACCCAAGCCAGATCAGAATGGTGATGCTGAGAACCAAACCTGGTGTAGGGATCAGTGACAGAGGACATTTAGGACCATTTTGTCAGCCCTGGCATGTAGATTACCTGGTAGCACCACCTGCCAAGAAGAAAGTGAGCCCTGGGATTTTCTGGCTGAAGAGCAATGGCTTTGTCCACATGCTCCTGAAAGGAGAATGCAAATATAAAACATCAGACCAAAGTCCAAGAAAAGCAACACGGCACTGAGGCTGTGAGAAAGCCCTACTAAGGGAGCTGGGTAGGAACAGGCAATCCGGAATAGACTAGCACAAGGGAAGGAGAAGCTCATCCTCACCTTGAAGCTAAAGCCACTCTGGATACGCCTCTGGATGCCCTCATGCTCAGCCAGCTGACCACAAAGCACTGCATACCTAAGGGGGGAAGCAGCAGCAAGGACAAGGACTGGGTACTACCACTGCAAGAAACAGGGCCCCACCCACAGCCTGGTTGTATTATCCCCTATCCCATGCTCAAATAAGAGCTGAAAATGTGACTTTCATTTCTATTAATCTCTCTTCAAAGACCTGCAGTTCTGGATAGCATTTAATAAACACAGTGGTAGGCTTACAATTCTCCAGAGTGTTAGAGGCATTAAAAAACTTGGCCCATCACAGTGAATCTCTTCACATTTAAGAATATACAGGCAAGCTGGTAGTGGTGTCACATGCATGTAATCCTAGTGATTCAGAAGGCTGAGGCAGGAGGATTGTAAGTTCAAGTACAGCCTCAGTAACTTAGTAAGACCCTGTCTCAAAATAAAAAGGGTTGGAGATGTAGCTCAATGGTAGAACACCACTGGATTCAATCCCCAGTACCAAAAGTAAATATGTATATTTAAGCAAGGTTTTGGTACAAATCTCTAAAATTTCTTCCTTGTATAGTACAACCATAGCTAATCATAAAAACTTGAAAAGCAGAGGGCTGAAGGTGTAGTAGTGCTCGAGCACTTGCCTAGCATGTACAAGGCCCTGAGTTCCATCCCCAGCACTACAAACAAAAAAGTAGAGAAGTACCCGTAAGTCAGCAGCAAACTAAATGACTTGAGTGAGTATGCTGTAATTGTCTTCTGAGCAAACACTAAAGGAAGGTCTTGGCCTTTGAAGTTTACAGATATATCATCAGCATTTGGGAAACTATGTTCTCAGTATGGCCAATTGGGATAGGATACTGGAGGAATCTTGTTAACTTGGGAACCAACAGAAGCAAAGAAGAAAGACCTATAATAGCTCTTCCCTTTACATCCTCCCTTCCAAGGGAACAAAAAGTCAGCAGCTTTTCACTGTCTGCAAAATAAACATCGTACGAGGGCTGGAGATGTAGCTCAGTGGTAAAACACTTGCCTAGCGTGCTCAATGCCCTAGGTTTGATGCCCAGCACTTGTAAGAAGAAAAAAAAAAAACGGCAAAAACAAGGCCAAGCTTGGCATATAGTGCACACCCATAATCCCAGCTACTCAGAAGGCTAAAGCAGGAAGACCAAAAGTCAGCAATTTCAGATCCTTTCTTAAAATTAAAAGGGCTGAACCTAGCTCAGTGGTAGAGCACCCCTCAGTTCAATCCCTAGTACTACAAGGTAGGGGGGCTTTCTACCTCCCCCCACCCCCAGCATTGTTCCTAGAAGCAAAATTGACATTCGTTGAGTGCCGAACCAGGCCCAAGTTGCTTTCTCATGTATTTACTAAATACCTGGGGTTATCTGTATCAGATACTTCCAGAGGCTCATTTCCATATTTAATCAAAGCAGCTGATCCTCAGAGCCGGTTTTCATCCTTGAGCCTAGACCAGGGAAGCAATGACACCCTGGAAACAGTTACCTGGCCTCCAAGAACCCTTGCAGAGAAAGTTTCATCAACAGAGAAACAGCCTCTCAGCTCACAATCTGAAGGCAGAGACTTAGAAAGCAACAGGGTAGTGAGAGAGGGAAAAAACATTTTCACTAAAACACATATGCTAGAGTCAGGATTTTGGACATGGGTAGATTTGACCAGTAAGTAGGTAGAATTTTGCCTCACAAAAGACCACAAAAAGGGCTGTTTGGGGCTTTTGTGGTGCTAGGGATCAAACTCAGGGCCTCATGCTAGGCAAGCACTCTACCACTAAGTGACATCCCCAGCCCAGTAAGCTAATAATTGACCTCTTAACTTTCTTGGCTTTGCTTTAGTTTTTCTCTGCAAAGAAGCCAAGGTCCACCACCAGCCAGGGATCACAGCTAGAGGAAAGAAGAATTTGTGCAGGACAAGCAAGCAGCAAATTGCCCCCAGTTTCCCTAAGGAGCCAAGAACCCACAAGTTTTATGGCTAGGATTGCTCTTAGGAAGGTATTCATTTCTCCTAGCCACAGCAGAAAAAAAAGCTTGCTCTCCCTACTTGCCTCAGCCCCAAAGCATCTTCCAAAGAAAACCTGTGGTCCCTGGCAGGGATAAGGTAAGGCATATAGAAATGCAGAGTAGAGCTCCCCTTCCTGGTGCCTCTGGCACATGCCTCTGGCCAAGGCAGAGAAAAGAAAGGTCTCTGTTCTGGCTCTTGCTGGCTCTTGCCAGAACCCTGCAAGGTATTATTACCACTGGTGACATTCAGCACTCTCATCCCCCTTCTCCAGAGCAGCCTCTGCTTCTTCCTTTCCTGAAAGAGAAAGGTAAATCTAGAGTTAACATGGGCTTCCGTATACACTCCCACAGGAAAGGCTGTAGGAAAAAATGAGTACTTTAGCTCTCACTAATACCTACACAATTTGGACATACTTGGAAATAGTTTGTAAAAAGGCTGCATACCCATCTCTGTCATCAGTAGCAATTGTATAAAATTTGATAAAATTCTCAAAAGGATCCATGATCCAAGAATGTTTATTACACCCCCTGCCCCAGTGCTGGGGACCAAGGCTTTCTGTATGCTAGGGAAGCATTCCACTAAAGTCACAACTATTGAAGTTTTACCAAGTTTTCTAGGCACCAAGACTAACAAAGACATCAAAGTCCAAACACATGAAAGCTCTGATGAGGGTCCCCTGAAGAATCAGGATGGAGTCTATAGACCTCCAGATGAGGATCATTACATCCATACACTAGAGAAAGGCATTGCAAAATGGGACTTCTCCTTTGATCAAAATGGAACAAATAATATATTGAGGTTGTGGGTTGGCTAATGTGTACTGTTTGATCATATTTTAGTAATTATTTTAATAATTTTTAAGGCAACTGATGCTATAAAGGTCTCTACCTGTCCCTTTACAAATAGAAAGGCAATGTAGCCCCACCAGTGAGGGACATTATTTCTCTCTGCCTACTTCAAAGCACTGTGTCACTAGGAAAATTATAGTGAATTGTGACAGCCAGTACTTACCAAGCTAGACAGTGGGATGGACAAATCATAGCCCAAGAACTACAGAATAGCTTCCTTATAGTCTATCTAGAGATAGAACACCTTGTGATTATTAGATTAGGAAGACCTCTTAAGCTCATCACCAACAGGTCTACCAAATCCAGAAGATGGAAATCATAACTCTAGAGGTACAAATGACTTGAAAGATGAGGTCAATAAATTGATTCTGGACAGCACTGGAAGGGATATAGAAAGACTTTCTGGGCTGGGGAAATAGCTCAGTTGGTAGAGTTCTTGCCTCACAAGCACAAGGCCCTGGGTTCAATCCCAGAACTGCCAAAATAAAAAAGACTTTTCATGATATCCTTTGTTAGATGTTTTTTTAAAAAGCTAAAAAAGCCAGGCCTGATGGCACGCGCCTATAATCCCAGCAACTCAGGAGGCTGAGGCAGGAGGATCACTACAAGTTCAAAGGCAGCCTGAGCAACTTAGCGAGGCCCTAAACAACTCAGTGAGACCCTGTCTCTAAATAAAATACAAAATAGGGCTGGGGCTGTGGCTCAGTGGCCAAGTGCCCCTGAGTACAATCCCCAGTTCCAAAAAAATAAAAATAAAAATAAAATGCTAAAGAAGTCCAAGTTTGAGTTGAAAAATTCATGGTACTTCATGGAGAAGGCAGCAGCTCTGGAAAAGGTATGGAGGATGACACATGTGCTAAAGATGAATGAGCTGATGGATATGAACCACCAGTCCCAAGAATCTAAAATTCAGACGTTTCATAGTGACCCCAACCCACTCCCCCTCCCCCCAAAAAATCCTATTTGGGAATAGGTTGGGGTGAGAAATGATCAGAGGAAAAGAAAAGGTTGTTGATACCAAGAAATAAAAAATCAGCCCAAAAGCTGATCAGAATCCTCACCTGGAAATTTAGGAGGGACAGAAACTTTTGAAGAAAACAAAACAGAGTAAAAGCACCTTTTCTTTAAACTTCCAGGGATCTTTGGGAGTCTGTATCAACTCAGTAAGTCTTTTTCCATTGATAGAATTCTACTAATGTTTAGGATGCTGACCTTGAAGTATTGTCAGATTAACATTTTCAAAGATTCAGTAACATTTGTAGGGTTGTCTTAAGTGGGAAAGATAATAAATCCACATTACTCACCTTATGTAATTAACTGGATCATATACCTGGAAGCCCATTTACAGTGCCTGACTTAGGGTGTGCAGCAAGGTAACACACATCAGTTATTTTTGTGGGGGAAGGGGGCTGTATTGGGGATTGAACCCAGGAGCACACTACCATGAAGATACACCCCCAGTCTGTTTCATTTTTGTTTTTGTGGTACTGGAGATTGAACCCTGGGCCTTATACACATTAGGCAAGTGCTCTACCACTGAGCTATATCCTCAACATTTTTTTTTTTTTTTTGGTACTAGGGATTGAATCCAGGTGCACTTAACCACAAAGCCACCCCCCCCACAAGTCCTTTATTTTTATTTTTTTATTTAGGGTCTTGCTAAATTGCTTAGAGCTTCACTAAGTTGCTGAGGCTGGCTTTGAACTCAAAGTTGTCCTCTCTTGCCTCAGCCTCCCACATTGCTGGGATTACAGGCTACCCATGCCTGGCCTCCTCAGCACTCTATTTAGACAGGGTCTTGTTGAGTTGCTTGGACTGACCTTAAACTTTTGATCCTCCTGCCTCAGCCTCCCAAATAGCTGGGATGCCTGGCTCACATCGGTTTTGTTTAAAGTCTTAGGATTTCATCCTCATGACAGACAAGGCCAAGCCCTGAGTCTGGCACAGGTCACATGTACCCTACCCTGATGTAAGAGTATTTAGACATCAGATTTGCTAAATGGGTATCAGGGACTTCTACACTAGAAGTGAACTCCCAAACTGCTTCTTAAATGTTCACCATATATACTCATCATATTCTCAGAACACCTGTCACATAGCATAACTGAAACCAGATTCCTAACAGCAACCAAAAACCTCTGGTGAAGAAAGGAGGCTTTGCCAGGCATGGTGGCACACACATATGATCCCAGCAACTCAAGTGGCTGAGGCAGGAAGATTACAAGTTCAAGATTTAGCCGGGCACGGTGGCGCACGCCTATAATCCAAGCAACTTGGGAGGCTGAGTCAGGAGGATCGCGAGTTCAAAGCCAGCCTCAGCAATTTAGCGAGGCCCTAAGCAACTCAGTGAGACCCTGTCTCTAAATAAAATACAAAATAGGACTGGGAATGTGGCTTAGTGGCCGAGTGTCCCTGAGTTCAATCCCTGGTTCCAAAAAAAAAAAAAAAAAACTAAAAAGGGCTAGGGATGTAGCTCAGTGGTAGACACCTCCGGGTTCAATCCCCAGTATCACAAAAAAAGGAAAAGAAAGGCTTTGCCTCTTATGGTTGAGGAGGAAGAACAAAGAATAATGCTAATATGATTACCCCTAAAATCATAAGCTCCTATGTCAATCTACATGCCATGCAGATGGATAAACTGCTCTGTATTAAAAAAAAAAAAAAAAAAATTTAAGAGTCCTTGAGAACCCAAGTCTGTCCCCTACTGAGTAATCCACAATTCCTTATAACCAGCATCTTGGTGGTTCCCCTGGGTCCCAGGTAGATGAACCACTTGTACTTCCATAATCAGTCACTTTCCCACCAGGAACCCGTCAGGACCTACCATTTAGGGCATATGACTTCTTCTCATTCACCTCCTCAGTGAGCTCACACATGTCACTGTAGGCCCGGGCCAGGCGCCAGAGAAAGTCCTGTCGGCTTCCGTACTGTAAAACAAAGGGGAATAAGGCCCCACTTCCCATGGCCATGGAAAATGGGGACCTTGGCCTTGTGCGCCCTCCCCCAACATCCTTGGTCTGATTTTCAAAACTAGTGTGTTACAATCACTGACATGAGGCCAACTCCTGTGCAGTCTTCCCACCCCATGACCTCTCAGGTTCAGTTAACTGATGACGCATCTCTAGCCAATACCTTGCATAACCACAGGGTGAGGGCATTCTGCCCTAATACTGCTGGGGGAAAGGTCAACTCCAAGAAGATGCAGTGAAACACAGCAAGAAGTCTTGCTCATGAAAAAAGTGTGAAGTTGCCCAAGAAAATGGAGAATTCTAACTTGGGCAAGGGTAACATTTATGCCTGAGAAAGCATAAATTTTGTCAATGAGCCTCAGAAAGGAATTGTGATTGAGTGATCTACAAATTGTTTTTTGTGATAGAAACTTCAAGTTAGAAGAGACAGATTGAGTTCTACTTCAAGGAAAAGAGGAGGGGGACCCATTCCAGTCCTTTCCACATTTCCCCTTACAGAGAAAGGAAGAGCTAATTTTTGCAGTTCTTTGAGAGGCAGAGAACTTTACTTCTCTTCCTCAGCAGGGAGGAAGTTCTGGGGCAGATAGTACCCTGGCTGGGCCTTCTTGGAAGATGACATGCAACCTGGGAGAAGATGCAGAACCAGCCAACTCATTCCCACGTTTATTCCCTAGGAGTCAAGAGATAAGGGAGGAAGGGGAGGGTAAGCAGACAAGCAGCTGGAGTCTCACCACGAGCTTGTTGTTGAGCAGCAGCTGGAAGCCCTCACGCTTGTTGTGCTCACTGCCCTGGTGTAACTCATCAGCCTGCCTCAGGAGGGGCAGCACATCTTCAAGACCCAAGGAGCCTTCAGCCTCTAGGACACCAGATGCTGGACCTGAAGCTACTTCCACCTCCAGGTCCAGAGAATCCTTTCTTCCCATCTTTACAGTTTCACAGCTCACTTCATCTTCCCCTTCATCCTCACTCTCCTTGTCAGAGTCTCTCTCATAGTCAGACTCAGCATTGGCTGTTGTGTAACTAGCAGAGAAATACAAGTAACAGGGTCAACTCAGCAGATTATTCCATTCAAGCCTCTAGGGCCTGTCCTTCATCCACAAAGGGGGACTCTGTGGCATTGTTATACAATGTACCAATTAAGAATCATCCCCACCCCTTAAGGGTAGAAATTAGTCTTCAAGAAAAAGCTTCCCATGGGAACTACGGAATCAGAAAATTATCAAGGCGGGCTAGAGTATTCATACAAGTGGGGGCTCTGTGCTGGTCAGGGCCAATATGAGAATGTGTTTTGGGGACCACCAAATCTGCCAGAAAACAAAAAGGGGAAAAGATTGGGAAAGTATGAAAAAAATGCTGTCAGTAAGTCTCTCAGCATAGGGTAACAAAAGATCATTTTTCTTCTATCTTTTAAAGATGCTTCAGTCGGGCGTGGTGGTGCACACCTGTAATCCAAGCGACTTGGGAGGCTGAGTCAGGAGGATCGCGAGTTCAAAGCCAGCCTCAGCAACTTAGTGAGGCCCTAAGCAACTCAGTGAGACCCTGTCTCTAAATAAAATATAAAATAGGGCTGGGGATGTGGCTCAGTGGCCGAGGGTCCCTGAGTTCAATCCCTGGTTCCCCTGATTAAAAAAAAAAAAAAAAAAAAAAAAAGCTTCAGTAAATGCACACACACACACAAAGGTACATGTGCATATGTACCTTTGTGTGTGTGTGTGTGGGTATACGTCAATTGTATGTGCATACATGCAACATGCCTACTGGGGATTGGAGTGCTCTACAACTCAGCCTTAGCCCTTTTTATTTCCAGGTAGGGTCTTCCTAAGATGCCAAGGCTGGCCTCAAACTTGCAGTCCTCCTGCCTCAGCCTCCGGAATAGCCGGCTTGGTTTTTCTTTTTTTTTTTTCCCCCAATAAATAAAAAATGTTTCAAAATAAGCAGCAGACTGGGGTGTGGCTCAGTGGTATAGCACTTGCCTAGCATGCCTTGTGAGGTCCTGCGTTTTATCCCAGCACTGAAGAGGGGGAGATACACACACACTCACACATATACCTTAAACATACAGGCAGAGCTGATCTCCTGAGGTGGACTGATCACCAGACTAAGGATTTGTTAATTGTGTTTTATCAGTCAAAGGCACCTGCCAGAACCAACACGTGTGGGTGCCAGCTTCTGAGGCAACAGGCAGTCACACATCCTTATTTTTCCCCCTTCCACCCTATACCGGGGATTGAACCCAAGTCAACAACCAAACCTCAATAACAGCAGGAGAAACCTTTGGGAACTTGGGCGAGTAGTTGAGTGGTAGAGGCCACTTTGCACCTGAAAGCAGGAGAGAAAACACCAACTACACCCTATGGAGCCCCAACCCTGATGTCTCCACTGAAGCGGCAGCCAAGTTTCTCTTGGATCTGTCCCCATCAGCAGCTGATTAGGGTATTTTCCCTAACTGCCAATTAAATCAGACATGAAATAGACTAGGAAGAAGGTAGGTCTTCAGGGGCCAGAAGAAGACACAAGAGAGCCCTTAAGTCTGAATGAAGGTAAAACAGGTTCTGTACTGAGGCACAGGAAAGATCTTAGTGTCCTTTTCAGGTAAACTTTCCTACTTCCTGGAGTGAAAGATAAGGATAGGCTCACATGGTTGGTGCAAAACAACTGAAGGAAGAGAGATGAGGGAGACAAAGTTAATACAAAATAGCCTAAAGTCAGGCTAAATGTTGTATGCAAATTAGTCTTCTTCTAAAAAGCTAGAGGACAAAAGGGTGGGCAGGCTCCAGAAGGTACCAAATGAGCAAACAGACCTGGCGTGCTGGTCTAAGCATGCAAATGACGTCTTTATAGAGGAGCTTCCAGTCTATCGGAAAAAAGGCCCTAGAAACATCCACTAGGAGAGCTTGTATTTTAAATCTTCCTAACCTCGCCTTGCTTTTCAAGAGATTATCCAAGTATCCTTCCCAAGCAATTTGCAGTAAAACCTGTAGAAATTAAAAGGACAAGGAAGAGTGATATCCAATCTCACAACCAACCTGGATCACTAACCAGTGATGAGAGACCAGAGAGGGGCAACCTAGAGAAACTCCCAGCTAAGCTCTAACACTTGGAGAATAACTTCCCTTGGATGAGAAAATCAAACCAGAGTCTATTCTGCCTAGCTAGAGGCAAAGGCAAATGAGCAACTGGTTTATCTGGAATGAGAGCTTAAGTCTAGAGACAGAGAAGACCTGGCCTAGACTGAGGGCTGCCTCAGCCACGTAAGTTCAAAACAGTAATCTCTTGTCCTCCAGCACACCCAGGGAGGGAGCACTGTTCTTACCCTGCGAAAGCTGAACTATAAGAAAGGGCCTGCGGTGCTGCTATCCCCAAGACCTAAAGGCAGAGCTCACACAGCCAAGGAGAAGCAAAGGTCAAGAGGGGCTTTGCCACCACAAGAGTGACAGCTAGTACAGCCCTGTGAGGCAGGGAGGCTCCAGCAAGGCTGGCATAGGGAGGACTTTGTGCCTTACCCCACTTTAAGAAACTCGAGCTCATCAGTCTGAAGCCCCACTGCCTAGAATCAGCCCACAGGTTTTCAGGGCCTGAGATTTATCACATACAGGGATAGTGCATTTGCACCATTCCCTCACCTTACACCTTCTGCACTGCCAATCTAGCCCTTAATGGGAGAGGGCTTGGTCCTTTTCTTTAACATACCTTCAGGCTTGAGCTGATAGGGACAAGCACGACTTTTGAAAAGGCCCTTCGGACACATTGCTTTCACACGGGGCAGGAGACCAAGCTAACCTTCTTTACTCCTTAAGGACAGCCCACCAGTCAGAAATCAAGGACTGAGTTACATATATGTCCCCTCCTGGCAATTAAGTTTTCTTCAACTCCTAAACCCCATTAGAGGAGCTGAGCCTGGGCACTCAGAGATGACTAGGCATGACCCCTGACCCGGAGAGGGAAAGAAGACAAGACCCAAAATAAATAATGTGATAAATGCTCAAAGAGAAGTGAGGGTGAACGTGAGTTTGTCAGCAACCTGCTTAGGAATACGTGGAAAGTCTGACTGCAGAAGGTGATGTTTCAAAGCAAGTTGGATTCTGCCAGAGGAACTCAAACTGTAGTACAATGCCCTGGAAAAAAGCTTACAAACCTGCACAGTGATTATGCCTCTGCCAATCAGTCTGTTTGTCTCCTAGAAGCTTATTTTATTTATTTGGAAGAAAAAACACAGCTTTCATTGTAACAGAGTAGCTCATCAAATTTCATCCTTTCATCTCTCAAAGTTTTCTTCCCAAGGCCCGCGTGCCCAAAGCCATGTCAGCGTTTGTGGACTCTTCCCAGAATATCCCCCGTTGACCTATATGGCACTTTCCATGACAAAAAGAATTATTCACCATGGCCGCTGCCCCAGATGGCAGCCAGCTAAGCCACAGAGTCTTGCACCATCACTGGCCTTCATGTGCCACAGAACTGGTCATGGGGTTGAGCTTGCTGGAGCTATAATTAAGAAAGCTACCCATGCCTTTGGTGGCTGGTAGCCCTGACTTGCTCCTTGTTACCTTGAAAGCTCCAGTGAGCAGTGCAAGCAGTTATGTACCCACAAGCTTCCCTGGTTAACCACTCTGACTCTAACTGACCCCAGAAGTTTGTATTTCTTTTAAAATCATTAAGAGCCTACGAATGTTTTCTCTGATCAGTGGATGCTGATACATAATGGGGGGTGGGGAAGAGGGGGTAGGAAAGAATGGAGGAAGTAGAGTGTAGAGGAAAATGGGACGGGAGGGTATGGGGAAGGAAAAATGGTAGACTGAGACAGACAGTATTACCCTATGTATATGTAAGATTATGTGAATTGTGTGAATAAAAAATAATAATAAAAAAAATCATTACGGGCCTAGTGTTCCACATCCTGATTTTGGACAGAACTATAACAGAGCTTTGGCCTCTCCTTCCATTCATCCCTCTTATAAAGTTTAAACATCAATTACCCATCCACATGACCTGCTCCCTTGGGTTGCAGAGAGATGCTCATTAGGTCTCAGTGCTATCAACTACTTTATCCTTCTCTTTCTTTACCATTTGGATGTGTCAAGTATTTATTTCATTTTTACTCCCTCCTCCAACAGCCTTTGGAAGCATCTCTCAGCCCAGAGCTATTAGGTAAATTGAATAGAAACCAACCACTGCTGCTAGCCCTTGAGTACACAGAAAGTAGGGATCAAACATTCCAGGCAACAGTCATTATGAATGAAGAACTAGAGCTATGCATCAAGACTTTTATTTTAGCTGAGTAGTAGGGCACATGTGAAGCATACTTGAGGCCTGGATTTAATCTCCAGCACCAAAAAATTTAAAGATTTCACTTGTTTCGAGAGGCACATGAGCAGCGATCAAATCCAGCATTGTGACCAATGACAGTGATATGGAAAAATAACTATTCTTAATTTTCTTAGAAAATCAAATGGGGTGCAGATATAGCTCAATGGAGAAGGGCTCATCTAGCACACATGAGGTCCTGAATTTGATCCCCAGCATCATAAAAGAAAAGGGGAAGGCAGGAAAAAATAGCCCAAACAACTAAACAAGGCTGAAGTTACTTGAGTAAGTTATGCAGAACAACCATTGTGCTTCCAGCCTTCCTGGCTAGAAGTGGGCAAATGAACTGTGGCAATTTAGTCAATGAGAAGAACTCCCAGTGTCCGCATGCCATTCATCTTCTCATGATAGCCTTTGTGTGCCCTAATGACCCAGCCATTCATCAGACCACAAACCCCTACATCCCTATAGATGAACCCAGTTGTCAGGAGAATAGGATTAGCATCACAAAGTCTAAGTCTGTACTCTGGCAACCTTGGACTGGGTGTGAAACCTTTATAAGTCTCAGTTCTTTATCTGAGAAACAGAAAAGCAAGACATTTGTCATAGGACTGGTGTGAGCAGTGAGGAAATTCCTCTGTGTAGCATAGTTTCTGTCAAAGGAAGTAGAAAACAACTGGTAGTCAGTGTTTTCAGGTATTTCAGCTCAAGAGAATCTACAAAGATCATCCAGAATGGCCACTTTAAACTTCTATTTGTGGGTTTTTTTGTTTTGTTTTGTTTTTTTGTGTGGTGCTGAGGACTGAATCCAGGGCCTTGTGCATGCTATATCCCCAGCCCAACACTTTTAACTTCTAGTTCCCATGTGCATGTTTAAAGCTGATTCAGTCATTCTGACCTGGCATACCCTTAGCTGTTCTCTATATCAAATTCTTCCTTGAGGAAAAAAGGTTGGCAGAGGCCACCGAGAACTGGCTTCCCAGACTTCATGCAGGCTACCACCGGGACAACTGGAGCTAGCAGCAGACAGGGACAGATGCTACCACCAACAGTATCAGACTGTCATTGGGACCAACATTTCAAAATGGTGTTAGTGAGCTGGGTGCAGTGGCTCACTCCTGTAATCCCAGCAACTCGGGAGGCTGAGGAGAATTGAGAGTTCAAAGTCAGCCAGCCAGCAACTTAGCGAGGCCCTAAGCAACTCAGAGAGACCCTGTCTCCAAATAAAGTATGAAATAGGGCTGGGGATGTGGCTCAGTGGCTGAGTGTCCCTGAGTTCAATCCCCAGTTCAAAAAAAACAATGGTGTTAGTGGTTTAAAATTAAAAAGCCCTTAACCTGACCAAGCTTGGAGAAGGCTATCCACCAGATAGCCTGCTGTCCCACTTCACAGTAAAGCCTGTGGTCAGACCTGAGAAGTTAGGACAGTTACCTCCCCACTGGAAGAGGAAAAGGAGTATGGGCAAGGCTCCCCTGTGAGGAAAGAGTAACTCCCAGGGAGAAAGTACATACTTTGTGCTTAGAGACCTCTGCACACGCTGCTCAGCCACTCCAGGAAAGGAACAAAGTCAGGAAACAATGGTTACAAAATTCTTGTGATAACACAAAAAAATGCCCAAATTAATAAAAAATATAACTGTAAAAAATAAATTGACTCAGAGAAAAATAACAGACGCAAACTATAAGCCCCATTAAAATTTCCATTTTGCAGAATGACAAACTGGTAGAGTGGCTTGGTTTGAATTTTCCTTTGATAAATAATACTTTTACAAAACACAACCTGGTTGCAGCCACAATTGCCTCCAGGAAAGACGACTCACCCTCCTTCACTCTCAGCATCTGTGAATGCAGCTCCAGAGGAGGCTGTGAAATAGACAGAGCTGGAACCAGTAGAGTCACTTCTTTCTCGGGCAAACGGGAACCTGCGTCGACGAACCACTCTCTGATTCTCCTCCATGTGGGATCTGGAAGGAAGGCCCCATTTCAGAGAGACCACTAGGCCCAATACAGCCTCGTTTCCCTCATTCCTCCTCGTTAAAGGGCCAAGAGCAGAGAAAATCCTGGGTCTCCACCCTCAGAAGAGCAAGAAAGCCAGCAGCCTGCATGGCAGACTAGGCTGGACAGAACAGAGTGTCAGCTGCTACAACGGATCATGAGGAGCCAGAAGCAACGAGCTTGTGCAAGGTAAGAAACCCAATGCACAGCTTCCCCCCAAATTAGGTTGGAAACTATAGATCTGGCTCTTTCTTAGAGATGGCCAGCAAAGGCCAGAATGTAATAGCTGAAAAAATTTTTAGGAGCAGGGAAAAGTTGAAGGGTGAGAGACAAAGCAGGAGAGGAGGCTGCATTACTCACCGGACCTCCCCAACAATCTCCCCAGCAAGCCCTTGAAGGCTGTTCCTCAACTCCTCCACCTCCCGCCGTAGTGCCACAAGACTGGTCAGCACAAAGTCTAGGCGGTCCAGCACCTTCTCCTGCCCTTCCTGTGGAAGGCTGGGCAACACTGCAGCATCTCCAGCTTCACCTGGGACAGCTCGCAACAGCATCGCTGAAGGAAGACAGACAGGAGACACACAGACACGTATGTCTGAGGAAAAGATCTTACACCTAGAATTCTGAAACACTTGCTTCTCATTGGAGTTCAATATACAGGGAAGATCTGAGGCCCAGATCGATACGTTCACAGCTAAGTGTTGGTAACAAGTCCCAAGTAACTATCCAGAAAAAAATTAAGTTCCCAGTCTCTACAAACAAGTGCCCTGTACTCCAAGCACCTTCCATACCAGGGCCCTTCAGCAAACTGCGCACAGCAGATAATGTGAAATGCTTGCAAGGGTGCAACACCCAAAAGGCAGGACAGCTGCCCTGCTAGAGTAAAAGTAAAGTCTAACTCACCTTTAGTGCCAAATACCAGGCATTCAATAAATACTAACAGCAAAACTAAAATCGGGTTCACCCAAATTCTGATCTCTCACTTCACAAAGAATAGTAAAGAAAACTTCACTTCTCTTCATTTAGTAATGTCAGAGAGGGGCAAAGAGAAAGAGGGAAGTCAGTTACCAAGAAGGGTTACACTGGAAAAAACCCATCCAAAGTCCATCAGAAAAACGCCATCAGCAAGCCCCACCTACCCAATCCTGAACTGAGCTCTGGGGGAATTCCAACAGTGTAATGCTAGTCATTGAAGAGCCATTCAACTGGTCTAAACACGAAAGAAATGAGGAAGGCAGAACCCACAGAATAGGAAAGCAGAAATCCCTTCTTCAAGGAAACATAGTAACAATGTAGGCCAAACTATTAATACATACCCCACAGGGTTCAAGAATGGAAAGCAAGAAATATCCCTGGGATTGTGGTCACTTTCCTATCCTCAGTAGTAAGACAGACTACCACTAAGAAACTACAAACAAATTAACAAAATACAAGAAAACCAAAGGAAAGGCAAATGCACCCAGCATACCACATTAGCACTATGTTATCAAATGGTGACAATCAGTTGCAATATAAGGTAGTAACTCTTTTTTTTTTTCCCTTGGTACTGGGGATTGAACCCAGGGACACTTAACCACTGAGCCACATCCCCCAGTCCTTTTTGTATTGAGACAAGGCCTCGCTAAGTTGCCGAGGCTGGCTTTGAACTCATGATTCTCCTGCCTCAGCCTCCCAAGCTGCTGGGGTTACACACCTGAGCCACTGGGCCTTGAAAACTCTTCCAAAGCAGTAACTCTTGAAAGGTAGTAACTCTTGAAAGACTCTTCCAAAACAGCTTTCTAAACCATCTGATCTTGTATGTCAGAGGAAACATTCTTTTCCAATTAACAGGGGGTGGTGAGAGGATCTAAATGATTGGCCATCACACAAAATAGGGGGAGTGGTTGAACCAGCCCTATATCCTTTGCTCAAACAAGTGAAAGTGGAAGTTTTGCAAAATTGAATGCATAACCCATTTCAGCTGCTGGCTTCCAGCCATATTCAGTTTCAGTTGCATGAGTGTGCTCCCAGCAATAGTAAGGTGGAAAGTACTCTGGACCAGGTGACTCCGCCCAACCTTGCCACTTATACTCTGACAACCTCTGGAAAGTTACACAATCTCTCTGGATCCCTATTTCTTCATAAGAAGACTAAAAAGCTTGGATTAGTCTCCAAGTTCCCTTCCAGTTCTAAGATGTAATTTAATATATGAACCTAAAGACTTTTAATTTCCACAAGATTAGTTATTCCTCTTGCCTTCTTTTGGATTCTTATTACCACAACTCACCCAACGCTAAGCAAGTACCTTTAATACATACAGCAAGACTGCAGCCAGAACTAAAAGTGAAAGGTAAAGACCTTTTCACAATACACTTTCCTGGAATGATAGAGGAAAGAGTACAGAAAATGAAGACGCCTTATGTTTTAAGTAACTTTTCCCTAAAAAATTAAACCCTCAAGCAATTCTTCCGCTGCCTGTCCCACAGGTTCTGCCAAAGGCAGCTGGTGCCCTAGATCTATCACTCAACAGGTTGCCCTCCGTTTCAGGCTCCTTACCCTGGCGTCCAGGTTCTGTAGTCTGAGCGTAGTCCAGGGAGTTGGGCAGGCTCTGGCTCCCGCCATGGCGCTGAGTCCTTTTCCATCGCTGCCTGTAAAGGATGCACAGGAATCCAAGGCCGGCGGCGGAGCCAAGCAACAGCGCCAGCCCCGCGCGGGCGCCACCCAGGGCCCCCAGTCTAGACATGCTGCACCTGCAGCCCGCGTAAGACACGGGAGCGAGCGGGCGGGCAGAGAGGAAGAGATTCGTGAGCCTAGTTCACCCACCCCCAAGGCCGAACCCGGCAGATATCCCGTTGCCCACACTCTAGGCTGCAGACTACCCTAACACCAATCCCGACCCTAAGGTTCCGCCAGCTACCTGGCCCTGACTATCGCACCCCTCACCCAGCCTGGACGTAGCCTTCCTTCCAACACACCCCCCGACCCTGATCAGAATCTGGTTTCTGAGCCCTCTCGGCCCACCACAATGCAGACGACAGACTTGTTGCTCTGGCCTCCTCAAGTCCCCTGAGCCGGTCCCGCCAGGCAGTCGTTAACTCAGACCCTTACCCAGCCTCCAGCCACCATGGCTGCAGCAGCCGCCAAGGCCTCACGCTGTCAATGACCGTGACGTCAATTAAACTGCGCCACTAGCTCTGCTCACCGCAGGCAGGCGCCGAGAGATGACCCCACCCAGCTCCGCCTCCCGACCGCGAGTCCAGGGTTCGTCGGAGGGGCGGAGTCATCAGAGAGCGGGAAAATGGAGGCACGACCCCAGAGAAGAGAAGGCCAGAAAACGGGACGGCTTCTTGGGCCAGACCTCTTGCTAGAACCCCACGGTCTGGCCAACGGGGTTTCCATTTCCCACCAATCACATCAGTTTATCTGCTTCTCCCGATGTGCGATCAACATATCTCACGCTTTCTACTTTCGCTTCTGCCTGCAAAGACTCCCTTCTCTACCTGGAAAACTCCACTCCCCAGCTTTTCTTTGTGGCGTCTTCACTCGGACTTCTCATGCAGGCTTAATAGTCTATGGACTTCCTACTCAGACCATTTACTAAACCCCAGACAATAGCGCCTTTGGCAGATTAAATTAGAATGGGTAGATTGCTGGTTATCAGTGAGAGGTGCCCTAGTCCCTGGGGCAAGCTTATGCCAGCTAACGCTTAGGTTAACGTCATAGACCTGGTTCAGTGGTGTTGCGCTTGCTTGCTTAGCACGAAGCCCCAGCATTCCACCCTTACCGTCAAAACATAAAAACAAAACTCAAAAGATAGATGCATACACAGCACTAAAAAGTCGTTCTTACATTCATGGGGACAGGATTATAATCTTTTTCACTTCCACAATGGATAGAATCTTTTAAATTCGTTTATCGATGATAATTGTTGTTTGGTTTTGGGTACTGGGCACTTGACCAAGAAACCACATTCCCAGCCCTTTTTATTTTTTATTTTTGAGACAAATCCTAAGTTGCTGAGACTGGCCTCGAACTTATCCTCCTGCCTCAGTCTCCCCAGCTGCTGGAAATTACAGGCGTGCACTGCAGCACCCGGCTGATGATAATGTTTTTAAACATTTGGGTGAGGCTGATATTTGAGTTGACCTATGAATTGGTTCACATACCATTTCAAGTTTTTTGTTGTTGTTGTTGTTCTTCACTGCTTACCAGTGATCCTTAGATTCTTTTATAACCATTTTATTCTTTGATGTTATGCAACTTCTTGTAATTTTAGAAACTAAAAAGGATTAGATGGGCTGTGATTTCAGTTTTATCAAGAATTTCTTGCCAGTTGTGATGGAGCACCCCGGTAATCCCAGCTGCTCAGGTGGCTGAGGCAGGAGGATCCCAAGTTCAAAGCCAGCCTCGGCAATTTAGTCAGACTTTGTCTCAAAATAAAAATGAAAAGGGCTGGGGATGTGATTCAGTAGTCAAGCACCCCTGAGTTCAATCCCAGGTACAAATAATAATAATAATAATAATTTCTTAACAGTTTAGTTTTTCATCACATAAATATCCCCATAGATATCCCCATAAATATGTACAATTACTATGTGTCAAATTTTTAAAAAATTTGTATGCATCAAAAAATTTTGGAGGAGGGCTGGGGATATAGCTGGGTAGAGTGTTTGTCTTACAAGCACAAGACCCTGCCTTCAATCCCTGGCCCTGCAAAAAAAAAAAAAAAAAAGAAGAAGAAGAAATTTGGAGGGAATAGTGACTGCAAATATCTAGGCCAGTCCTCCCAAGATCCTTAATTAAACCCTATATTTATATTTTAATGATAAAATGGTTTACATGTACAAGAATATATTTAGCTGAGCATGATGGCAAACTCCTATAAATTCCAACTACTTGGGAGGCTGAGGCAAGAGCATCACAAGTTCAAGACCAGTCTGGGCAACTTAGTGAGACTCTGTGTTAAAATAACATTTTTTTTAAAAATTCATATATATATATATGTGTATATGTATATATGTTGGGGATATAGCTGGGTGGTATGGCATTTGCCTAGTATGCTTGAGGCCCTGGATTACACAATACCTAGCACCCCAAAAAAAGAGAAAGAATACATTTAATATTTAATGTATTAGTACAAAAATATTTAATGTATATGTACATTGTAAAGAATAAAAACATGAAGTATCCACCTCACAGTTTAAAGAATAAAACTTCATCAATACTTTCTACTCACACCGGGCATAGTGGTGCACACCTGTAATCCCAGCAGTTCTGGAGGCTGAGGCAGGAGAATCGCAAGTTCAAAGCCAACCTCAGCAAAAGAGAGCTGCTAAGCTACTCAGTGAGACCCTGTCTCTAAATAAAATACAAAATAGGGCTGGGGATGTGGCTCAGTGGTTGAGTGCCTCTGAGTTCAATCCCTGGTACCCCACCCCCCAAAATTATTTTCTACTCGTTTTTAAAGATTAATTTCAGTACCTTTGCATTAACTATGTAATATCCTTTTTCAGTTTTTTCCCTCATTTTCATGTAATAAGCCTGTATCACTTCTGTAATAAGAAAAAGGTATTAACTTTATTTTGAAGGAAATAAAAACTCATTTCCTCTGGGAAAACTTCCCAGACCCCCCACCATGGTGGAATTAATCTCTTCATTTTTCTTTGCTCTTGAGGCTCTGTTACCCTCATGACACTGTGATTATTTGCTTTCTAATCTGTCTACTCAAATAAACTGCTCATTGTCTCAGGGCAAGGGTCATGCCTAATTCATCTCAACATTCCCTGTGCCTCGCACAGTTTTAATGCAGAAGCCATCCATAACAGCTGACTGGAGGAAGGAAGGAAAGCGCCTTGTTGCTTTGGTGATACTTTCTCAGATGAGAAAAAGCTCAATTACAAAAGAACAATTTCTCCTCTCTTTGCTGGGGAGGCAACTATGTTAGATAAACTGAGATAAGAGACTAGATGCACAGCCCAAGCAAGAGAATTCATTTCCCCCTGGATATTAAAGATATTATCTGGCAGGCATGAGGCTGTCAGGGCAGTCAGCAGTGCAACGAGTGTTTCTGGATGGAACTCTCTATCTTATGCTACATCTGCAGACCAGTTTTGCAAATGCAATAAAGCCTGAGAAATTCACTGCCCTCCTGTCTTCTTTCCACATACTCCACAGTCCAGCCTGAGAGAAGTGAGCTGATGTGACCCCAAAACATCTGCCTCATCTACCTGGCTCTGCCAAAAGAGGAACAATCTAATAGTTCAATGCTTTTGGATGGTGGCCTTATCCCTCATTTCTAACCTCTATAGTTAAGGACCTTTTTAAAAACTGCTCTTACTTTGGCCTGACACAGTGGCATATGCCTATAAATCCAGCTTTTTGGGAGACAAAGGCAGGCGGATCACAAGTTCCAGGACAACCTGAGCAACGTAACAAGACCCTGCCTCAAAATAAAAAAATAAATAAATAAAGGCTGGGATATAACTCAGTGGTAGAGTACCATGGAATTCAAATTTATAGAAACCCCCACCTCACAAGAAAAAGCCTCCCAAATTGCAATTTCTAGGACCCCAAATAAGGTTCTTGTATGTTTAGCCTCTGTGCTGAAATCGATTGACAGTTTTTATTCTGAAACAATATATTTGCTTTTACATGTTGGTGAGAGCCAGGCATGGTGTCACAGGCCTGAAATTTCAGCTACTTGGGAAGCTGAGGCAGGAGGAATGCAAGTTCAAGGACAACCTTGGCAACTTAGTGGGACCCTGTCTCAAAATCCAAAATAAAGGGCTGGGGATGTAGCTCAGTTGGTAGAGTACCTGCCTTGCAAGCACAAGGCCCTGGGTTCAATCCCCAGCACCGCAAAAGAAAAAAAAAATCCAAAATAAAAAGGGATATGAATGTAAAGCACCCATGAGTTAAATCTCAGTACCATAAAACAAAAAAACAAAATGTATTTGAGGGCTGGGGTTGTGGCTCAGTGGTAGAGTGCTTGCCTGGCATGTGTGAGGCACTGAGTTCAATTCTTAGCACCACATATAAATAAATGAAAAAAATAAAGGTCTATCAACATCTAAAAACACATTGAAAAAAAAACTTTAAAAAAATGTATTTGAGCTTTATTTAAATAGAATTATTCTATATTTTTCCTAGGCTTGCTTTTTCACTCAGCATTTTTGTTGCCATAAAGTTTCCATTGAATGAATCTACCAAAAGCTTTTCCTGTAGTTTTCTTATGATAGAAATAGGGGCTGCTTCCAGATTTTTGGTAATTGCAGCGTTGCTATGGTCATTCTTGTAAGTGTACTGGCTGCATGAGAGTCTTTCTGAGGTTTATATAAGAGAGGTTTGGCTGCATCACAGGAGACGCACATTTGATTGTATCAGTCACACCAATTTGCAATCCCAAAGCTAAGTGGTTCAGTTGTTAGACATCACCAACGTTTGACATTTACAACTTATTTATTTATTTATTTATTTAGGTGCTGAGAATGGAATCCAGGGCCTCCTGCATGGAAGGCCAACACAATGCACCACTGAGCCATACCCCAAGCCCTTTTTATTGTTTTTTGAAACAGGGTCTCACTAAATTGCCCAGGCTGGCCTTGAACTTTCCATCCTCCTGACTTAGTTTCCTGAGTAGCTGGGATTACAGGAGTGCCCTTCACCAAGCTCAGAATCTTTAGTCAGATTTTAAAAATCCTTTAAGGTTGAAAAGACCTATACCCTCTAAATTTTTAGTCCAGGAGTTAAAAGGCAGGGATAGAGACTACAGTATTTGGGGAGAGTGGGGCAGGGGTATTGGGAATTGAACTCTGGGCACTCTACAACTGAGATGCATCCCAGTGCTTTTTAAAAGTTTTAAATTTGAGACAGGGTCTTACTTAGTTGCTTAGGGTCTTACTAAATCACTGAGGCTAGCCTTAAACTTGGGATCCTCTTGCCTCAGCCTCTCTTGTCGCTGGGATTACAGACTGCACCACCATGCTCAGCAATTTTATTTTATGTTCCTTAGGGGAAATTTAATTAAGGGCCTGGTTCATGTGAGGCAAGCATTCTAACACGGAGTTACATCTCCAGCCCTAAGTAGGCTTTATCATTACACTTTTTTTTCTTTATCTTTTTTTGCCTTGCTGGAGATTGAACCCAGGGCCTCACACTTGCTAGCAGAATAATAAATTTGTTTAAGCAAAGACCCTTTAGGATTAAGACTTTCTACTTCCCTTACAGCTCTCTTCACTTCTATCAAAATGCTGGAGATAGAATGTCCTATAAATGTCCCTCGAAAGAAGTGCAGATATTTCCAAGGCCCAGGAGGGAGAGGTATATGGTATTGTGTTTTTGCTTTACTTTTTAGAGAAGCAGTCACAACAAGGCAGATAAAGAGTGTCGTGCTGTCAGATTTTGATACATCCAGATGAAGGCTTGGACGCCTAGCTCTGAAATCGCTGCCCTCCAGTAGCTGGTGCGGGGTGATCTTTCATTTGCCCCAGGTGTTGCCTTGTGATCTGCTGAGCACGTGCTCGTCTCTGCAGGAGTGCGTGAAGCTCCCCCAAAGAGAGCCAGATTCCATCCATTCGGTCACTCCAGACTGGCACCAAGCCAGGCGCACAGTTTCTGTACAGAATTACTTGTAAGGCTACAGATGCATGAATCCGCCTCTGGACTAGGAGTTATAGTCCGGGAGGCAGAGCTGCGCAATGTGTCCCGAATGGCATTTCAGCTTTAACGTTAAGAACTAGTCACAAGCCTACTGCCCCTGCATTCCGCGCCCTCTACGGCATCTCTGAAGCGTCTCGGCGAGGGTTAGGGGGTCCCCTAAAGCAATCGAAGAGTCCCTGACCAAGAGAGCTGGAGCCTGGTCTGGAGCGCCATTTGGCTCTTCTCTCTGCTTCGCAGGGACAGGCAGGGACCGGCAGGACCTTGGAACTTGTACCTGGAGGTGCCGTAGGAAGTGGGCGCAGAGTCAACACGCGCTCTCGACGACACGGCTGCGGTAGCCAGTTCGAGTCCGCCAAGACACCACCGCCTCCCAGTCGCGGGAGCGCCCCACACCGCCCTCGATTCCTGCTCAGCGGAGGCGGCTGATGGGATCCAGGGTCCAAGCCCCCGGCTCGGATTGCAAGGGAGGGCCGAGCGCCGGGCGCGTCACCGCTGCCCGCCCCTGATTGGCCTGCAGCGGTGACCGGGCACCGGCGGATTGGCGCCGCCAGTGGACAGAGCCGGAGTAACGGGATTCGGGGCAACTGGTCGCAGTCCCGACGCGAGAGGGGCTGGCATCCGCGCGGAGTCCAGAGCTGCGGGTGGGATCTGGTCGTGAGGCGTGCACCATGCCTTACGTGCTCATCAGCACCCAGATCCGCATGGTAAGTACCTGCCGCCGGCGGCTCGCGGCCAAGCCCGGGCCGAAGAGACGGCGGCCGTCCCTTGGCGCCTCCCTTGGAGTAGCGCGGCCCCCAGCTGAACTTGGGAAACCCGCCCGACACGCCCCCGCGACTGCCAAGGGAGGGAACTGGGGAAGCGGGTTCGGCCGGTACCCCGGGCGCGGGAAGCTCTGTCAGCTCGGAGTGCCACGGCCACGGAGGAGCCGGGTGCCTGTGTCCCCGCGACAGGGCGGACTTGTCCTCCCTGTCCGCGGAGGTGCCCAGAGAGCCCTGGCCTCACAGGTGCTGCATCCAGCACCCTACACTGGGACACTTTGCAGAAACGAAGTGGAATAAGCCGATGAAGAAGGTTTGGGAAAGAAAAGGACGTGCTAAGGCGCTAAAACCCTCATGCTAAGCCCTTGGCCCACACACCCTTATGCCCTTTTAGGAAGGGATAGCCCTGAAGGGAAGGAAGAACGAACGCCCTGCTTGTGAAGAAGGAAGGAGAGGTGCGCTTAGGGTAGCGCTGGGGAGAAAGCGGTCCAGAAACCAGACCGTATGACCCTTTCTTTTGGTGCAGTTTGCTAATCTTGGAAAAGAAGGTGCTGATTGCCCTGGAAGCCCCAGGCCCCTTTTAACTTCGGAATAGGACTGGGCCCGCAGCTGGGCCACAGGGTGTCCCTCTCCCCCTTCCCTTTCCCCAGTGCTCTGGTGATCAAGCAGAGGGTATCCAGCTCCCTTGAGATGGGTGACTCAGGAGGCTGAAACAGGAGAATCACAGGTTCAAGACCAGCCTCAGCAACCTATAGCAAGAATTTGTCTCAAAAACTAAAATATATCGGAAATGTGGGCGGGGGCTGTAGCTCAATGGCAGAGCGCTTACCTAGTACATGTGAGGCACTGGGTTCGATCTTTAGCACCACATAAAAAATAAACATAAAATAAAGGCATTCTGTCCATCTACAACTACACAAATTTTTTTTAACATATCAGAGGGCTGAGGTTGTAGCTCAGGGGTAGACGGCTTGCCTAGTGTGTGAGTCACTGCATATAAACAAGTAAAAATAAAGGCCCATCAACAACTAAAAAAATATTTTTAAAAAAATGTATTGGAAATGTGTCCCAGTGGTAGAGGACCCCTGGGATCAATCCCCAGTACAAAAAAAAAAAAAAAAAAAAAAAA